>JBBDGP010001626.1:0-560000 GCA_037952835.1 Lithobates septentrionalis
GAGGAGTTAATACAAGATGTGTGCGGCATCGATTTTCTGTCCTGTGTGCAAAGACACAACAAGGGGATTAATATCTGGAGCATGGGATAGCCGTATCGGCGGTGTGTGAAAACAGCCTTTTACTATCAGGCCACTTCACCGCAATTTCCAACTGGCTTACATAAATCGTTTCAATCGCATCCAATACATACATCAATGTATAAAAGTACCAGAGAGATAGAACATCTGAATATATTTAAAATGACTTAAAGCTGACTTCCAGCCTACCCATTCAGTCTTGCACCGTAGTACAGGTTTCTCTCCTGGACTTGAATGGCCTTCTTTGATTTCAATGCACACTGTGAGCTTCTCACAATGTGCATTAGAACATGCAGCATGTTAGATAGAGCCTGTCTCATTTCCTGGCTGGGAGACAGCATCATATAGCCCTTTCCTCCCCAGCCTGACTGTCCCTGACCCATCCCGTTCATTCACTGAATTTCAGTTTGGTCAATAATGGAGGCTCAGCATCTTATGTGGGCCATGCCCATGCAAATGCAGCCTGCCTAGGAATGCGCACACTTCCAGACTGAACTTCACTGATCAAGGCCTTTTGCTATTTGCATAACCCCTCCCATGAGCCCTCCCACTGATTGCATCCTGACTGAGAGGAGTAGTAAGGAACGGTGCTGTGATGTTTTTTTGAAGGTTATGTACAGCACACTGCCAGCCCCTCTGACCAATCATGATCTGCCTGCTTTGCATACAGAGGCACAGAGACCCAGTGATGATGTCACTGGGTCTAAAATAGGATATGTAATGAAAACGGAGATGGTTTAATTTAAAAATATCATTAGCATGTTGAAAAGGGGAAAAGAGGGACCAGAGAATGCAAAATTTAAGCGGATTAATATTCAGCTTTAATCGCTTCTATACCAGGACAATTCTGGCATTCCTCTCCTACATGTAAAAATTATCATTTTTATGCTAGAAAATTACTCAGAACCCCCAAACATTATATAGGTACCATATTTTTTGCTCTATAAGACGCACCTAGGAAAACAAGGAAAAAAAATATTCTGAACCAAATGGTGTACTAAAATATTTTCCAGTGCCCATGAAATGCAGCCTGACCATTGCCATTATTGCAGCCTGAATATTCCCATTGATGCAGCCTGACCTGTGCCATTGCTCGGGCTGCTCTGTCTTCTATCTCAGCAGGTGGCAGGCCCAGCCAGGAGATCGCCCAGCGCTCGTGGGCGCCTGGGATGTCTGTCTTCGGTACTAGCATGGCGACGGCAGCGCGGGGGGGGGGGGGGGCTAAGATATTGACTGGAGAGAGCACAATAGTCTGGCAAACCGGAAGTGCAAAGACATTCCTTAATTGGCAAGTTCATGGGAGGAGCAAAGGGTTCATGCTATGAGTAAGGCCATAGGGGTCGAAATGGGTTAGCATTGTTTTACTGGATGCACTTGTGCAGCCAATAAACATTTCAACATTTGCGTCCACCAGGTTGCCATCTAATATCTATCAACAATAAAAGGGTTCAAGGTTCAAGATATGAGATAGCTGTACAGGTTAGGATAGGGAGTTCCAAAGTATGAGCGAGGCTTTTAAAAAGTTTCAGAGGATAAGTGAGGCTCCGGAGATGTTCCAGAGGATGGGCGGGGCTCTGCAGAAGTTTCGGAAAATGGACAGGGCTCTGGAGGAATTCCAGAAAATGGGCAAGGCTCTGGAGAAGTTCCAGAGAATGGGTGAGACTCTGGAGAAGTTCTAGAGAATGGCCAAGGTTCTGGAGAAGTTCCAGAAGATGGGAGAGTCTCTGGAGAAGTTCCAGAGGATAGGAGAGTCTCTGGAGAAGTCTCTAGACATACTCGTGGGGGCCTGGGATGTCTGTCTTCGGTACTAGCATGGCGACGGTGGCGGGGGGTAAGATATTGACTGGAGAGAGCACAATAGTATGGCCACCCGGAAGTGCAAAGACATGCCTTAATTGGCAAGTTCATGGGAGGAGAAAAGGGTTCATGCTATGAGTAAGGCCATAGGGGTCGAAATGGGTTAGCATTGTTTTACTGGATGCACTTGTGCAGCCAATAAAAAATGTAAACATTTGAGTCCACCAGGTTGCCATCTAATATCTATCAACAATAAAAGGGTTCAAGGTTCAAGATAAAAAGAAAAGAAGGCATTATTGTTAAAGGAATCAGACAGGGTGCTGTCCAGACAAGATACTGTCAGACACAGCAGAGGTTTCAGACTCAGATCTGGGTCCTGGCAGACAAAACACAGATAAAGATCAAACACATACACACACAAAAAGATTCACAAATACAAAGAACAATAAATCAAAACTATCTTGAACTAGTGTGCAGCAGAACCCCCAGCCCCCCCCCCTACTTACCTGAGCCAATCATGATCCAGCAATGTGAACGAGAGCCTCAGCTCTCCAGGGAATTCTTCTTCCTCATTGGCTGAGACTACTGTCAATCACAGTCAATGAGGAGAGAGGGGGACGGGGCTCTGTGTGTGAATGGACATGCAGAGCAGAATCTCGGGAGTGAGCCTGCTTGGGTGCTCTCATTGCAAGCTGCTTGCTCTGGGAGCACTCAGCAGGAGAGAGGGGCCAGGAGCCCGAGAAGAGGAGGATGAAGAGGGGCTACTCTATACAAAAAATACAGCACAGAGCAGGTAAGTATAACATGTTTGTTAGTTAAAGTGGTTGTAAACCCATTACAACCACTTTAACCTACAGGTAAACCTAGATTAAGGCTTACCTGTAGGTGCAAGAAATATCTCCCAAACCTAAATGATTTAGGAGATATTTGCAGAAATAGCGGCACTGATGTCTACGGTGCATGCGCCATAGACATCGGGCACAGGCGCACTGAGTGTGCCGTTTCTAACAGCGATCATGCCGTTAGTGGCATGTGCAGGAGCGACATTACCGCGGCTCCAGCCAGTTTTAGTGTCGGAGCCACGATACCCGGAAGTCACTCCGGGATAGATGGCGGCGTCAGAGGAGGCGAACGAGGGCCGATGCGGGGGCTTTGATCTCAGGTAAGTAATTCATAATGAGCTAGTATGCTTTTATGTTTTGTTTTTTTCAGAGGCTTTACTTCCTCTTTAAGAAAAAATACTTAATACTTTACTTTCACTTTAAATACTTTCCCCCATCTCTCAACCCCCAAATATAAAAAGAAAAGAAGCTAAATGAGCAAACTTGAAATTAATTAAACATTGAAAAATGACAAAGGATTCTTAAAAACTTCATCAGCACAGCTGAGAGTGATGCAATGCTTCATTTATGAAAAAGGAGGCTAGAGCACCCCCTGCTGAGCTGGATAGAAAAGACTTGATAATATTTTTCATATTATTCTAAATGTCATATTTTATTTATATATATATATATATATATATATATATATATATATATATATATATATATATATATATATATATATATATATATATATATATATATATATATATATATATATATATATATATAGATATATATATAGATATATATATCTCTATATATATCTATATATATATATATATATATATATATATATATATATATATATATATATATATCTATATCTATCTATCTATCTATCTATCTATCTATCTATCTATCTATCTATATATATATATATATATATATATATATATATATATATAGATCTATATATATATAGATATAGATAGATAGATAGATAGATAGATAGATAGATAGATAGATAGATAGATAGATAGATAGATAGATAGATAGATAGATAGATAGATAGATAGATAGATATTTATAAAATAAATTACAGCCATAATAAAGAAAATATAGATAAAATCACTGTATGTTCCCTTTAGTTGTCTTATCTTATGTTCATTTAATGTGTCCCTGGAGCTAAAAATGTATTGTGCCTAAGACAAGCATGAAACGCGTAGAGTGTGGAGGATTGGGCTGTTATTGTTATTGCACACAGACATCTAATTGAAGTCATCAACTCTAACACCCTCTCTGTAAAAGGCTTGGGGCTCAGTGAAGTTGTGGAGTGCCTTCACACCTTGTGGCAACTGAGAATCGCCCTGAAGCTCTGTGACTGGCATCCTTAAGCATCAGGGCAGTTATCACTCTGATAGGGCTTGGCATATGCTGCTAAGCTGGGTTAATATTATTTGACAGCTTTTTCTTTTTTTTCTTGAACTGTCCATTTACACAATGTTGAAGTCCAGTGCAATGTGCCTAGGATGGCAGCTGTGTGCCAAGGAAGATGACTTGAGCAAGCTTATTATCATGAGAAAAGTTTATATGTATGTCACAACTCATCTGTCAAAAGATCTGGGGTAAAACCTCAGCACAGTGTCTCTCAGGAGATCCAATAGGAAGAAACTGGCATTGGCAAGAAACTTGGTAAATAACTTCACCTGTCAGTTGTTACTGAGATAAAAGAAATAACACAAACATAGTTTGGTTATCGAACTTAAAAAAAACATACAAATGGTTTATTGCTTTAAGCAAGAATGGGCAAGCTGGTAGCAATCGGCTCTGCCCCAGTTTTCTATCTGGTACTGCTGATCCATAGAAATATGGCAGAGTGACACCAGAAAAAGACCAATCCATCTAATCTGCCCCATTTTTCATATCTATCTATCTATCTATCTATCTATCTATCTATCTATCTATCTATCTATCTATCTATCTATCTATCTATCTATCTATCTATCTATCTATCTATCGATATAGTTATCTATATATGTGGATATCTATATATAGATAGATATAGATATTTATCTATATCTATATATATAGATAGATATATATATAGATATATATATATATCTATATATATATATATATATATATATATATATATATACAGTGCCTTGAAAAAGTATTCATACCCCTTGAAATTTTCAACATTTTGTCATGTTACAACCAAAAACTTAAATGTATTTTAGTGGGACTTTATGTGATAGGCCAACACAAAAGTGCACATAATTGTGAAGTAAAAGGAAAATGATAAATGGTTTTCAATTTTTTTTATAAATAAATATCTGAAAAGTGTGGGGTACATTTGTATGGCGCCCCCCGGAGTCAATACTTTGTAGAACCTCCTTTCACTGCAATTACAGATGCAAGTCTTTTTGGGGATGTCTCTACCAGCTTTGCACATCTAGAGAGGGACATTTTTGCTCATTCTTCTTTGCAAAATATCTCAAGCTCTGTCAGATTGAACAGCAGTTTTCAAGTATTGCCACAGATTCTCAATTGGATTTAGGTCTGGTCTGGACTTAAAATGGGCCATTCTAACACATGAATATTCTTTGATCTAAACCATTCCATTGTAGCTCTGGCTGTATGTTTAGAGTTGTTGTCCTGCTGGAAGGTGAACCTCCACCCCAGTCTCAAGTCTTTTGCAGACTCTTAACAGGTTTTCTTCTAAGATTGTCCTGTATTTGGCTCCATCCATCTTCCCATCAACTCTGACCAGCTTCCCTGTCCCTGCTGAAGAAAAGCATCCCCACAACATGATGCTGCCACCACCATGTTTCACTGTGTCATCTGACCAGAGCACCTTCTTCCACATGTGTCCCCCCACATGGTTTCTCGCAAACTACAAATGGGACTTCTTATGACTTTCTTTCAACAATGTCTTCTTGTCAATCTTCCATAAAGGTCAGATTTGTGGAGAGCACGACTAATAGTTGTCCTGTGGACAGATTCTCCCTCCTGAGCTGTGGATCTCTGCAGCTCCTCCAGAGTTACCATGGGCCTCTTCGCTGCTTCTCTGTTGAATGCTCTCCTTGCCCAGCCTGTCAGTTTAGGTGGACGGTCATGTCTTGGTAGGTTTGCAGTTGTGCCATACTCTTTCCATTTTTGGGTGATGGATTGAACAGTGCTCCGTGAGATGTTGGGATATTTTTTTATAATCTAACCTTGATTTAAACTTCTCCACAACTGTATCCCTGATCTGTCTGGTGTGTTCCTTGGCCTTCGTGATGCTGTTTGTTCACTGAGGTTCTCTAACAAATCTCTGAGAGCCTCACAGAACAGCTGTATTTATACTGAGATTAAATTCATGTACTAAAGAGGGGACATATGTAGTGTATTGCAGCTTAGATGTGGTAGCTGCCATTTTTTTTTATTCCAGACATTTTCCTCTTCATTTTCACCTAGCCCTGCCAGCATCACAATCTCTATGACTTTTTTTTTACCGGCAATCAAGCTATCATGGAATATTTTATCTAGTTTTGTTCTGCCACACCTTTCTGTATTTCTTTTTTTTTTTTTTTAATTAACCACTTCAGCCCCAGAAGGATTTACCCCCTTTCTGACCAGGCCATTTTTTGCAATACGGCACTACGTCGCTTTAACTGACAATTGCGTGGTCGTGCAATGCTGTACCAAAATAAAATTTGTAATTTTTTTCCCACAAATAGAGCTTTCTTTTGGTGGTATTTGATCATCTCTGCGGTTTATACTTTTTGCGCTATAAACAAAAAAATACCGACAACTTTGAAAAAAAAACCCACAATATTTTAAACTTTTTACTATAATAAATATCCAAAAAAAGGTCTTAATCAGTTTAGGCCCATATGTATTCTTCTACATAATTTTGGTAACAAAAAATCGCAATAAGCGTATATTGATTGGTTTGCGCAAAAGTTATAGCATCTACAAAATAGGGAATACATTTATGGCATTTTTATTATTATTATTTTTTTACTAGTAATGGCGGTAATCTGCGACTTTTAGTGGGACTGTGACATTGCGGTGGACAGATCGGACACTTTTGAAATTTTTTTAGGACCATTGACATTTATACAGCGATCAGTGCTATAAAAATGCACTGATTACTGTGTAAATGTCACTGGCAGGGAAGGGGTTAACACTAGGGGGCGATCAAGGGGTTAAATGTGTTCCCTAGGGAGTGTTTCTAACTGGGGGGGTGGGGTGGGACTGCATGGAGGAGGAGACTGATCGCTGTTCCTAAGCATTAGGAAAAACAGATCTGTCTCCTCACCCCATGAGAGAACGGAGATCTGTCTGTTTACATTGACAAATCTCTGTTCTTTCTCTGTCAGAAGCGATCATGGGTACCCAGCGGACATCGCAGTAGCTCCTACGTCATGCGGCGGGCGCGCCTACGCCCCCTGTACCCCTTAAAGAGCCCGCCATACAGCTACGCCGATTCGTGCAGGGGAGCCAACCTGCCGCCGTTTGACGGCGGCTGGTCGGCACGTGGTTAAAGTAGAGCTATAGACAAAGGTATAGGGAGCAAGGGAGGGTTATACCCCCTGTAAAGTAAACTTTTGCCATCTGTGTTCCATTGGGGGGAGATTTACCTTCACTTCCTGTCCCATAGCCAAAACAGGAAGTGAGAGGAAATCCCTACAAAGTAAGGGAAACTCTTGGGGCCCCCCAGGTCCTCAGAATTAGTGCTCCATTGGAAGATATCCCACAATGTGGGATTTTTTAAAATTACACTTTCAATGATAACAGCAAACAGGACAAATAGAGAGGATGAATCTCGCTAACGGGGGGTACAGATAGCAGTAATAACCTGACAGGTGTTCTAATCCCTCTCTACTCTATACAAAACTGAAAAAAGTGTTGTCTTTAGTTATACTTTTTTTTTTATATTGCTTATTTTATTTATTATTATTATTTTTTAATAACACATTGAAATTTTCATCGTAGAAAATTATACAAAATTAAAGAAAGAGAAAAAATACATATAACAAAATGGAAATACACAGTAGAGCTCATAGGAGACTTAAGTATAATTAATGATATTCTTATGGATTTTAATATAAATTACCATAAGATATACTGAAATAGAATTTCAAACATACATTAAGGAATTAGGCGTTAAAAAACCATGACTAAATCTGGAGAAAGACAAAGAAAAGAAAAAAAAAAGAAAAAAAGAGGAAAAACAACATGGGCCTGTCGACAAGATGTTCGATACTATAGGTTAGTTATACTTTAACAATTTTTATTAAAGTTTTACAAAAATATAACGCCTTGCTCAACCACACAGCATTACAGTACAAAAGGCCGATTTCTATGATGTGAGCTGTGATGTCACTTCCTAACCCACAAAGAAGACGTGAGAAAACTCCATACACGGTTGAGGGATATGTAATAGACAGCTCATATTGAATATACAATATTTGTTAAGTCTGACTTTGATTTTTTTTAAATTCAGTGATAGTTCTTTTGAAAAAAAGTTGATGGCTGTTGATTTTGAGTTTCCACACAATTAGAGCTTTCCCAATTTTTTTTTTCAAAAATGTTTAACCTCTTAAATATTTAATCTTACTTTTTTTTTTTTTAATCTGAAAAATAAAAAAGAGGAAAAAAAATTGAATGCCCTTAAATCTTCTCTCAAACACATTGCATCTAGGTGCATTCTGATATTTTCTATTCCTAAAGAAAACCAGGATATTGGAGCACAGGATGGCTGTTTCCGAAAAAAAAAAAAAACGTTACAATTTAATTTTGGTGGCTGGAGGAATGAAATGATTTAACACAGTTCAGCAAGAGACCAGTATTGAAATTCAAATTGAATTCTGCTCATCTGAAGTGGCAGCCATTTACTGTCAGGCACATTTTCTGTCTTAGGAACCAGGCGAGCTCCCCTGTGACTACTGAAATCGTCTGAGAACCTCTTTTCTTTAGATGTCATGGAGAGGACACTATCTCCCTCTGTGAACAGTTCACAGGCTCCATTTTCAAGACATTTCAGGACCTCGGACAGCTCCCCCTGTTACAGGGTATGATGACAGCTTTTGTCCATGTGACACTTCTGTACAGAAGGGAAGAGGATTCTAGATTACAGCTGTATGCATTACATTAGGGAAAAGAGAAATATAGTAAATAAGTCTAGGAAAATATATCAAATTCAGTGTAATCTCTCTCCGTCCTTTCCCTGTTCTTATAATACTGTATTGTGCTCCATATCTTCTTCTATTTCCTTTTTTTCCTTTGGTCTCTTGCACTGCCTCCTCACTTTTTCTTCTTAAATCATTTTTTCTTCTCTTTCTCTCTTATATCTGTAATTTGTCTCATTATCTTTCCTTGTTCCCTTTCTATTACTTTTTTTTTCTTATTCCTTTCTCTCTTTTATCTTTCTCCTTACCCTCCCTCTCCTTCTACCCTCCAATTTCTCTCCCACTCTCCTTTCCTTCCTCTCTTTCTTTAGAAGAATCAAAGAAGAGTGAGGGCAGAAAAAAGACCAAGTGGTCTATTGAGTCTGCCTCATTTAGTTTTATATATGTTTTTTTCTTTTTTTTTCCTGTGGTTTGTTTTATTTATTTTTTTTATTAACTGTTCTTCTTTCTTTTCTTTTTTTTCTCTTCTTTTTTTCTCTTCCTTTTTTTTCCTTTCTTTTTTTTTCTTCATTTATTTCTTTTTTTCTTCTTCTTCTTTTCTTCCTTTTTTTCTTCTTCTTTTTTTCTTCTTTTCCTTCCTCTCTTTCTTTAGAAGAAGAATCAAAGAAGAGTGAGGGCAGAAAAAAGACCAAGTGGCCTATTGAGTCTGCCCCATTTTGTTTTATATATGTTTTTTTCTTTTTTTTTACTGTGGTTCGTTTTATTTTATTTTTAATTAACTCTTCTTCTTTCTTTTCTTTTTTTTTTTCTCTTCCTTTTTTTTCTTTTCTTCTTTTTTTTTTCTTTCTTTTTTACTTCATTTCTTTCTTTTTTTCTTCATTTCTTGCTTTTTTTCTTCTTTTTCTTTTCTTGCTTTTTTTCTTCTTTTTTTTCTTTTCCTTCTTCTCTTTCTTTAGAAGAAGACTCAAAGAAGAGTGAGGGCGGAAAAAAGACCAAGTGGTCTATTGAGTCAGCCCCATTTTGTTATATATATGTGTTTTTCTTTTTTTACTGTGGTTTGTTTTATTTTATTTTTTATTACAGTGAGGCAAAAAAGTATTTAGTCAGCCACCAATTGTGCAAGTTCTCCCACTTAAAAAGATGAGAGAATCCTGTAATTGTCATCATAGGTATACCTCAATTATGAGAGACAAAATGTGGAAACAAATCCAGACAATCACATTGTCTGATTTTTGAAAGAATTTATTTGCAAATTATGGTGGAAAATAAGTATTTGGCCACCTACAAACAAGCAAGATTTCTGGCTCTCACAGACCTGTATTTTCTTCTTTATAAGGGGTTCCTCTGTCCTCCACTCATTACCTGTATTAATGGCACCTGTTTGAACTTGTTATCAGTATAAAAGACACCTGTCCACAACCTAAAACAGTCACACTCCAAACTCCACTATGGTGAACACCAAAGAGCTGTCGAAGGACACCAGAAACAGAATTGTAGACCTGCACCAGGCTGGGAAGACTGAATCTGCAATAGGCAAGCAGCTTGGTGTGAAGAAATCAACTGTGGGAGCAATAATTAGAAAATGGAAGACATACAAGACCACTGATAATCTCCCTCGATCTGGGGCTCCACGCAAGATCTCACCCCGTGGGGTCAAAATTATCACAAGAACGGTGAGCAAAAATCCCAGAACCACACAGGGGACCTAGTGAATGACCTGCAGAAAGCTGGGACCAACGTAACAAAGGCTACCATCAGTAACACACTACGCCGCCAGTGATTTAGATCCTGCAGTGCCAGACTAGTCCCCCTGCTTAAGCCAGTACATGTCCGGGCCCGTCTGAGGTTTGCTAGAGAGCATTTGGATGATCCAGAAGAGGATTGGGAGAATGTCATATGGTCAGATGAAACCAAAGTAGAACTGTTTGGTAGAAACACAACTCATCGTGTTTGGAGGAGAGAGAATGCTGAGTTGCAACTAAAGAACACCATACCTACTGTGAAGCATGGGGGTGGCAACATCATGGTTTGGGGCTGTTTCTCTGCAAAGGGAACAGGACGACTGATCTGTGTACATAAAAGAATGAATGGGGCCATGTATCGTGAGATTTTGAGTGAAAACCTCCTCCTATCAGCAAGTGCATTGAAGATGAAAAGTGGCTGGGTCTTTCAGCATGACAATGATCCCAAACACACTGCTCGGGCAATGAAGGAGTGGCCTCGTAAGAAGCATTGCAACGTCCTGGAGTGGCCTAGCCAGTCTCCAGATCTCAACCCCATAGAAAACCTTTGGAGGGAGTTGAAAGTCCATGTTGCCCAGCGACAGCCCCAAAACATCACTGCTCTAGAGGAGATCTGCATGGAGGAATGGGCCAACATACCAGCAAAGTGTGTGACAACCTTGTGAAGACTTACAGAAAACGTTTGACCTCTGTCATTGCCAACAAAGGATATATAACAAAGTATTGAAATGAACTTTTGATACTGGCAAAATACTTATTTTCCACCATAATTTGCAAATAAATTTTTTCAAAAATCAGACAATGTGATTGTCTGGATTTGTTTCCACATTTTGTCTCTCATAGTTGAGGTATACCTATGATGACAATTACAGGCCTCGCTCATCTTTTTAAGCGGGAGAACTTGCACAATTGGTAGCTGACTAAATACTTTTTTGCTCCACTGTAATTCTTCTTCTTTCTTTTCTTTTTTTTTCTCTTCCTTTTTTTTGTTTTCTTCTTTTTTTTCCTTTCTTTTTTTCTTCATTTCTTTCTTTTTTTCTTCTTCTTCTTTTCTTCCTTCTTTTCTTCTTTTTTTTCTTTTCCTTCCTCTCTTTCTTTAGAAGAAGAATCAAAAAGAGTGAGGGCAGAAAAAAGGCCAAGTGGTCTATTGAGTCTACCCCATTTTGTTTTATATGTTTTTTTTCTTTTTTTTCCCGTGATTTGTTTTATTTTATTTTTTATTAACTCTTTTTCTTTCTTTTCTTTTTTTTTTCTCTTCCTTTTTTCTCTTCCTTTTTTTCTTTCTTTTTTTCTTAATTTCTTTCTTTTTTTTCTTATTGTTTTATTTATATATATATATATATATATATATATCTATATAGATATGTATATCTATATAGATAGATAGATATATATAGACATATATATATCTATATATATATAGATATATATATATATCTATATATATATATATATAAAACTATGGTTTTTATTTTTTGCGCTATAAACAAAAAGAAGACTGTCAATTTTGAAAGAAAAAAACAATGTTGTTTTATTGCACAACTAAAGCCACGTTCTTTCCTGAAGAAGCCATGCGGCAAAACATGTAGAAAATATGAACGTGACTACAGTAAATCATTGTCATTAATAGGATGCTTTGCACACATCTTTTGCTATGATTATATTGTATGTACTGTTTTTATGACATTGTTCATTTAATAAAAATTGTATATATTCTTGATTCAATATTTTTTCGTTATGCACCCTTAAAGTCCCACATCTCCTAAAATTTTCCACTTATCTATATGAGATGTTGGTGCCATAACTCATGTAGCTGTTGATACTGGCCTCTGTCCACATACTTTACTGGCAGGGAAGGGGTTAAGATCAGGGGCTAAATGTGTTCCTAAATGTGTGGGGGAAGTACTGACAGGAACAACACAGAGATCGCTGTTCCTGATCACTAGGAACAGCAGATCTCCATGTTCTCTCCTGTCAGAACGGGCAGATCCGCATTCTGCCTCTCTGTGAAGTGATCACAGGTGGCTGGGTCCTCCTCCGTACATGTATGTTGTTTCCCCCAATAGAGCCACGCTATATATGCAGTCCTTAAGTGGTTAATCTCTTTCCAGCATTCCAGATGCATTTTTTGCATACACATATTTCTCATGCATTTTTTACACATTTGCAATGCATTTTTTTCCTCTTTCTTAATATGTGCTTATTATAGATACTTATATAGCACTGTCAGTTTATGCAATGTTTATCCAATGTTTTACATATATATACTCACATTCATACATACACATAATAGGGACAATTTAGGAGCCAGTTAGCTACCAGCGTGTCTTTGGAGGGTGGGAGGAAACTCAAACAGGTACAGGGAGAACATGCAATCTCAATGCAGGTAGGGTTGTGGTTGGGATTCAAACCGACAACCCTACCGCCGCTAGACAGAAGTGCTAACCACGTAGCCACTGTGCTGCTACTTACCTGAAAAAACCTTTATTTTCATTAGGACAATATGCATTCTGGTGCAATTTGGTGCATATATTTGCATTTTGATGCATTTAGGACGAAGAAAATGCAGCATGTTGTACTTTTGTCGAAAGCACTGGAACGGACCGTATTGGCGTGAACTAGGGCCATTGGAATACATTGGAATACATGGCAAACACTCTGCATGCAGTCTGGATGTGGCTTAAAATAAGCTGGAAAGCAGCTGGTGTGAACCAGCCCTTCATCCTCCATTTGACCCCCTTCATTATAGCCAACAGCCCATCAGATATGTCATACACAATCCCTCTACACTTAGCTTTAGGTCTCTGCAAGTCTATATCTCCACCTTGGGGTGCCAGCTCTGTTATAGGTCCATGCCCACCAACCAAAATATACTTAAAAAAGATGCATACTGGATATGTGACTTCTTTGAAATAGATAGGATATCAGAGTGCAATGTTGAACCATTTTTTTGTTATGTGTTCCCATTCACACAGCATACTTAAAATATTTTTTTATTACATGTATTTAAAAATTTGCATTTTGTTTTGTTATGTGTTCTCAATCACACAGCATACCTAAAATATTTTCTTATTAGATTTATTTAAAATGCAGTATTTTTTTATTTACTTTTTGAATGTGTTCTCAGACTGCATGTATGTAAAAAATTGCATATTGTTTTGTTATGTGTTCTCAATCACACAGCATACCTAAAATATTTTTTTATTACATTTATTTAAAATGCTGTATTTTTTATTTACTTTTTGTTATGTGTTCCCAGACTGCATGTATGTAAAAAAATGCATTTTGTTTTGTTATGTGTTCCCATTCACACAGCATACCTAAAATATTTTTTTATTTATTTAAAATGTTGCATTTTGTTTTGTTATGTGTTCTCAATCACACAGCATACCTAAAACATTTTTTATTACATTTATTTAAAAATGTTGTATTTTTTTATTTACTTTTGTTATGTCCACACAGCATACCTAAAAACATTTTTTTTGTAATTAAAAGTGTTTTTTTTTTTTTTTTTAAATAGGAAATATTTTTAAAATATTTACATTTTAAATGTTTCTAAGGAGCAGGATAGTCTCACAGTGACTTTGTTCACACACAGACTGAGCTATTCCTCATTAACATACAAGGCAGGAGGACAATTCCAAAATTTTCAACGTTTTTTTATCTAGTTCTCAGCTGATATTGAAGAAATTACAACACAGTATAGCCAGGGTTTATTATGTTTAACTCAATAGCCTCCTAAACATTACAAAGGGGGAGCTTGTAATTATTTTTTTTTAAACAAAAGGCACTTAAAAAGGTAATCGCAAACAAAAAAATATATATTTTCAATAAAATTTGTTTAAAAAAAAAAAAAAAAGGTAATCAGCAATTTTTTATTTGTTATGCTATGTTAATGGGAATTAAAACAATATAAACTAGGTGTTATCCCAATTGGGCTACACAAGTGGAGTGGTTCTTCCATATGTTATGGCGTTGCCCCAAGTTACACAGATATTGGTCCACTATTTTCCAGGTACTTAATAATATTTGTTCTACTCAAATCCCTCCCGATCCCAAGTTGGCAATACTAAGTATTATCCCAGAGGATACTCTTCCAGATGACTGTAGCCTGTTGTGTACATGGGCTTTATACCTGGCTCACAAGTTAATACTGCGAAAGTGGCCTTCATCCTCTCCTCCCATAATACAACAATGGAGGGATTCTGTTAACCTACTCTTAAAAAGGGAAGACTTGACATATAAGCATAGAGCCTTCTCAACCAACATCAGTGCCTGATGTGCTTCTGGAAGAATGATCAAACATTCCCATAGACACCCTCCTAAACCTTGTGGACAGCCTTCCCAGAAGAGTTGAAGCTGTTATAGCTGCAAAGGGTGGGCCAACTCAATATTGAAACCTACGGACTAAGACTGGGATGCCATTAAAGTTCATGTGCGTGTAAAGACCAAAAAAAATAATTTTCTAGTAAAAAATACAGATTTTTACTTGTATACAAAAAGTGTCAGAAAAGGTTTGGTCCTCAATAACGGAGTAAGAAACAAATCCCACCAAAAAGTTCCAGCATCAAACAGAAAGCCAATCTTATAACAATAGAGAGTTTTATAGCAGAGAGACGAAAGGGGCAATTTAATACCTTAAGCTTCATACTGAGATTACCTTTTCGCTATATAATGTATCAAAACTCAATAGGGAAGGCAATGCCTCCCAAGGTATCTATTTTGTTTATGGCAATAAAATACCTTTGTAAAGTCGTTACTGCTAAGCCCATATCTGAGCAGAACAGGTTAAATTAAAAGTTCAGATTTAATTATAAGTTGTGTTTGGAATGATAATAATCAGGATTCAGCACACAGCTCATTAACCTTTCCCTTAATGTAATAAAATAACCATTTCTTGCAAATTAGGAGCATTTCATACCGAGACACCATTTGGGTCTCAACAGTAACTTCTATTTTCATATTTTAAGCCCCCCCCCCTGCAGATCCGGGAGGAAAAAGGGGCTCCTCTTCACCAAGTTTCAAATAAATAAATCTCCATGATTGTTTTTTTTTTTTTTTTTCCTGTAAATCTCTGGGTAATATTTAGTCGTTGCGTTGGCTCAATCAAGCAGTAATTGTCTTTGCTCATAGGAATAAACAGCATATAGCAGAATTTCCGATAAGGGGAGGGAAATTAATTCTACTCCGCGCCGCCAAAACTAGGAATAATTCTAAGATTAGCCCCAGTGTCTGATCAATAGAACATTGATAAGGTCAGAAACATTGCAGAAAGTAATGGATTCCTTTCCAATTTGTAAACAGCCAATTATTACGGGAGATAATGTTATTATGTGCTGATTTACTACACATTCAGACAGGAATAATGACAGCTTTATATAATTCAATAAGAATAAAAGTTTTCAAAAAAACTGGCCCCGTTCACATGTGAACGACGAGAAGCGTTTTTTTTGGGGTTTTTTTGTGCGTGTTTTTTCCGTGACAGTGTAGGGCGGGCCATTCACTTGAATGAACTGGCCTATGCGCATAAAATGTGCCAAAGTAGCTCCTTTGAGAAAATCACAGGTCAGTGATGAAACGCGTCACTGGGGCCAGCGACGTCATCGCGTTAATACTGGAAGTGAAATGACAAAGTAGCCCCTGTTCCCTTTATGGGGCTGATTTTGGTGCATCTTTTACCATTGCATTTTTGCGCCTTTTTCACTCTAATTTTTTTGGGGTGTTTGGGGTATTTAATAATAAATGGCACCCAAACGCATATTGAGTGCTTTGGCACATTTTTTTTTATTGCAATACGAAAAACACTCATTTCTGCATGTGTTTCTTCTACACTCAGGTGTTAATGGGACCTAAAGTTCTTGTTTTCATTGATAGGTACAGTATAAAGTGCATGGAAATGTAATAATCAGCTTAAAAAACTTGCTGTCCGGGGCATCTTTTTATTTTTTACCCACATGTTAAAATAATTTTTTGCTACAAACTCTCAAGCATGATATATTTGTAGCCCCCTTGTTCTAACTAGGGGGGCTACTATGTCAATTTAGTTTTTGGCTGGGCTGTAGTTAGATCTGACTGATTGTATAGTTTTTCATCTGGTTTTTCCCTAAGCTTAAAGTGGAGTTCCAGCCACAAACATTTAAAAAAAAAAAAAAAGTCAGCAGCTACACACACTGACCGTTCTACAGCCGAATGACAGCTACAGCATGGCCAGCTAATTTTGGGAGACCTCCCGTGATCACGCCGCCGCGTGCCATCTGCGGGGTAAAGGCGGCGCGCTCTGTGATAGCAGTGTCCTCCTCCGGACACTGCTGATCACAGATTTGGGTAAAGTGCCAATCAGCGGCTCTTTACCGCATGATCAGCTGTGTCCAATGACAGCTGATCACAGATGTAACCTGAAACTGGTTATCGACACTCCTGTCCTCACGCTGACAGCATGAGGAGAGAAGAAGAGAGCCAATAACCGGCTTGTGCTATAAAAAGCCATGTACACTGATTATCAGTGCAGTCCCAACAGTGCCTGCCAGTGCTGCCAATCAGTGCCCATTATTGCTGCCAATCAGTACCCATCAGTGCCTACTCATCAGTGTCACATATCATTGCCGCCTACCAGTGCCCATCAGTGCCACCTATCAGTGCAGCCTCATCAGTGTCCCATCAACAGTGCCCATCAGTGCAGCCTCATCAGTGCCCAACAGTGCCGCCTATCAGTGCCACCTGTCAGTGCCCATCAGTGCAGCCTCATTAGTGCCCATCAGTGCAGCCTATCAGTGCCATCTCATCAATGCCGCATCATCAGTGCCCATCAGTGTAGCCTTATCAGTGCCACCTATCAGTGGCCATCAGCGCAGCCTCATTAGTGCCCATCAGTGCAGCCTATCAGTGCCGCCTCATCAGAGCCACATCATCAGTGCAGCCTCATCAGTGTCCATCAGTGCCACCTATCAGTGCAGCCTCATCAGTGCCCCATCATCAGCGCCCATCAGTGCAGCCTCATCAGTGCCCATCAGTGCCACCTATCAGTGCCACCTATCAGTGCCCATCAGTGCAGCCTCATTAGTGCCCATCAGTTCAGCCTATCAGTGCCGCCTCATCAATGCTGCATCATCAGTGCAGCCTTATCAGTGCTGCCTATCAGTGCCGCCTATCAGTGCCACCTATCGGTGGCCATCAGTGCAGCCTCATTAGTGCCCATCAGTGCAGCCTATCAGTGCCACCTCATCAGCGCCACATCATCAGTGCCCATCAGTGCAGCCTCATCAGTGCCCATCAGTGCCGCCTATCAGTGTCACCTAGCAGTTGCCATCAGTGCAGCCTCATTAGTGCCCATCAGTGCAGCTTATCAGAGCCGCCTCATCAGCACTGCATTATCAGTGCCGCCCATCAGTGCCTATTAGTGCCACCTATCAGTGCAGCCTCATCAGTGCCCACCAGTGCCGCCTCATTAGTGCCCATCTGTGAAACTTATCAGTGCTACCTCATCAGCGCAGCATCGTCAGTGTCCATCAGTGCACATTATTAAAGGTGAAAAATTACCTGGTTGCAAAATGTTATCACAAACTATGGAAGTTTTCTAAATTTTCGGTCTTTGTTTATTTAGCAAAAAAAAAAAAAAATGGTGATTAAATACCACCAAAAGAAAGCTCTGTTTGTGTGGGGAAAAAAAGATACAAATTATATATGGGTACAGCTTTGCATGACAGGCAATTATCATTCAAAGTGTGACAGCGCTGAAAGCTGAAAATTGGCCTGGGCAGGAAGGGGGTGAAAGTGCCCAGTAGACAAGTGGTTAAAGACCCTTTCTTGGAACTTTGGTTTTAGGTTGTATATGCAGAAGCTGCAGCCATATTATCTCTTTACATACACTATATACTGTATGCTGGGCATCCTGATTAATAGGGCTGTGTAGGGATTTTGCTTTATTGCTCCTTTCCCCAGATCTATGGACAAAGTTCCATGCTTTCATTTAAGCCGATATTCTTCTTACGGGTTTATCTTGTCATTTTTCTATCACACAGCAGTAATTCACAAGGCAGACATTCAGAGCCTGCAACAGTGTTTATTCCACTGATACATACAGACAGCCACTAGCAAGAGAATGTACAAATTTGAACATTTGTATATGTAATGTATATGTGAGCCCAGGCTGTGTGATAGTGACACTCCCAGGAGGGGTGTGTCCATGACAGTCATAGAACACAGGAAATGCAATAGATGACATAGGTAGATTTTCAACTGGGAAGACTGATATCTAATGGCAGGGATGAAGTACTGCAGGGGACAGCTCCCAACTGAAGGTAAGTATTAGAACAAAAAGCTGCTTGTTATTTTTTATTTTTTTTTATTACACATACAAGGCAGCATTTATTGTACACATTTAAATGTTTTCTTTGTTTTAAAGTGGTTGCAAACCTCAGACATGGAATATAAACAAAACACATCCTTCTATAGTGCGTCTCGATTAAGATCACTAATGCCGCGTACACACGAGCGGACATTACGGCGGACTTTGCCAGGCGGACTTTTCGTCGGACTTTGTTTGCTCCTTGCGCCGGACTTAAAAACGGACGGACTTGGCCACACACGGTCACTGCAAAAGTCCGCTGGTTTTGAACGCGGTGACGTATAGCACGTACGACGGGACTAGAAAAAGGAAGTCCAAGCCCCACTCCGGCACCCTTTGGGCTCCTTCTGCTAATCTCGTGTTTATCTCGTGTTAGTAGAAGTTTGGTTAGAGACGATTCGCGCTTTTCACACTTCAGCTTATTTCGTTCGTTTTCTGCGGTTCAGTTTGTGCTTGTGAGGTTTGTATCTGCTTTTCAGTGCGTGTTGGTCAGTTCGTAACCTGCCTTGCAGGCCGTTCTGCTCCGCTCGTTCCTGATTTTCAGGTCGTTCTTCATAGGCCTTGCTGTTCTTCAGTGCGTTTGTTATAAGTTTGTTAGTTTGAGCAGCCGACCGTTTTGAAGCCATGTCGAGTGGACGTACTCGTTCTCGAGTTCGTGCTGTGTGGGGACTTGGTGTTGGGGTTAATACTTTGACCCGAGTCCAGTCCATGAACAGGGTGAGGAGGAGTTCATGGACCAAGAATTGGTTGCGCCAGCGTGACCAGTTCTCTCATATGCCTTTGCTCCGTGAGCTCCGTGAGAATAATCCTGATGATTTCAGGAATTTTCTCAGGATGACGGACCCCATCTTTGAGCGTCTTTTGGCTATGCTGACCCCCTATATCAGCAGGCAGGATACCTGCATGAGGCAAGCCATTAGTGTGGAGCAGAGGCTAGTTGCCACGTTACGTTACTTGGCGACAGGGAGAAGTCTTCAGGACTTAAAGTTCTCCACAGGCATCTCCCCCCAGGCTCTGGGGATCATAATCCCAGAGACCTGTTCTGCTATTATTCAGGTCCTGCAGAAGGAATATATGAAGGTAAGTTTTATCCTTTAACATTACATGATATGTATTAACTGTTTTTTGATGTATTGTAGAACTGTCCTCTTTACCTAATTGCCATGCTTTCAATCTGCTGTGAATGTCCCCTTTATCTTTGTGCATGCCTATTTTAATCAGTTATTGCCCTATACATGCATGATTTCTTTCATTAACCTCCCCACCATGCAATGCTGGGTCCATTTTTATCTCTAGCCTATAGTCCATTGAACAATGTATATTGTCTGCTCCATTGTCTTGTTTGTCCCTCCCCCACCCCACAAATGTTTGAGCCAGTCAGGTGTGTTTGTTAACCTAATTAGAACCCCTCCCCCACCCCACAAATGTTTCAGCCAGTCAGGTGTGTTTGTTAACCTAATTAGAACCCCTCCCCCACCCCACAAATGTTTCAGCCAGTCAGGTGTGTTTGTTAACCTAATTAGAACCCCTCCCCCACCCCACAAATGTTTCAGCCAGTCAGGTGTGTTTGTTAACCTAATTAGAACCCCTCCCCCACCCCACAAATGTTTCAGCCAGTCAGGTGTGTTTGTTAACCTAATTAGAACCCCTCCCCCACCCCACAAATGTTTCAGCCAGTCAGGTGTGTTTGTTAACCTAATTAGAACCCCTCCCCCACCCCACAAATGTTTCAGCCAGTCATGTGTGTTTGTTAACCTAATTAGAACCCCTCCCCCACCCCACAAATGTTTGAGCCAGTCATGTGTGTTTGTTAACCTAATTAGAACCCCTCCCCCACCCCACAAATGTTTGAGCCAGTCAGGTGTGTTTGTTAACCTAATTAGAACCCCTCCCCCACCCCACAAATGTTTGAGCCAGTCATGTGTGTTTGTTAACCTAATTAGAACCCCTCCCCCACCCCACAAATGTTTCAGCCAGTCAGGTGTGTTTGTTAACCTAATTAGAACCCCTCCCCCACCCCACAAATGTTTGAGCCAGTCATGTGTGTTTGTTAACCTAATTAGAACCCCTCCCCCACCCCACAAATGTTTCAGCCAGTCAGGTGTGTTTGTTAACCTAATTAGAACCCCTCCCCCCACATTCAAATGTATCAATGGGCCATCATAGGGGGTGAGTAATCTTATAAGTGTGCCTTATGTTTTTCAACATTTCAATTACAAACACACATATTCATAATATTTGACTGCTGTTGTTTACTAATGTTTTGGTGTAATCTGATATACAATTTTTGTTATTAAAGTCCTTATCTTATTTTTTTTGCACTCCACAGTTTCCTACAAGTCCACAGGAATGGCAGACTGTGGCCTCCCAGTTCGCTGACCGTTGGGACTTTCCCAACTGTGTAGGGGCGATTGACGGGAAGCACGTCCGGATTGTGCCACCACCGCATTCGGGGTCTTATTTCTATAACTACAAGGGGTTCCATAGTATAGTTTTGATGGCGGTGGTCTCGGCACATTTGGAGTTTATGTTTGTGGATGTGGGGAAGAACGGCCGGATGTCTGATGGAGGAGTCTTTGCACAGACCGAGCTGTGCTATCGTCTCCAGACCGGTGGCCTGGAATTGCCACCTGATGACGATAATGTGGATGGACTCCCCTCAGTTTTTATTGCTGATGAAGCATTTGCTCTCTGTGAGAACTTGATGAGGCCGTTCCCCCAAAGGACACTCACCCCTGAGAGGAGGGTATTTAATTACCGGCTGGCCAGAGCAAGAAGGGTTGTGGAGAATGCCTTTGGTATTCTGGCCAGCCGGTTCCGTAACTTCCTTACGGCTATTAATTTGGCGGACTATAAAATCAACCATGTCATCCTTGCTTGCTGCATCTTGCATAACTTTTTAAGGAGACATTCAGTGACATATCTATCCTCTGTTGGGCCTGAGCCCAGACTGGAAGAGGCTAGTAGCACTTTGACAGGCCTAGAAATTGGCCGTATTGGCTTGGCCCCCCGAACCGCACGTCAAGTGCGTGACCGTTATGTGAATTATTTTAATGGTCGGGGGGCCATTGCTATTCAGCAACATCTATAATTTTTTTACAAAAATAAAAAAGAAAATTTGTTTATCTAAATATCTTGTTTTTATTGTTGTTTACCTTTAAGTTATGTCTGTCTCCTAGTGCACTTGTAGTAGTGTCAAGTGCATTTAGCTTTAGTTAATCAGGCCCACAAAAACAAACCCCAAATGTTGACTTCAAGAAACAGCCACACACATTGTATAGGGTAAAAAATTTTACTTGGTGCACATTGAAAGGTGCATTTTTTATCATATTTTTTTTTTTTTTTTTTTTTTTATTTTGTCAAAAAATATTTGACGTTGTGTAAAAAAATTATCTTTTACTAAATTATTCAAGCCATTTTTTCAAAAATATATAGACCTTTATCTCAAAACATTTACATACACAACAGTGTTTTTATAAACAAAACTTACAATACATTAACTTACAAAGTTCAATATTTCGAGAACGGTGCATGTAATGTCACCCTTGCAGAAATTGGTCATTTATAAGATGCTCAAAATTGAGCTTTACTAAAGGGTCAAGTCAACATGTGCTATCTCCTATCATGGGAGAGCAATGTACATGTTTTGTGTGTGCAATCCCATTTTTGGTTGCTCTCACCACCCAAGAATTTTCAGGATGAAGGGTTTGCAAACACAAAACAAGTACATTGCTAACCCATGATGGAAGATAGCACATGATGACACACCGTGTGCATCACACAATGTAAATTTGGGTATACCCCAAAACTTGCAAAATTTTTTTTAAAAACAAAATAACTTCCCAAGGAAATGAAGAACATGATTGATGTTTTTAGGCCAAACGTGATTATATTCTGCCCAAAACATCAATCATGTTCTTCATTTCCTGTTGCATGGAGTCCAGGCGAAGTTTCATGCTGTGAATTTGTTCACGCATTTGATCTATGTGGCCATTCCACAGCATTATCTGGCCTATTAGTCTTTGCGCACTGTCTGTGGTGAAGTGCTCTGCCGCTTGGCCTTCCACAACCAGAAACTCACCTAAAACGAGTGAATAAAAACAAGGTTTACAATATGCACGCCAAAATACAGTAACTCAAGCTGGGGTGTCAGTCACTCACTTGGTGGGCTTGAAACCTCGCACACTTCCTCCACCTCTCCTTCCTCAAGGTCGTCGGGTGGGCGTGGTCTTGGGCTGGGGCTTGGGGTATCTTGGGCCTCAGGCTGGTGACTTGGGGGGGTCCTGAGATCCTTGGACTGTTGTCTGAGTCTTTTCTCCCCTATGAGATTATAAAAAAAGGTAAAGTTAAAACACACTGATCTTTTATTTTTTAATAAAGAAAGTAAAATGTTGGTTATGATTTTTTTGCCAATTTTGCATCATAATAAATGTTGAAGACAGGATGAACATTACCTCTGAACAACAATTAGAAAGAATGCATATTTTTGGGCAAGTTTCACAGATGCTGACACCTCAATGATCTCCTATGTGTATTACCCCTCAAAAATTTAGTTATGGTCACATAGTACACTAGAAAATGCATTTCCTTAGCAAAATGCGGGGGAATGCCCCATCATATTCCTCTATTATAAATCAGTACATGGTGTGTCTGTCCCCTCCCCCGGGCTCTGTAATCAGAGCTGAGATGCTCCGGCCACCTCCCCCCCTGTGTATAACAGAAGCTTTGGTAACCATGGCAACAAAACAAACACAGTACACTCTGATTAATGTCTAAAATTACACGAAATGACCTCTAAACAAAAAGCTTTTTCTCCAAAAATTATAAAAATATCAAACTGAAAAGATATAGCCAGATAGATGAATATTTAGTGAACATTGTAAAGTTTGTTTGGTGTCTCTAGGTGAAAGTATGAAGGAGCTGAAACTTTTGGGAGCGGAAGAAGAATTTGAGAATTTCAAGCATGCTCCCATTGAATTCAATGTTTAAAAAAGAGAAAAAAAACTGATTATTTAATAAAGTATACATGGTATTAAAAAAGTTGAAAATGACCACACATCAGCTCAAAGAGACGAACATTTTAATAGTTGAATGGTTTTAATAGCTGAAAGTATGCAGAAGTTACGCAGAGCCAAAAAACGTACGGAATAATATTCCAATTAAATATTTCAAAAAATAAAATCGAAGAACAATAGTGGGACTGCTAAATCATTCCCACTAACTATAGTGCTCGTGAGTCCAGATGTGGAAACAGCTGCTGTGTCCTGTCCCTACATTACACTGAATCATTTTTGATGAAGCATTATATTTTCAAACACATCTACACCACATCAACTCATTGTGGGAATTCGCCAAATTATCAAGCCATAAATGTATGTCCAACCCTGTCCCATCGTATTTGGCGAAAAAATAACGTCACTTTATAAAGTATCCGATCTATTCCAAAGAACGGTATTTACGAACGATGCAGAAAAACCGCCAAAAATAAGGATCAGCATGCAAGTTCTGTATCTCAATAGTAAAACACAAGTACTTACTTTTTTTCAGCAGCTTCTTTATTCGCCAATATTGTTCTGGCTCCCGACTTTTGATGTCAGACCACCGCTTCCGCAATTGTTCTTTCGAACGTTTTGTACCAAATTTATCTTCCAGAGCGGTGACAACTGACGACATTATTTTGTCCTTCCTCATATTGGGTCGTGTGTACGGTCCTTTTTTGCCATCGTAGTCCTCCCTTCTTAATATGGACACCATCTCCACCATCTCTTCAAAAGCCATGTTGGTGGCCTTATATCTCCTCCGGGATGTGGATGTTTGGGGCTCCGGGCTTTCCTCCGCGCTACTTCCACTTAATCGCTCCGCCATCTTTTGCTATCTACTCCCACTGCGCAACGAAGAGTGAAGGGGCGGGGCCAAATCGTACTCACGAACGTCAGGGGCGGGCGACGCAGGCGGAGCATGACACATGCGCAGTGTATATAAAGCTAGTACGATGGCCAACGTATGTCCGTGCGGAAGTAGCGAGCGGCACAAACGAAGGTAAGATTAAAGAGTGTGTGTGTGTGTGTGTGTGTGTGTGTGTGTGTGTGTGTGTGTGTGTTTGTGTGTGTCCCCGTGTGTGTCCCCTAGATTACAACACAAACTAATCCTGAGATTTGGGACTGACATTTAAGTTTTGATCTTGTGTCTTGTCTTGCAGAAATAATGAATCCCTTTAAAGAGGAAGAGTTTTTGATCCATTTCATTGATCTATATGAGCAGAAGAAAAACCTCTGGGAGGTCAAACACCCCCAATATTATAATCGTGATGTTAGGAAGGCAACACTGGGCACACTTTTAGAGTTTGTGAAGACTCGACTCCCCCAGGCAGACCTCAAGTTTGTGGACAGGAAAATAGGTATCTTGCGTAATATGTATAAGCGGGAACACAGAAAAATCCAGGAGTCGCTGAGATCCGG
This sequence comes from Lithobates septentrionalis, assembly GCA_037952835.1. Taxonomy (NCBI): domain Eukaryota; kingdom Metazoa; phylum Chordata; class Amphibia; order Anura; family Ranidae; genus Lithobates; species Lithobates septentrionalis. The sequence goes on from JBBDGP010001626.1 coordinate 25,363, forward strand.
GGCAGCAGCTGACCAAGTTTATGTACCCAAGTTGTGGTATTACCACAAACTGCGATTCCTGGATGAGCAGACCGAAGCCAGGCAATCCCTTTCCACCCTTCCCCCCACCCTTCCCCCCACCCTTCCCCCCACCCTTCCCTCCGGCCTTCCCTCCAGCCTTCCATCCACCTCCACCCCAGCTGAGGAGTCCCAGGATGAACTGGGCCTTTTCACCATAGATGAAGTGGATGCGCCCAGCTTCAGCCAGGTATACTTTTTTTTGAAGATTTTGGGATTGTGTAAATGTTATTAATGATGTTAAGGTGTTCATTTTGAAAGTGCTTCATCAAAAATCACTTCTGCACAAAGAGTAATATGTAGACATATCACTAGACAGTAGTGGCCAAATATATACGTAACTTCAGATCTTGTTGATCATCTGAAATAATGGTGTGGTCAAATAGATAGCCTTTACTATTTTGTGTAATTATCTTTGAAAGTTATGAGCTGAAAATTGTGTGTGATTGCATAACAGAAAATTACAACTATGTCCCTTTTTTTTACCCAGGATGACCTCAGCCAGGAGGAGGCCTTGCCCAGTGAGAGAGAGGAGGAGGCCTTGCCCAGTGGGAGAGAGGAGGAGGCTGTGGCTGGGCCAAGTAGAAGCCGCACGGAGTGCCAGGTGCCTCCCCTCCGCATTATACAGAAAAGGCCCAGGAGGATGACTGCAACAGAGCAGGAATCCCTAGAGCTCATACGGGAAGCAAGCCTGATCCTGAGTAAACCTCCCAATGCAGAGGAGGCGTATGGCACCTATATAGCCTGCAGATTACAGGAGTTGGAAAAGGGCCAACGCCTCCTCTGTGAGGGTCTATTTTTCCAGGCTTACCAGAAGGGCTTGAGAGGGGAGCTTACTGCTAACACATATATAGCAGATGAAGGCACTCCTACTCCTCCTCCTCCTCCTCCTCCTCCTCCTGCCCCAAGTACACCACCAGAGGCACAACCTCCGAGGAAGGCTGCAGAGAAGCGTGGAGGGAAGGCTGCAGAGAAGCGTGGAGGGAAGGCTACACGGAAGAGTCGAAAGTGATTGCCTGGTTTCTGTCTGTTCTGACTGTGCTCCCTGTGCTCCCTATAGTCGCAAGATACCTATTTTCTTGTCCTCAAACTTGATGTGTGTCCTGGGGGACGAAAGGCTTCCCAGATTCTAAAAGTGTGTCCAGTGTTGCCTTCCTAATTTTTTTGTTTATCAAATAAATACTTTTTGGTTTACCTTACATTCTTGCCTATGTCTTTTGATTCAAAAACGCCATTTTGTTTGGGAGTCGGCAGGTACAGGTCGAAAAGACTATGGGGTTGATTTGAGAAAAGCAAATAGTCTGTGCACTTTGCAGAGGGCAGTTGCCCTCTGCAAGTGCAATTGCTCCAGAGCATCAGAAATTATTTAAAAGCTTGACTTTGCAAAGAGTACCCAATCCTGTGCAAGTAAAAGAAAAAAAAAAACATTTTTGCTTGCACATGATTGGATGATGGAAGTCAGCAGAGCTGCTTCACATTTAACCACTTCATATCCGGGCCATTTCTGACACTTCGCTCCTACATGTCAAAAATCATCATTTTTTTGCTATAAAATTACATAGAACCCCCAAACATTATATATGTTTTTTTAGCAGAGACCCTACAGAATACAATGGCGGTCATTGCAACTTTTTATCTTGCACGGTATTTGCGCAGCAATTTTTCAAACGCGTTTTTTTTGGAAAAAAAACAGTTTCATGCTTAAAAAAAAAACAAAACAGCAAAGTTAGCCAAATTTTTTTGCATTGTGTGAAAGATGAAGTTACGCCGAGTAAATAGATACCTAACATGTCACACTTCAAAATTGCACACGCTCGTGGAATGGCGCCAAACTTTGGTACTTAAAAATGCCCATAGGCGACGCTTTAAAATGTTTTACTGGTTACATGTTTTGAGTTACAGAGGAGGTCTAGGGCCAAAATTATTGCTCTCGCTCTAACGTTCGCGGCGATACCTCACATGTGTGGTTTGAACACTGTTTTCATATGTGGGCGGGACTTACGTATGCGTTCGCTTCTGCGTGCGAGCTCACGGGGACAGGGGCGCTTTAAAAATTTTTTTTTTTTTTTTATTGTTAATTTTACTTAAAATTTTTTATTTTGACACTTTAAAAAAATATTTTTTTTTTGATCACTTTTATTTCTATTACAAGGAATGTAAACATCCCTTGTAATAGGAATATGACACGATCAGTCCTCTTTACAGTGAGATATGGGGTCAATAAGACCCCACATCTCACCTCTAGGCTGGGAAGCCTAAAATAAAAAAAATAAATAAAACGATCGCCGTTTCACAACCGAAGCGGCGCCGTTTTTTTGAATGCAGAGGCCGGGCGTGACGTCATAACATCGCGCCCGGCCTCCGAACGATCATAGAGACTCCGGCGACCATCTGGTCCGCTGGAAATCTCTATGGTGAACATCCGGCGCCGGCGGATCCGCTATCCGACTCACCGATCGCTGAGGTGAGTCGGTAGTAGCACCGGAGGGCGGCGGGAGGGGGGGGGTGTCCCCTCCCGCCGCCCGTAAGAACGATCAAGCGGCGGAACAGCCGCTATGATCGTTCTTATGGTGTACGGAATCGCCGGCTGAAAATGCCGGTATCTGAATGATGTCTGTAGCCTCAGACATCATTCAGATATAAGCCCTGAAAGTGGAGGCCGTCATATGACGGCCTCCGGATGTCAAGTGGTTAATAAAGCTTGGGAGCAACTGCTCTTGCAGAGGGCAAATGCAATTTCCAAAATGCACAGGCTTTTTACCTTTATGAAATCAACCCCTATGTGTGTTTTTGTCAAATAAAAAGAATTTATTTTGATTTTACATGATTTTAGGAATAAATCAGCAGAGCTTCCCCGAATTTAAGCTCTTCCCCTCAGTTTTTCAGCGACTGCACTTCCAACAAGTGCACTTGGTGTGCAATTTCTCAAGTGAACGTTTCACTTGATATTCTTAAATGATTTAAGCCTTTTGTCAAAAACAAGCTCGGGGGAAGCTCTGCTGATTTTTTCCGAAAATCATGTCAAATAAAAATTAATTGTTTTGGTTTGGGCTTCCTTGCATGTGCCCCTCGGATACACAGCGAACACACTTCAAAATGCTCTTTATGTGGAATTATATGTATAATTACCAATTGGAGTGAAAAATGATTTTGCCTTTGTTAAATACACCCCCCTATGTCTAATGAACAAGGGACAACAACCTCATTAAGGTTCTTTAAAACAACACAAAATATGAATGTTAATTGTGGTAACTTGAAAATACACACCAAAAATGTGGTTAACATTTAACACACATTGTAAACTAGAAAATGCATTTCCTGGGGAAAATGCGTGGGAATGCTGAATTGCTAAAACGGCCCCCAGCAAAATTGCCCCCATCATATTGCCATCAAAACTGTCCCATCATATTGCCACCATCAAAACTGCCCCATCAGAATTGCCTCATCAAAACTGCACCATCATATTGCCACCATCAAAACTGCCCCATCAAAAAAATTTTTTTTTTTTCAAAAATATTTTTTTTTTTTCAAAAATAATTTTTTTTTTTTCAAAAATATTTTTTTTTTTCAAAAATAATTTTTTTTTTCAAAAATTATTTTTTTTTTTCAAAAATATTTTTTTTTTCAAAAATTTTTTTTTTTCAAAAATTTTTTTTTTCAAAAATTTTTTTTTTCAAAAATGATTTTTTTTTTTTTTTTAATTTTTTTTTTTCAAAAATATTTTTTTTTTTCAAAAATATTTTTTTTTTCAAAAATATTTTTTTTTTTTCAAAAATAATTTTTTTTTTTCAAAAATGATTTTTTTTTTTTTCAAATAATTTTTTTTTTTTCAAAAATATTTTTTTTTTCAAAAATATTTTTTTTTTCAAAAATAATTTTTTTTTTTTCAGAAATATTTTTTTTTTTTCAAAAATATATATATTTTTTCAAAAATATTGCTGAATAGCTAAATTGCTAAAATGACCGCCATCAAAACTGCCCCATCATATTCCTCTATTATAATCAGTACATGGTGTGTCTGTCCCCTCCCCCCGGGCTCTGTAATTAAAGCTGAGATGCTCCAGCCACCTCCCCCCCTGTGTATAACAGAAGCTTTGGTAACCATGGCAACAAAACACACACAGTACACTCTGATTAATGGCTAAAATTTCCTGAAATGACCTCTAAACAAAAAGCTTTTTCTCAAAAACTGTAAAAGATATCAAACTGAAAAGATATAGCCAGATAGCTGAATATTTTGTGAACATTTTAAAGTTTGTTTGGTGTCTCTAGGTGAAAGTATGAAGGAGCTGAAACTTTTGGGAGCGGAAGAAAAATTTAAGGATTTCAAGCATGCTCCCATTGACTTCAATGTTAAAAAAAAGTGATAAAAAGCTTAATATTTTAAAAAGTATAAATGGTAGAAAAAAAGTTGAAAAAGAGCACACCTCAGCTAAAAGAGACAAACATTTTGATAGTTGAATGGTTTTAATAGCTGAAAGTATGCAGAAGTTACGCATTACCGAAAAACGTACGGAATAAAATTAAAAACTAGAAAATGCATTTCCTGGGGAAAATGCGTGGGAATGCTGAATTGCTAAAACGGCCCCCAGCAAAATTGCCCCCATCATATTGCCATCAAAACTGTCCCATCAGAATTGCCCCATCAAAACTGCACCATCATATTGCCACCATCAAAACTGCCCCATCAGAATTGCCACCATCAAAACTGCCCCATCAGAATTGCCCCATCAAAACTGCCCCATCATATTGCCACCATCAAAACTGCACCATCATATTGCCACCATCAAAACTGCCCCATCAGAATTGCCCTATCAAAACAGCCCCATCATATTGCCACCATCAAAACTGCACCATCATATTGCCACCATCAAAACTGCCCCATCAGAATTGCCCTTTCAAAACTGCCCCATCATATTCCTCTATTATAAATCAGTACATGGTGTGTCTGTCCCCCTCCCCCGGGCTCTGTAATCAGAGCTGAGATGCTCCAGCCACCTCCCCCCTGTGTATAACAGAAGCTTTGGTAACCATGGCAACAAAACAAACAGTACACTCTGATTAATGGCTAAAATTTCCTGAAATGACCTCTAAACAAATGACCGTATTTTAAAAACTATACATCCTACAGCGAAGATCTTTATATTGTGAGAATCACAAGACCCAGACCTAGATTTTGATACATAGTATGTCTCTGAAATATTAAAATTGAAGGCACGGTCGCAGTTTAGAAATTGCCCTTCAAATTTGAAGGGGCTAGAGTGTAGTTTCAATGAATGTCAATGGACGGTGTGAGTTGCAAACAAATGGTCATATTGTGAAAACTATCAGGACTATGGCTTAGCCGTGGACATGTTTAGTGGCAGCAGGGATAGCTGAACGTTTTGATATAAGATTTGTGTAGGTGGGCTTGAAAATGAGGGAGTGGAGGCAGTTTAGAAATCATGTTCTGATTTTTCAGCTTTTGTCCTCTCCCCCCGGGCTCTGTAATCAGAGCTGAGATGCTCCAGCCACCTCCCCCCTGTGTATAACAGAAGCTTTGGTAACCATGGCAACAAAACACACACAGTACACTCTGATTAATGGCTAAAATTTCTTGAAATGACCTCTAAACAAAAAGCTTTTTCTCAAAAACTGTAAAAGATATCAAACTGAAAAGATATAGCCAGATAGCTGAATATTTTGTGAACATTTTAAAGTTTGTTTGGTGTCTCTAGGTGAAAGTATGAAGGAGCTGAAACTTTTGGGAGCGGAAGAAAAATTTAAGGATTTCAAGCATGCTCCCATTGACTTCAATGTTAAAAAAAAGTGATAAAAAGCTTAATATTTTAAAAAGTATAAATGGTAGAAAAAAAGTTGAAAAAGAGCACACCTCAGCTAAAAGAGACGAACATTTTGATAGTTGAATGGTTTTAATAGCTGAAAGTATGCAGAAGTTACGCATTACCGAAAAACGTACGGAATAAAATTAAAATTATTAAAAATAACTAGAAAATGCATTTCCTGGGGAAAATGCGTGGGAATGCTGAATTGCTAAAACGGCCCCCAGCAAAATTGCCCCCATCATATTGCCATCAAAACTGTCCCATCATATTGCCACCATCAAAACTGCCCCATCAGAATTGCCCTATCAAAACAGCCCCATCATATTGCCACCATCAAAACTACCCCATCATATTGCCACCATCAAAACTGCCCCATCAGAATTACCCCATCAAAACTGCCCCATCATATTCCTCTATTATAAATCAGTACATGGTGTGTCTGTCCCCTCCCCCGGGCTCTGTAATCAAAGCTGAGATGCTCCAGCCACCTCCCCCCCTGTGTATAACAGAAGCTTTGGTAACCATGGCAACAAAACAAACACTAACAGTACACTCTGATTAATGGCTAAAATTTCCTGAAATGACCTCTAAACAAATGGCCGTATTTTAAAAACTATACATCCTACAGCGAAGATCTTTATATTGTGAGAATCACAAGACCCAGACCTAGATTTTGATACATAGTATGTCTCTGAAATATTAAAATTGAAGGCACGGTCGCAGTTTAGAAATTGCCCTTCAAATTTGAAGGGGCTAGAGTGTAGTTTCAATGAATGTCAATGGACGGTGTGAGTTGCAAACAAATGGTCATATTGTGAAAACTATCAGGACTATGGCTTAGCCGTGGACATGTTTAGTGGCAGCAGGGATAGCTGAACGTTTTGATATAAGATTTGTGTAGGTGGGCTTGAAAATGAGGGAGTGGCGGCAGTTTAGAAATCATGTTCTGATTTTTCAGCTTTTGTCCTCTCCCCCCGGGCTCTGTAATCAGAGCTGAGATGCTCCAGCCACCTCCCCCCTGTGTATAACAGAAGCTTTGGTAACCATGGCAACAAAACACACACAGTACACTCTGATTAATGGCTAAAATTTCTTGAAATGACCTCTAAACAAAAAGCTTTTTCTCAAAAACTGTAAAAGATATCAAACTGAAAAGATATAGCCAGATAGCAGAATATTTTGTGAACATTTTAAAGTTTGTTTGGTGTCTCTAGGTGAAAGTATGAAGGAGCTGAAACTTTTGGGAGCGGAAGAAAAATTTAAGGATTTCAAGCATGCTCCCATTGACTTCAATGTTAAAAAAAAGTGATAAAAAGCTTAATATTTTAAAAAGTATAAATGGTAGAAAAAAAGTTGAAAAAGAGCACACCTCAGCTAAAATAGACGAACATTTTGATAGTTGAATGGTTTTAATAGCTGAAAGTATGCAGAAGTTACGCATTACCGAAAAACGTACGGAATAAAATTAAAATTATTAAAAATAATAAATAAAATCGAATAACAATAGTGGGACTGCTAAAGCATTCCCACTAACTAGAAAATGCATTTCCTGGGGAAAATGCGTGGGAATGCTGAATTGCTAAAACGGCCCCCAGCAAAATTGCCCCCATCATATTGCCATCAAAACTGTCCCATCATATTGCCACCATCAAAACAGCCCCATCATATTGCCACCATCAAAACTGCCCCATCATATTGCCACCATCAAAACTGCCCCATCAGAATTACCCCATCAAAACTGCCCCATCATATTCCTCTATTATAAATCAGTACATGGTGTGTCTGTCCCCTCCCCCGGGCTCTGTAATCAGAGCTGAGATGCTCCAGCCACCTCCCCCCTGTGTATAACAGAAGCTTTGGTAACCATGGCAACAAAACAAACAGTACACTCTGATTAATGGCTAAAATTTCCTGAAATGACCTCTAAACAAATGACCGTATTTTAAAAACTATACATCCTACAGCGAAGATCTTTATATTGTGAGAATCACAAGACCCAGACCTAGATTTTGATACATAGTATGTCTCTGAAATATTAAAATTGAAGGCACGGTCGCAGTTTAGAAATTGCCCTTCAAATTTGAAGGGGCTAGAGTGTAGTTTCAATGAATGTCAATGGACGGCGTGAGTTGCAAACAAATGGTCATATTGTGAAAACTATCAGGACTATGGCTTAGCCGTGGACATGTTTAGTGGCAGCAGGGATAGCTGAACGTTTTGATATAAGATTTATGTAGGTGGGCTTGAAAATGAGGGAGTGGCGGCAGTTTAGAAATCATGTTCTGATTTTTCAGCTTTTGTCCCCTCCCCTGGGCTCTAATCAGAGCTGAGATGCTCCAGCCACCTCCCCCCCTGTGTATAACAGAAGCTTTGGTAACCATGGCAACAAAACACACACAGTACACTCTGATTAATGTCTAAAATTTCTTGAAATGACCTCTAAACAAAAAGCTTTTTCTCAAAAACTGTAAAAGATATAAAACTGAAAAGCTATAGCCAGATAGCTGAATATTTTGTGAACATTTTAAAGTTTGTTTGGTGTCTCTAGGTGAAAGTATGAAGGAGCTGAAACTTTTGGGAGCGGAAGAAAAATTTAAGGATTTCAAGCATGCTCCCATTGACTTCAATGTTAAAAAAAAGTGATAAAAAGCTTAATATTTTAAAAAGTATAAATGGTAGAAAAAAAGTTGAAAAAGAGCACACCTCAGCTAAAAGAGACGAACATTTTGATAGTTGAATGGTTTTAATAGCTGAAAGTATGCAGAAGTTACGCATTACCGAAAAACGTACGGAATAAAATTAAAATTATTAAAAATAACTAGAAAATGCATTTCCTGGGGAAAATGCGTGGGAATGCTGAATTGCTAAAACGGCCCCCAGCAAAATTGCCCCCATCATATTGCCATCAAAACTGTCCCATCATATTGCCACCATCAAAACTGCCCCATCAGAATTGCCCTATCAAAACAGCCCCATCATATTGCCACCATCAAAACTACCCCATCATATTGCCACCATCAAAACTGCCCCATCAGAATTACCCCATCAAAACTGCCCCATCATATTCCTCTATTATAAATCAGTACATGGTGTGTCTGTCCCCTCCCCCGGGCTCTGTAATCAAAGCTGAGATGCTCCAGCCACCTCCCCCCCTGTGTATAACAGAAGCTTTGGTAACCATGGCAACAAAACAAACACTAACAGTACACTCTGATTAATGGCTAAAATTTCCTGAAATGACCTCTAAACAAATGGCCGTATTTTAAAAACTATACATCCTACAGCGAAGATCTTTATATTGTGAGAATCACAAGACCCAGACCTAGATTTTGATACATAGTATGTCTCTGAAATATTAAAATTGAAGGCACGGTCGCAGTTTAGAAATTGCCCTTCAAATTTGAAGGGGCTAGAGTGTAGTTTCAATGAATGTCAATGGACGGTGTGAGTTGCAAACAAATGGTCATATTGTGAAAACTATCAGGACTATGGCTTAGCCGTGGACATGTTTAGTGGCAGCAGGGATAGCTGAACGTTTTGATATAAGATTTGTGTAGGTGGGCTTGAAAATGAGGGAGTGGCGGCAGTTTAGAAATCATGTTCTGATTTTTCAGCTTTTGTCCTCTCCCCCCGGGCTCTGTAATCAGAGCTGAGATGCTCCAGCCACCTCCCCCCTGTGTATAACAGAAGCTTTGGTAACCATGGCAACAAAACACACACAGTACACTCTGATTAATGGCTAAAATTTCTTGAAATGACCTCTAAACAAAAAGCTTTTTCTCAAAAACTGTAAAAGATATCAAACTGAAAAGATATAGCCAGATAGCAGAATATTTTGTGAACATTTTAAAGTTTGTTTGGTGTCTCTAGGTGAAAGTATGAAGGAGCTGAAACTTTTGGGAGCGGAAGAAAAATTTAAGGATTTCAAGCATGCTCCCATTGACTTCAATGTTAAAAAAAAGTGATAAAAAGCTTAATATTTTAAAAAGTATAAATGGTAGAAAAAAAGTTGAAAAAGAGCACACCTCAGCTAAAATAGACGAACATTTTGATAGTTGAATGGTTTTAATAGCTGAAAGTATGCAGAAGTTACGCATTACCGAAAAACGTACGGAATAAAATTAAAATTATTAAAAATAATAAATAAAATCGAATAACAATAGTGGGACTGCTAAAGCAGTCCCACTAACTAGAAAATGCATTTCCTGGGGAAAATGCGTGGGAATGCTGAATTGCTAAAACGGCCCCCAGCAAAATTGCCCCCATCATATTGCCATCAAAACTGTCCCATCATATTGCCACCATCAAAACAGCCCCATCATATTGCCACCATCAAAACTGCCCCATCATATTGCCACCATCAAAACTGCCCCATCAGAATTACCCCATCAAAACTGCCCCATCATATTCCTCTATTATAAATCAGTACATGGTGTGTCTGTCCCCTCCCCCGGGCTCTGTAATCAGAGCTGAGATGCTCCAGCCACCTCCCCCCTGTGTATAACAGAAGCTTTGGTAACCATGGCAATAAAACAAACAGTACACTCTGATTAATGGCTAAAATTTCCTGAAATGACCTCTAAACAAATGACCGTATTTTAAAAACTATACATCCTACAGCGAAGATCTTTATATTGTGAGAATCACAAGACCCAGACCTAGATTTTGATACATAGTATGTCTCTGAAATATTAAAATTGAAGGCACGGTCGCAGTTTAGAAATTGCCCTTCAAATTTGAAGGGGCTAGAGTGTAGTTTCAATGAATGTCAATGGACGGCGTGAGTTGCAAACAAATGGTCATATTGTGAAAACTATCAGGACTATGGCTTAGCCGTGGACATGTTTAGTGGCAGCAGGGATAGCTGAACGTTTTGATATAAGATTTATGTAGGTGGGCTTGAAAATGAGGGAGTGGCGGCAGTTTAGAAATCATGTTCTGATTTTTCAGCTTTTGTCCCCTCCCCTGGGCTCTAATCAGAGCTGAGATGCTCCAGCCACCTCCCCCCCTGTGTATAACAGAAGCTTTGGTAACCATGGCAACAAAACACACACAGTACACTCTGATTAATGGCTAAAATTTCTTGAAATGACCTCTAAACAAAAAGCTTTTTCTCAAAAACTGTAAAAGATATAAAACTGAAAAGCTATAGCCAGATAGCTGAATATTTTGTGAACATTTTAAAGTTTGTTTGGTGTCTCTAGGTGAAAGTATGAAGGAGCTGAAACTTTTGGGAGCGGAAGAAAAATTTAAGGATTTCAAGCATGCTCCCATTGACTTCAATGTTAAAAAAAAGTGATAAAAAGCTTAATATTTTAAAAAGTATAAATGGTAGAAAAAAAGTTGAAAAAGAGCACACCTCAGCTAAAAGAGACGAACATTTTGATAGTTGAATGGTTTTAATAGCTGAAAGTATGCAGAAGTTACGCATTACCGAAAAACGTACGGAACTAGAAAAGGTACAATTTCTGGGGAAATTGTGAAAGTGTTCTTGCCTCTACAACTGGAGTGGGTGGAGTAACTGGGTGGGGTGGAGTGGCTTGAGTAACTGTGAAAAGTGTTAAAAAGCTTAATATTTTAAAAAGTATAAATAGTAGTAAAAAAGTTCCATCATTCGCTGAAAGAGCTGAACATTTTTTTCAAAAGTAATTTTTTTTTTCAAAAATGAATTTTTTTTAATCAAAAATGATTTTTTTTTCTTCAAAAATGATTTTTTTTTTCAAAAGTAATTTTTTTTTTCAAAGGTAATTTTTTTTCAAAAATGAATTTTTTTATTTCAAAAATAATTTTTTTTTCGAAATTATTATTTTTTTTAAAGTAATTTTTTTTTCAAAAATAATTTTTTTTTTTCAAAAATATTTTTTTTATCAAATATATATTTTTTTCAAAAATAATTTTTTTTTTAAAAGAAATTTTTTTTCAAAAATAATTTTTTTTTTTTCAAAAATATTTTTTTTTTCAAAAATATATATTTTTTTTTCAAAAATGATTTTTTTTTTTTCAAAAATTATTTTTTTACTTTTTTCAAAAAAAATTTTTTTTTTTCAAAAATATTTTTTTTTTTACATGGGGCGGTCATAATGTTTTGGCTGATCATGGGGTGGTCATAATGTTTTGGCTGATCATGGGGTTGTCAGCTTTTGTCACTTCCCACTCTAGTTTTGAACATTTCGCCATTCATTCCTATGGGACCAATTTCGCCGCAAAAACGTCATTTCATGGACCATTCGGCAAAACATTCCACAAAGTAATAACACACCAATCGGGAACAATCCGCTCGTTTCGGTATATTATTTGTCTCTGTAGTGTGAAAACTGTGGGAGGAGTCTACAAGCATTATCAAGTCTAGCAGATGAAGTCACATGCATTTGGAGTGTCTCAGCATCTTGTGTTTACAACCACTGTTTCCTAGCAACGCTCATGCCCTGTTTATGCTTCCCAAATACTGCTTCATCAAAACTGCCCCATCAGAATTACCCCATCAAAACTGCCCCATCATATTCCTCTATTATAAATCAGTACATGGTGTGTCTGTCCCCTCCCCCGGGCTCTGTAATCAGCTGAGATGCTCCAGCCACCTTCCCCCCCTGTGTATAACAGAAGCTTTGGTAACCATGGCAACAAAACAAACACTAACAGTACACTCTGATTAATGGCTAAAATTTCCTGAAATGACCTCTAAACAAATGGGCGTATTTTAAAAACTATACATCCTACAGCAAAGATCTTTATATTGTGAGAATCACAAGACCCAGACCTAGATTTTGATACATAGTATGTCTCTGAAATATTAAAATTGAAGGCACGGTCGCAGTTTAGAAATTGCCCTTCAAATTTGAAGGGGCTAGAGTGTAGTTTCAATGAATGTCAATGGACGGTGTGAGTTGCAAACAAATGGTCATATTGTGAAAACTATCAGGACTATGGCTTAGCCGTGGACATGTTTAGTGGCAGCAGGGATAGCTGAACGTTTTGATATAAGATTTATGTAGGTGGGCTTGAAAATGAGGGAGTGGAGGCAGTTTAGAAATCATGTTCTGATTTTTCAGCTTTTGTCCCCTCCCCTGGGCTCTAATCAGAGCTGAGATGCTCCAGCCACCTCCCCCCTGTGTATAACAGAAGCTTTGGTAACCATGGCAACAAAACACACACAGTACACTCTGATTAATGGCTAAAATTTCTTGAAATGACCTCTAAACAAAAAGCTTTTTCTCAAAAACTGTAAAAGATATCAAATTGAAAAGCTATAGCCAGATAGCTGAATATTTTGTGAACATTTTAAAGTTTGTTTGGTGTCTCTAGGTGAAAGTATGAAGGAGCTGAAACTTTTGGGAGCGGAAGAAAAATTTAAGGATTTCAAGCATGCTCCCATTGACTTCAATGTTAAAAAAAAGTGATAAAAAGCTTAATATTTTAAAAAGTATAAATGGTAGAAAAAAAGTTGAAAAAGAGCACACCTCAGCTAAAAGAGACGAACATTTTGATAGTTGAATGGTTTTAATAGCTGAAAGTATGCAGAAGTTACGCATTACCGAAAAACGTACGGAATAAGAAAAATAATAAAAAAACGAATAACAATAGTGGGACTGCTAAAGCATTCCCACTAATAAAAAAACGAATAACAATAGTGGGACTGCTAAAGCATTCCCACTAATAAATAAAATCGAATAACAATAGTGGGACTGCTAAAGCATTCCCACTAATAAATAAAATCGAATAACAATAGTGGGACTGCTAAAGCATTCCCACTAATTAAAAATAAATAAAATCGAATAACAATAGTGGGACTGCTAAAGCATTCCCACTAAATAGCTAAAGTGCGGAAATAAAAAAAAAAAAATAAAATATCTATTTTAAAATTTAAAAGTTATGGAGATCTGGCTGTTACAAAATATTATATTAGTCATGGCAGGAGGATAAATCATGAAGAAAGAAGTTTGTGAATATAAAGCAGAAAAACAACTTCATTCCTCTCGCATTATCAATCCTAAAAAAAGGCTGTATTAAAAGACGACAGAAGAGGAATGTGCTAGCTTCAAGACGAAGGCTAGTTTTACCAGACCGAGCGCTTCCGTCTTGTAATTGCTTCAGAGCATGCGTCAGTTTGAGTTCGTCGGACTAGCACACAGACGATCGGTTTGTCTGCTAGAAAGAAGAGTCCGTCGGATAAATTTTAAGCAAGTTTCAAATCTAATTCCGTCAAACTTTTGAGAAAACAAAGTCCGCTGGAGCCCACACACATCGAATTGTCCGACGAAATCCAGTCCGCCGGGCAAAGTCCGCCGTAAAGTCCGCTCGTGTGTACGCGGCATAAGTGTAATTTCTTCCGCTGCCTCCTTCTCCGCTATCAGCATCAAGAATCATTTCCAACAAGGTTTCCTGACACCAAGACAAAAAAGGTGACAGGGGAGGGAGCACCAGCACACAGCCTGTGATTGACAGCCTCAGCTCTGTTCCTGGATGCTGTGTGAAGTGGAGAGTGGCCCTTACCTCCAATCAGCGGCCAGAGTGTGTTTTCAGCTCTCTGCCTCCTGTTTTCGGACAGCTCAGACAAGCTGTATAAAGTCTGGACTTTAAACGACTGTAGCTAATAGAATACTGTAAATAAACAGGTACAACTTATGTAGGAGGCCTGTCACTTAACTGGGTATATAAAAGGTTTATTAGTGCAGTTATATTCCCTGTGTTTGTTGTTTGCCTTACCTTGTAATGATGGGCTCACATGTTTTGGCTGCAGTTTGTAGTGCCATGGCTGGATTGATTCTCCTATGTCCATGTATTCATTCATCTAGCTTGTCCCTATTTGCCAAAGGGACAAGCAGCTTCTTGTTCTGGGTCACACAGCATCCAATTGATGCCTTGACTTTTCCTCTGTGTTGCATTACAAATGTGGGAGTGATGTAAATATATCTCCTCAAGCATGGTGATCTCTCTGTTATTTGATCTGCCTGTTTGTGTTTGTGTCAGACCTAATTACCATTTAGCTTTCACCTGCAGATGACTACACTGAGTGACCCAGGGGTTGTGATATGTAGTTTCTTCACAGGAAGTGCCAGTTCTTAGACTACAGACAGAGGTCATGCATTAACCTGTGCAGTGTCATGCCGCATGCCTCATGTTTCAACACAAACAGAAACTTCTGACACTGGAATGTGAAAGTTTATTCTACTGTAGGCCCCTCAGCCTTGACAACTCTGAGGCCTCTAGAACAGCTGCACAGTCCATGGGTTACCTGAGAGCAGCAGCTCATCAGGCTTTGGAATGCTTTTGGGAAGAAGGAACCCAATTCTCCAAGTTCTCCAGTGCTTCAGATTATTTATCCCCTTTTCAGCCCCTTTCTGGACACTCCTCTGTAGGGATTGGCCAGAGCGTGATAATTATTAAGGCTGGTTATATGCATCTCCCTTCCTAAGCTCTGTAAGCTTCTTCCAGAGGCGCGGGATGCAATCAAACTTCCAGCCTGTGAAAACCTGAACAGACCAGGCCAAACAATCACTGCTTCCTATGCTAGGCAAGTGCTACACATTTAAAAAATGCTTGTAAAACTCCATCTAAAAATTCATTAAAATGCTCTAAATATGTTCCTCTTTGCTGCATCTCAAATGTGGCAGGGCTAACGTGATGAAGGACTGCATGGTGATCTCTGTTAATAGCTGTGCTTCCTTGTGCCTGTATCAGATCTAATTATTGTTTAGCTGTCACCTGCAGCAGGACTAGACTGAGAGACCCAAAGATTGTGGAATATGTAGTTTCTTCACAGGAAGCGTCAGCTCTGAGACTACAGACCAAGGTCATGCATTAACCTGAGCTGTGCCATGCTGTATGCCTCATGTTTCAACACAACAATACATGAATAATTGTCTATGTGCAATTCCCAGCGCTGTCCTTACAAAACATATAATTCATATACCAACAATCCTTATAAATAATAAAAACCTATACAAATGTGTTATATCAGATAGTCCAAACGTAAATATATCAAGTGCTGGGAACAAAGTGCAAACAGTGCTTTCTTCAAAAGTTCTCCAATTCTCCTGTGTGTAGTTAGTGCCACGCTCACCTTCTATTAGGGATGAGCAACGGCGAACCTATGCTCGGGCCGAACTTTGGTTGTTTGGACGTTCGGCGAACAACGAACATTAAGGGGTGTTTGCGGCAAATTTGAAAGCCACGGAACCCCGTTAAAGTCTATGGGACACTAACATGAAAAACCAAAAGTGCTAGTTTTAAAGACTTATATGCAAGTTATTGTCATATAAAGTGTTTGGTGACCCAGGTCCTGCCCCCGGGGGACATGTATCAATGCAAAAAAAGTTTTTTCGGGAGCAGTGATTTTAATAATGCTTAAAGTGAAACAATAAAAATGAAATATTCCTTTAAATATCATGCCTGGGGGTGTCTATAGTATGCCTGTAAAATTGCGCAGTTTTCCCGTGTTTAGAACAGTCTGACAGCAAAATGACATTTCAAAGGAAAAAAAGTCATTGAAAACTGATCGCGGCTGTAATGAATTGTCGGGTCTCAGCAATATAGATAAAACTCATTGGAAAAAATGGCATGGGTTCCCCCCCAGTCCATTGCCAGGCCCTTTGGGTCTGGTATGAATATTAAGGGGAACCCCGCACCAAAAATGAAAAACAAAATGCGTGGGGGTCCCCACAAAATCCATACCACACCCTTCAGGTCTGGTATGGATATAAGGGGAACCCTGCGGCAAATGTAAAAAAAAAATGGCGTAGGGGTCCCCAAAATCCAAAAAAATGTCAAAAATAGTAAAAAAGACAGGAGACACTTTGGGACAAGTCCTTTATTAAAAAATAAAAAAGTCCTGCAATGTAGATCCATCTCACGCTGCCCGACGAGCCGAAAAAAGAAAAAAAGAAGCCGCAATAGCTCCGTCTCCATGGGAGGCTCCCGCTGAGTGATGCTTCCTCTTGATGACAGCTGTTATATAGCTGAGGGCGGGGCCATTAGGTGACGTAAACGGGGGGCGACCCTGCCTTCTTCTGACATCACGTGGTGTAGGGTTCCATATGGCATAGGGTTCCCCATACCACAGGGTCTGGTATGGATTTTGGGAACCCCTACGCCATTTTTTTTTACATTTGCCGCAGGGTTTCCCTTATATCCATACCAGACCTGAAGGGCCTGGTATGGATTTTGGGGGGACCCCCACGCAATTTTTTTTAAAATTTTGGTTCGGGGTTCCCCTTAATATTCATACCAGACCCAAAAGGCCTGGTAATGGACTGGGGGGGGAACCCATGCCGTTTTTTTTCAATGAGTTTTATCTATATTGCCGAGAATTCATTACAGCCACCATCAGTAATAAATTACTTTCCTGACAGACTCCATGGCAGCCAACGTGTGGGTTTAGTCCCGCCTCTACTACCCTATAGGACACTACTCCCATAAATCTTTGCTCCTCACCAGCAGCCGTGTTCTTTTTTTGTCCTCCTCCAAGGACCTAGTTAAAATGGTCTTTCTACCCGAAGATTATTTTCTCCCTGCGGTCAGATCTGGCGAGCGATTCCTAGGCAAGGATCGCAGTATTCCAATAAGCCCTAGCTACTAGCAGGGTATGGAAGGGGCATATGGAAGAGGCGCTGAAGACGGTGTAGTCCTAGCCACTGGCAGGCGAACCCCACACTGGTCATACAGCCTAGCTACTAGCAGGTGACCCTTGTTGCCCAGGAATAAGTCCGGTCTGTGCTGTTTTACCTGACCCAGGTCTCGATCGCAGCAGGAGTGGTGAGTCCGTTCCGTTTTTTCTGTCATGGCAGCAGTTTGTGTAATCCTTCCCTGTGTTTGTTCTGCTTGTGTTCTGTGTCCCTCCCCACACTGTCGGGTACAGTGTAGCTGGCAGATATGGCGGCTGGTTCCCTCTGCGTTCCAGCCGCCGTTCACTTCCTGGTTTCGTTTTCGCGGCCGTTCTGCACATGCGCAGGTCCGGCGCGAGGACGAGGCTTGGTTCGCGCACGCGCATAGCGGTAACTGCGCGTGCGCACTAGTGGCACGGCGATGACGTCACAGGGGCGCCAGTTTTAAATTTGGGAAAATAGTCTGCAGGCTTGGGAATGCTTGCAGACTGTCAGCAGTGTCTCCCCTTGCTCTGACTCTGCTGTGTCAGGTGAGGGGGCTTCTGAGGACAGGTTTTATGGCCTGCCCTTACTGCTTCTCTAATTCCTAACTGGTTGCCTTGTTTTTCAGCCCCGATGGATCCCTCCGGGAGCATGAACGCTTCACCGCCTGCCTCTGGCCAGCCCTCTCGCAACAGGTACTTGGTAGGGGGTCCTGCCTGGGTCTTGCGGGGGGGGGGGGTTATGGAGCATCAGTTATCTGTTGTCTCCATTAACACAGAAGGACTTGTGTTTTTTCTTGTCAGCCCTTCTAGGTCTACTCAACAACGTAGCTCGCACAGAAGTGGTTCCTCTAGATCACAGCACCGGCATTCCTCTTCCAGATCTGGACATCACGGTTCCTCCTCGAAATCGAGACACCGTAGCCGGGAACCATCTCGCCTTCCAAATCTCACTCCAGTCATGCAGCCGAAGGAGCCTGCTGGGGGTGTAGGGCAAAGGTTCCTATAGGCAAATCCCTCTGTGATACCTGCTATACAAAAGCAACAGGTGAAAGAGGTGGATCGGATCAGCAACTCAAGTCTCTGGTGGAGAAGATCGTGAAAGAGAATCTAAAGGAATTGGGGGTCTAGCCAATCCCATGTTTCTCCTGCAGAGCCTCCAGACCCACCAATGAGGGATACCCAGGCTCAGGACACTTGTGAGTCCTCTTTACCCAGTCACCTGTCTGCTGTCTCCTCAGATAGTGATTCAGAGGGAGAAGACCCTTATACTGGATTTAGTTTTGACTTACTTCCTCCTCTGATTAAAGCCATAAAGGAAACTTTAAACTGGGAAGAGCCAGTGACGGCCCCTGCAAAACAGAGGAAGTTCTTCAAGCAGCTGAAGAAGGAACGTGTCAGCTTCCCCTTTTTCACTGAATTAGGTGAAGTTATCACGGATGAGTGGGGAAAGGTAGAGAAAAAGAACTCCCTTCTCTCTAAAATACAAAGGCTTTATCCCTTCAAGGAAGAAGAAGTTAAGCAACTGGAGTCTGCTCCTCTAGTGGATGCAGCTGTGATGAGATTGGTCAGGCATGTGACCCTCCCTCTGGAAGACACGGTCTCGTTCAGAGAAGCCTTGGACAGACGAATAGACTCGGATTTGAAGCGGGTCTATCTCACAGCAGGTATGGCATGTAAACCAGCCTTGGCTCTGGCCGCCATGTCCCGGGCTATGGAGACGTGGTCAGACAGCGTGGACGAGACACTTAGAGGTGTCTCGGAGGAAGTGGCCAGGAGTTCGCCCATCCAGGAATTAAGGTTAGCCTCAGCCTTTCTGGGGGAGGCTTCAATCGACATTATCCGCTTGGTGGCTAGAGTTATGTTGTCTGCTGTTACCGCCAAGCGTGCCCTTTGGCTTCGCCCTTGGCTGGCAGACCCAGCATCAAAGCAGGTTTGGTGCCGTATTCCCTTCGATGGGTCCTCTCTTTTCGGTAATAAATTAGACAGCGCCATAACCCGTGCCACCGGGGGTAAGTCGGGGTTCCTCCCTCAGGACAGGCGATTGCAAGGCCAGAGAAGATCGTTTCCAAGGAAACAGAACCAGGATCGTGCCAGGGAAGCACGTGGATACAGGCCGGGCCGTGAGTTCTCCAGATCCTGGAAGGCCAGACAATCTTCTTTTAAGAAGACTGCTAAGAGTAGTATGTCGGGTGAGAAGGAACCGACCAAGTCTTTTTGAGATGGGGCCCGCCCAGGCAGGCCAGGTGGGGGCTCGCCTCCTTCGCTTTCGGCATGTTTGGGCGGCCTCGATCCAGGACTTTTGGACCGTAAGGACGATTTCCTCAGGCCACACCTGGGTTTTCAGCAGTGCCCCCAGGCTCAGGTGTGTCCCCACATCTCTTCCAGCCACAGAAGAAAAAAGAAAAATCCTTTTAGCTTACGTGAGATCTTTGTTAGATCAAGGCGCGGCCATTCCTGTCCCAGACGACCAACGTGGCATGGGGATGTATTCTCCTCTTTTCATGGTCCAGAAAAAGAATGGGGCATGGCGACCTGTCATAGATTTGACGCACCTGAACCACTTCATCAAAAAAGAGAGGTTCAAATTGGAAACCCTGTCCACAATTCGACAGTCAGTTCAACCAGGAGACTGGCTCATTTCTATAGATCTCAAGGACGCTTATTTCCACGTTCCAGTGGCAGCAGATTTTCAACGCTTTCTCCGTTTTTCCATAGGCCAACTACACTTACAATTCACATGCCTTCCCTTCGGTCTGTCCACCTCTCCACGAGTCTTCTCGAAGGT
This sequence comes from Lithobates septentrionalis, assembly GCA_037952835.1. Taxonomy (NCBI): domain Eukaryota; kingdom Metazoa; phylum Chordata; class Amphibia; order Anura; family Ranidae; genus Lithobates; species Lithobates septentrionalis. The sequence continues at coordinate 45,614 of JBBDGP010001626.1, forward strand.
CTTGTTGGCCGTTGTGGCTCTACTGAGAACCAGAGGGATCCGTCTTCATCACTATCTGGACGATCTCCTCCTACTGGCGCAAGACAGAGATTGCCTCCTGAAACACAGAGATATGGTCATCTCAACTCTCCAAGAATTCAGATGGCTCCTGAACCGGGAGAAGAGCCAACTGGAGCCTTCTCAGTCTCTCGTGTTCCTCGGGGCCCTCTTCAATACAGCGAGAGGCACAATTTCCTTACCCGAGGAGAAGATCACAATAGTTCGGGACAGGATTCACCTGGCTCTCTCCTCTTCTCATCTCCGGGCCCTCCAGTGTCTGAGGATCATAGGCACCATGGTGTCCACAATACCAATGGTGAAATGGGCTCAGTGGAGGATGCGTCCTTTTCAGAAGGGATTTCTTCTTCAATGGTCGGGCGACAAGAATCAGCGCATTTACATCTCTCAGACCATGTGGGGTTCCCTCCTCTGGTGGCTTCAGAAAGAAAATCTACGCAGGTGTCACTCCATCCTTCCCATCACTTGGATCACTGTGACGTCAGATGCCAGCGAGAGAGGCTGGGGTGCTCATTGCCTAGCGGAAGTGGCTCAAGGCTCCTGGGATTTCCCAGCGCGGAGATTGGTGTCGAATATCCTAGAGTTACGTGCAGCCTTCCAGGCACTGCTGGCATTTCGTCATCTGATAGCAGGGACATCTGTGTTACTCAGACTGGACAATACGACGGCAGTAGCCTATGTAAGGAAACAAGGGGGTACCAAAAGCCTGTCTCTGCTACAAGAGGTGGAACCAATAATGGTCTGGGCCCAGAAGAATCTGGTCAACCTAACGGCAACCTATGTTCCAGGGATTCTCAATGTCCAAGCGGATTTTCTCTCACGAGTCCACTTGGACAACAACGAGTGGTCTCTCCACGAGGATGTGTTCAAATGGATTTTAACACTGGGGATCTCGCCAGAGGTCGATCTCTTCGCCTCCCCGTACAACAAAAAGCTAACGAGGTATTACGCAAGGTTTCGAGATCCACAAGCCTACGGGATAGACGCACTGACAGAACGTTGGTGGTTCCACAGAGCATATGCCTTCCCTCTGACACCTATTATCTTCCAGTTCCTGCGGAGGCTCAGGTGGGAGGAGGTGGAGATAATAGCCATCATTCCTTACTGGCCCAACAGGCCTTGGTTTCCTCTCCTATCACTCCTCAGCTTCCGAGAACCAGTTCTTCTTCCGACCAGAACGGATCTTCTCTCCCAAGGCACGATTCTCCATCCGTGCCCAGCTCACCTACAGTTGAGGGCTTGGTTCTTGAGAGGGGTAGGTTGGAAGCACTAGGTTGCCCTAAGGAGGTTATTCCTACACTTCTGAATGCAAGAAGACAAAGCACTAACAAAGTGTATGAGCGTATTTGGACAAAGTTCTCGATCCATATGTCGTCCAGGGCCAAGTCATGTGGCGCACCTGCAGTTCAGGACATCTTGAGCTTCCTCCAATCAGGCCTGGATTTACCCTTATCTGTCAGTTCACTGCGTATACAGGTCTCAGCGATCTCAGCCTTTACTGGGGTGTCCTGGGCCAGACATGCCCTTATTCAACAATTCTTCAAAGGAGCAATTAGAATGAGGCCCCAAAGGAAACCCAGATTCCCTAAATGGGATCTACCTCTAGTTCTTGAGTTCTTCTCTGAACTCAATAAACCACTGTCTGTTAGAGATCTTACTATCAAGACTGCCTTTTTGATTGCCATCACTTCAGCCAAGAGGGTGTCCGAAATCCAGGCCTTAGGGTCAAAAGAACCTTTCTTAACCTTCTTTCCGGACAGAGTGACTCTAATTCCAATGCTAGGGTCAAACCCTAAGGTCACCTCAATCTTTCATGAGAATCAAGAGATCTCACTTCCTACCTTTAGATCTGCTGGAAATCTAGAAATACATCCACTCGATGTTGGTGTCTCCTTGAAACAATATCTAGAAGTAACGGCTCCCTTCCGTCAATCGGATTATCTTTTTGTGTCGTTCTACGGGAAGAACAAGGGGCTCCGAGCCTCAGTCAGATCCATTGCTGCATGGGTTGTACAGGCAATTCAATGGGCATATAGAGAGAAGGGCTTGGCTCCTCCAGAGGCGGTGACAGCGCACTCGACTAGAAGTCTTTCGACCTCGTGGGCAGCTTCTCGTCACGTCTCGCCTGAAGTGATTTGCAGGGCGGCTTCTTGGTCATCGATCCATACCTTCATGTCCCACTATTGTGTTGAGCCAGCTGCTCTATCCTCAGTTGATTTTGGTGTTAAAGTACTGTCGGTGGACGGTGTTAAATAAATCTTTGTTTTCTTCAGCATTTTGCCCACCCGGGTGTGTACGGCGAGTTATTTCCCACACGTTGGCTGTCATGGAGTCTGTCAGGAAAACGGAAAATTCCTATCAAAATACTTACCGCAATTTTCCTTTCCTGATGGACTCCATGGCAGCAGGAGTTTCCTCCCAAATGGCTGGAGTAGGCTAGTTATCGAACACGGCTGCTGGTGAGGAGCAAAGATTTATGGGAGTAGTGTCCTATAGGGTAGTAGAGGCGGGACTAAACCCACACGTTGGCTGCCATGGAGTCCATCAGGAAAGGAAAATTACGGTAAGTATTTTGATAGGAATTTTCCGTTTTTTTCCTTTAGAAATGTCATTTTTCTGTGGTACTGTTCTAAACATGGGAAAACTGTGCCACTTTACAAGCATACTATAGACACCCCCCCAGGCACAATATTTAAAGGAATATTTCATTTTTACTATTTCACTTTAAGGATTATTAAAATCACTGCTCCTGAAAAAACAACCGTTTTTAAAACTTTTTTTGCATTGATAAATGTCCCCTGGGGCAGGACCCAGGTCCCCAAACACTTTTTATGACAATAACTTGCATATAAGCCTTTAAAATTAGCACCTTTGATTTTTCATGTTAGTGTCCCATAGACTTTAACGGTGTTTGTGTGTTTGTCTGAAATTTTTGCCTATTCTCAAGTTCTGATGCGAACCGAACCGGGGGGTGTTCGGCTCATCCTTACCTTCTATGTGCCCTCACTTTCCAACTTTGAGGCTAGATTGTGCCTATTGGTAGAGATAAATTCCTCTGATGTTGCTGTTCCTCCAGCTCCTCTGCTCCTCTTGATGAAATGGCAGGTTGAGATGGTGTTTTGTTCTCTGAAATTCTTGTCTGAAATCCTGAGCTTTTCTACATCTTCCGTACTTCCTGTGTTGCCCCCTAGTTCTAATGTTGGACTACAGAATGACTAGCCTTTATGTTGGAGGCATCTGAGAGTAGGAGTGCTCCCAGTGCTGGTGACACCGGCACACAACTTTTCAGAGTTAAATCGTCCCCTTCTCTGAATAATAAGTGACCGGAAGTGCGGCACATCTACACTAAACACACCATCCCCCTGCCTTGATCTTGTGGGCAAACACTTACAAAGCACTTCATAAAAACAGCGGGGCTGCCACTCCCATGTCGCTTCTGGTAAACACATCACCTGTCTCTGCCCTACGTGTGTCGTCACACTCAGTTGACTTTCTCAGGGGATCAACGCAGAACCTTCTGACACTGGAATGTAAATATCTATTCTACTATAGGATGTGCTTCAGTGGTGGGTGGTGCTCAATATTTTGGGGGAAGTGGCAAACCAATACCACCCACCCCCCCCTGTGGGAGATGGATGGGAAGGCGGCGATCCCCCCTCAGCGGGAGACGAATGGGAAGGTGGTGATCCCCCCCCCCCATGGGAGATGGACAGGAAGGTGGCAATCAGAGGCCTCCTTAGCTTAGGAGGCAGATGACGAAGATCTGGAGTAGGGCTGCTTCTCCTCACTCCAGTTACTCCTCACTCTGGGGCCGTTGCTTCTCCTCCTGGCCAAATATGAACAGGAAGTGGGTCCTGGGACCCCATTGGCCGGGAGTCCTAAAACTCGTAACCACTGGTAAGGCTGCATTTAATTGGGTGGGGGGGGTCGGTGCCGGCGCGGAGATTCACCTCCCTGAAATTAGTTTTTGCAAGTTGGGATGTCTGCATAAAGAAAGTCGAGCTTGTAGACAACAAAGTGCCAGTAAAGTAACTACAAATAATTTGAAGACCTTCACAGACCAGAAGAGTTACTGTCTTGCCGTCTAAAATGCCATAAGTGTAAAGGAATGCATTCAAAGGAAACAACACTCTTCAATCTGCAGCGAGCAGGCACATCAGAAAATAAACCGCCAGCATTTGTGAAGCTCCCGGTGCACCCTATTATAAAACATCTTCATTGTTTATTTATTATAGATGTCAACAATACAAACTTTGGCAGAGTGCTTCTGACCAATCTGCAATCAATAAACAATGAAGCTGTTTTAGGACACGGCGCCCTGGGAAGTATTTTAGAAGGCCAAAAAGTTAGAGGGGTGTTTAAACTAGGCAGCGGGGGGGCCCAGAGGTAGAGATAGCGCGGAACATATTTCAGAGGTTAGTATTGGGGGCATTAGTGGTAGGTTGACTAAAGCACATAAACCCAAGGTAAGTATAGTAAAAAGTCCTAGTTGCAATCTCGGAACACCCAATAAGAGGATAGTATGCGACCGGTCTAAACTACGTGGCATGTTCACCAATGCCAGGAGCCTGGCGGACAAGATGGGTGAACAAAGATACTGTTGTACGAGGAGGATTTGGATTTTGTGGGAATTTCAGAGACTTGGTTCAACAGCTCTCATTATTGGCTGGCAACCATTCAAGGGTATACCCTTTATTGCAGTGATAGAGAGGGTAAAAAAGGGGGAGGGGTATGCCTATATATCAAGAATAATGTACAAGTAAATGTGAGAGATGACATCACTAAGGGAGCTAGGGAGGAGGTGGAATCCTTATGGGTAGAGCTCCAAAGGGATGAAGCTAAGGGGAAAATATTGCTGGGAGTATGGTATAGGCCCCCTAACCTGAGGGAGGAGGGGGAGACGGATCTCTTATCACAAGTTGGATTAGCAGTATTCGGAATGGTCAGGGGTGGGTAGTGGGGTCCCCCAGGGTTCTGTCCTGGGACCAATCCTATTTATTATGTTCATAAATTACCAGGATGACTGTTTAATCACTGTATTTGCGGACGATACTAAGCTAAGCAGGGCAATAACTTCTCTGCAGGATGAGGAAACCTTACAAAAAGATCTGAACAAATTAATGGGGTGGGCAACTACATGGCAAATTAGGTTTAATGTAGAAAAATGTAAAATAATGCATTTGGGTAGCAAAAATATGAATGCAATCTATACACTGGGGGGAGAACCTCTGGGGAAAATCTAGGATGGAAAAGGACCTCGGGGTCCTAGTAGATGATAGGCTCAGCAATGGCAGGCAATGCCAAGCGGCTGCTAAGAAAGCAAACAGAATATTGGTATGTATTAAAAAGGGGATCAACTCCAGAGATAAAACGATAATTCTCCCACTCTACAATACTCTGGTCCGGCCGCACCTGGAGTATGCCGTCTAGTTCTAGGCACCAGTCCTCAGGAAGGATGTACTGGAAATGGAGCGAGTACAAAGAAGGGTAACTAAGTTCATAAAGGGTCTGGAGGATATTAGTTATGAGGAAAGGTTGCGAGCACTGAACTTATTCTCTCTGGAGAAGAGACGCTTGAGAGGTGATATGATTTCAATTTATAAATACCGTACTGATGACCCCTCAATGGGGATAAAACTTTTTCACGGAAGGGAGTTTAATGCCGTGTACACACGGGTGGACTTTTCAGCAACAAAAGTCCGACAGACTTTCAATGGACTTTTGGCGGACTTCCGACGGGCTTTATAACGAACGGACTTGGCTACACACGATCACACCAAAGTCTGACGGATTCATACGTGATAACGTACACCAGACTAAAATAAGGAAATTCATAGCCAGTAGCCAAAAGCTGCCCTAGCGTCGATTTTTGTCTGTCGGACTAGCATACAGACGAGCGGATTTCTGCGTCCGGCGGAGTTACGACGTAAAGATTTGAAGCATGTTCCATATCTAAAGTCCGTCAGATTTTCAACTGGAAAAGTCCGTTGAAGGTTCGGTGAAGCCCACACACGATCGGATTGTCCGCCGGACTTGGTCCGGTCAAAAAGTCCGACCGTGTGTACGCTGCATTACAAGACACGTGGCCACTCATTAAAATTAGAAGAAAAGAGGTTTAACCTTAAACTAAGTAGAGGGTTCTTTACTGTAATGCCCCGTACACACGGTCGGACTTTGTTCGGACATTCCGACAACAAAATCCTAGGATTTTTTCCGACGGATGTTGGCTCAAACTTGTCTTGCATACACACGGTCACACAAAGTTGTCGGAAAATCCGATCGTTCTGAACGCGGTGACGTAAAACACGTACGTCAGGACTAAAAAACGGGGCAGTGGCCAATAGCTTTCATCTCTTTATTTATTCTGAGCATGCGTGGCACTTTGTCCGTCGGATTTGTGTATACACGATCAGAATTTCCGACAACGGATTTTGTTGTCGGAAAATTTTATATCCTGCTCTCAAACTTTGTGTGTCGGAAAATCCAATGGAAAATGATGGTCGGAATTTCCGACAACAAGGTCCTATCACACATTTTCCCTTTGGAAAATCCGACCGTGTGTACGGGGCATAAGAGCGGCAAGGATGTGGAATTCCCTTCCACAGGTGGTGGTCTCAGCGGGCGGCATCGATAGTTTCAAAAAACTTTTAGATAAGCACCTGAATGACCACAACATACAGGGATATACAATATACAATGTAATACTGACATATAATCACACACATAGGTTGGACTTGATGGACTTTTTCAACCTCACCTACTATGTAACATACTGTTGTACTTTTCATTTATTTCATTTACTACTTCAGTATTGGGTACTTTTTACCCCCTTCCTGCCCAGGCCAATTTTCAGCTTTCAGCGCTGTCACATTTTGAATGACAATTGCGTGGTCATGCAATGATGTACCCATATGAAATTTCTATCATTTTTTCACACAAATAGAGCTTTCTTTTGGTGGTATTTAATCACCACTGGATTTTTTCTTGTTTTTTCTTCATTTCTGTTATAAAATTTTGCAAATAAATAATCTTTCTTCATAAATTTAGACCAAATTGTATTTTGCTACATTTCTTTGGTGAAAATAACTCAAATCAGTGTTTATTATTTAGTCTGTAGGAAAGTTATACAGTCCACAAACTATGGTATATATATCTGAAAATCGATCAATCCTGATGTACTGACGGCCGATCTCATTTCTTGAGGCCTGAAAATGCCAGGACAGTACAAATACCGCCCAAATGACCTTTTTGGAAAGTAGACGATCTGAGGGATTTAGTAAGAGGTGTGTTTTATGAAGTTGTAATTTTTTTGTCCCTTTTTTGGATAAATTAAGGATTTTTTTTTTTCATTTTTTTTTAATCTTTTACATACTGTCACCAGTGCAGTATAGTGTCATCATATAACTGGTGTGGCGGTGACTATGGACACTGATTGGTGACAGTATGTTAAAAAATATATACCGGGTACTAATATTAATAATACTATATACTATTACTAATAGTATCACTAATACTATTAATTAATACTATATTAATAATAATAATAATATAATATTTTTTTTTCATTAAATTAAAATATTTTTTCTGGGATCCCCTTTTTAATAGGCTTATCAGTGTAATACCTGATATTATTGCTTTGAATTGGTCTCTATCTACATTTGATATCTAACTCGTTTCCCATTATCAGACTTTATTACCATCAACCTTTAAGCCAATTGTAACCAGTTTTCAGGGCCGGACTGGCCTACCGGGATACCGGGAAATATTCCAGTAGGCTGGCTGCACTAAGTACCGCTGGGGCCGCTTTTGCCTCGGAGCTTGGCTGGCTGCCAGCCTATGTCACAGTGTCAGCAATGTAAAGAGCAGCGCAGCGGCGGCCGCCGCACCATGCAATGGCTGTGTGCCTGTGTCACTGTGTCTCCTCCTCCGCTCCGGCGCCGTGTCTGTGTGCCTGAGGGGAGGAGCAGGAGAACGTCGTGCTGCTTGATTATTTGCCTTCATGACTCGTCCCGTGCGGCGCCAGCACCGCCCACTAATCTGCACGAGTAGAATTGAAGTGAATGGCTCGCCGTGCAGCTGCAGCACAAGAATTAAGGTACTAAAAATATCTCTCTCTCTCTCTCTCCCCTCTCTCTCTCTCTCCCCTCTCTCTCCCCCCTCTCCCCCTTTCTCCCCCTCTCCCCCTCTCTCTCCCCCCCCTCTCCCCCTCTCTCTCCCTTTCTCTCTCCCCCTCTCCCCCCTCTCTCTCCCCCCTCTCTCTCTCCCTCTCTCTCTCTCTCTCTCTCTCTCTCTCTCTCTCTCTCCCCCTCTCTCTCCCCCCTCTCCCTCTCTCTCCCTCTCTCTCCCCCTCTCTCCCCCCCCACTCTCTCTCTCCCCCTCTCTTTCCCCCCTCTCCCCCCTCTCCTCCCCTCTCCCCCTCTCTCTCCCCCGCTCTCCCTCGCTCTCCCCCTCTCTCTCCCCCCTTTCTCTCTCTCCCCCCTCTCTCTCTCCCCCTCTCTCTCTCCCCCCTCTCTCTCTCCCTCTCTCTCTCTCTCCCTCTCTCTCCCCCCTCTCTCTCTCTCCCGCTCTCCCCATCTCTCTCCCCTCTCTCTCCCTCTCTCTCCCTCTCTTTCTCCCTCTCTCTCTCTCCCCCCTCTCTCTCTCCCTCTCTCCCTCCCCCCTCTCTCCCCCCGCTCTCCCCCTCTCTCTCCCCCCTCTCTCCCTCTCTTTCTCCCTCTCTCTCTCCCCCCTCTCTCTCTCCCTCTCTCCCTCTCCCTCTCTCTCCCCCTCTTTCTCTCTCCCTCTCTCCCTCTCCCTCTCTCTCCCTCTCTCTCCCCTCCTCTCTCTCTCTCTCTCTCTCCCCCCCTCTCGCTCTCTCCCTCTCTCTCTCCCTCTCTCTATCTTTCTCTCTCTCTCTTCCATGTTTTGTTCAAGTGCCAGATTATCTTTGAAAAGCTGTATACCATCAAACGCTGCCACTGTGCCCTTAGATTGCCAACACTGTGCCCTGCCCATCAAACGCAGCCACTGTACCCATAAATTTCTGCCACTGTGCCCCATCAAACGCAGCCACTGTACCCATCAATTGCAGGCACTGTGCCCATTAAACGCTGCCACTGTACCATCATACGCAGCCACTGTGCCATCAAGCCCAGCCACTGTACCCATAAATTGCTGCCACTGTGCCCATTAAACACAGCCACTGTGCCCATCAAACGCAGATACTGTACACATAAATTGCTGCCACTGTGCTCATTAAGCACTACCACTGTGCCCATCAAATGCAGCCACTGTGCCCATCAAACGCAGCCACTGTGCCCATCAAACGCAGCCACTGTAACCATCAATTGCCGCCAGTTTGCCCCATCAATTGCCACCAGTTTGCCCATTAAATCCTGCCAGTGTCCCCCCCGCCCGGCACTTACCTGTCTCAGGTCAGCGCGTTGCTCCACGCTCCCTCCGATAGGCATCCAATCACAGCGCCTGTCACTTCAGCCAGTCAGGTGACAGATAACCAGACCCAGTGCACCTGATTGGCTGAGAGGCAGGTCAGTGTTAGGGAAGCGATTTATTTGATTTCCTAACACAGCACTGTATAAGCAGTGAACGCACAGCAGTGTGCCCGCTGTTTACCATTTTGGAAGCCTTTTAGAGCCGACACCCCCGCCGCTGTAATTCAGATGCCCGATGCCCGACAAGGGGCTGGACACCTGAATAGGGGGCGGCAGCAGCGACAATAGATAGATTCATGCAATGCATGAATCTGTCTATTGAAGATTGATGGGTGCAATGGACGCACCGCCACTGCCCAGTTGTATTTCCCCTGGGTGGGGAAATCCCACCATGTTTTACATTATACATTCCTATACACTGTGTGCCCTATAACAAGGAGGTGGGCATTAAGGGACAGAGTGGTGTGCAGGCAATTTATTTATGTTACGTTAATAAAGTTTTGAACATGTTTACGTCTTCCATACTTTGAAGTAAAATTCACCATAGCAATAAGTGGACTGTTCTTGATGATTGTTCCACTTTTACCACTTTTAACTGTAATTTGCTTTTATATATATATATATATATATATATATATATATATATATATATATATATATAAAGCCCTATGTGCTTTTATATGTGTCTTATCTATATATAATGCACTCTTTAAATGTGCTTTAAAATGCATGGTTTTCCATTTTATGAACAAGAAAATAATGACGTTATGATGTTGGGCTGGTACATTAATGCTATAGGGCTGGTATGACATTTTTTTCCATTGCTGGTTTTCATTCCCAGTCCGGCCCTGCCAGTTTTCACAAGTATTTTCATGATTGGAATATTTTATATTTTATAATTTTATATTCTATAGCATATACGTTTGTACTCTTATATTATCTTGCTTGTAAATTAATCTTCCTAATAAAATGTTTGTAAACAAAAAATATTTTTCTTTTTTTGTGCATTTTTTTAAAAATATTTTTTACATATTATTATATATATTATATATTATTATAATATATACACATTTTTTTACATATTCACTTGTTTATAGCAGTTAAATTTACTGCTATAAGCAAATATTTTTGCTGAATGCCAGTGTGTAGACACTGTCTAACGTTGTGAATAGCTGTGATTGGTCAGAGGTAATCAGATGGTATAAATGGGCTGTAATTGGCCCTGACCCATGTGACCACTGTGACCAATCCTAGCTAGCAACACAATTGTATACAATGAATGGCATAAAAGGAAGCCATTCATTGTTTACAACTGTCATGTGATCGGCTGTGTTTGGTCACAGCGATCACATGATACTGGCAGCGAGGCGCAATAGTGATCAGTCATCGCGTCGCTTTCGGGAGGACGTCATATGACATCCTTCCAGAACAATAGGGTCCCCGCCCCTCCGTCATTTTACAATGATGTGGACGGGAAGCAGGTAAAAATGCCATCCTTACATAAAACAGCTTTCTTTTTATTTGTATGCACCGGTTCCAATTTGTCATAGGACAAAAAAAAAAAAAAAAGCAAATAAAAAAATACAGTGGAAGCTTGGATTACGAGCATAATCCATTCCAGGAGAATGCTTTTAATCCAAAGCACTCGCATATCAAAGCGAGTTTCCCCATAGAAGTCAATGGAAACTAAGATAATTAGTTCCACATTGACTTCTATTGTATGCAGTACCGCATGTGGCCAAAGGTGGTGGGGGGGGGTGCTGGAGAGACTCAGAAGTATGCTGAGACGGCTCGGATGCACTCGGTAACCCTCGGAAAGGCTCGGAAACACTCATGAACTGAGTATTTCAGAATGTTTTCGAGTGCATCCGAACGGTTCCAAACGACTCCAAATGTCACCGGCGCCCCCGCACCTCTGGCCAAATGCGGTATTGCACACCGCAAAGGCTTGAATCCTGCTAGTTTTGTGAGACAACACTCGCAAACAGAGTCAGGATTTTAAAAAATAACAGCTTGTATTGCTAAACGCTCGTTAACCGCGTTACTCACAATTTGAGGTATTACTATATATATATATATATATATATATATATACAGTGGCTTGCGAAAGTATTCGGCCCCCTTGAACTTTTCAACCTTTTGCCACATTTCAGGCTTCAAACATAAAGATATAAAATTTTAATTTTTTGTGAAGAATCACCAACAAGTGGGACACAATTGTGAAGTGGAACGAAATCTTTTGGATTTTTGAAACTTTTTTAACTAATAAAAAAATGAAAAGTGGGGCGTGCAAAGTTATTCGGCCCCCTTGCGTTAATACTTTGTAGAGCCACCTTTTGCTGCGATTACAGCTGCAAGTCACTTGGGGTATGTCTCTATCAGTTTTGCACATCGAGAGACTGAAATTCTTGCCCATTCTTCCTTGCAAAACAGCTCGAGCTCAGTGAGGTTGGATGGAGAGCGTTTGTGAACAGCAGTTTTCAGCTCTTTCCACAGATTCTCGATTGGATTCAGGTCTTGACTTTGACTTGGCCATTCTAATACCTGGATACGTTTATTTGTGAACCATTCCTTTGTAGATTTTGCTGTATGTTTGGGATCATTGTCTTGTTGGAAGATAAATCTCCGTCCCAGTTTCAGGTCTTTTGCAGACTCCAACAGGTTTTCATCCAGAATGGTCCTGTATTTGGCTGCATCCATCTTCCCCTCAATTTTAACCATCTTCCCTGTCCCTGCTGAAGAAAAGCAGGCCCAAACCATGATGCTGCCACCACCATGTTTGACAGTGGGGATGGTGTGTTGAGTGTGATGAGCTGTGTTGCTTTTACGCCAAACATATCGTTTTGCATTGTGGCCAAAAAGTTTGATTTTGGTTTCATCGGACCAGAGCACCTTCTTCCACATGTTTGGTGTGTCTCCCAGGTGGCTTGTGGCAAACTTTAGACGAGACTTTTTATGGATATCTTTGAGAAATGACTTTCTTCTTGCCACTCTTCCATAAAGGCCAGATTTGTGCAGTGTACGACTGATTGTTGTCCTATGGACAGACTCTCCCACCTCAGCTGTAGTTCTCTGCAGTTCATCCAGAGTGATCATGGGCCTCTTGGCTGCATCTCTGATCAGTCTTCTCCTTGTCTGAGCTGAAAGTTTAGAGGGACAGCCAGGTCTTGGTAGATTTGCAGTGGTCTGATACTCCTTCCATTTCAAAATGATGGCTTGCACAGTGCTCCTTGGGATGTTTAAAGCTAGGGAAATCTTTTTGTATCCAAATCCGGCTTTAAACTTCTCCACAACAGTATTACGGACCTGCCTGGTGTGTTCCTTGGTCTTCATGATGCTCTCTGCGCTTTCAACAGAACCCTGAGACTATCACAGAGCAGGTGCATTTATAAAGAGACTTGATTACACACAGGTGGATTCTATTTATCACCATCAGTCATTTAGGACAACATTGGATCATTCAGAGATCCTCGCTGAACTTCTGGAGTGAGTTTTCTGCACTGAAAGTAAAGGGGCCGAATAATTTTGCACGCACCACTTTTCAGTTTTTTAATTGCTAAAAAAGTTTAAAATATCCAATAGATTTCGTTCCACTTCACAATTGTGTCCCACTTGTTGGTGATTCTTCACAAAAAATTAAAATTTTATATCTTTATGTTTGAAGCCTGAAATGTGGCAAAAGGTTGAAAAGTTCAAGGGGGCCGAATACTTTCGCAAGCCACTGTATATATATATATAAAATAGCATATACAATTGCTACCCAAGTCATATTGTAATTGAACATTATTAAAATGACCTTTCCTTTTCAATCTGCAGCTCTGTAACTTTTTGTAAATGCAATATGGCAGCCTGGAGGCATTCAGTACACAGATGGCATACAGAACGTCCTCCAGGTATGTAATTTCCTCTTTTCCTGCCTGTGCGACTGGCTTATTGATTTTCCCAGAAGTCTACACTAAGATACAAGTCGGATTTTTGGGCATCCCCTGCAGCACAAATGTCATGTAGGGAGACATAGCTTCAGTTTCTGCATGCAAGGGTGGCTCCATAGGACATTGCAAGAGAAAGAAGCCACCCTGGAACAGTCCTGGGGTAGCGGTCATGGTATCAGTCTAAACAGGGATTACTTTCGAGACAACAGCTATATACACAGTTGAGATACCTATAGGTGAACTGTCTACCCCTCTCAAGCAGTCTATCCAGGTATTTGACTTCCAGCAAAGGTAATTAATACTGCTTATTAAGGACTCACACCTGGGATGTTTGGACAATAAAGGAGGAATAGTAGTACACTAATGAGGTCAGCTGTGCATTCCTCCCTCCTGTAAGCATGACCACAGCAATAAACTGACAGTTCTATGCAATGCAGTAGAGTTCTGTTTGGCTCAGAGCCCTGACATCCCATCAACCAGTCTGGGTGCTGCTGAACAATAGAATACTGGAAGCTGATATAAAGAAATGTGCAGGTACCTGTGCTTTTCATGGTTGATATGTAGTCCACTGCTTCCTGCTTCCCTCACCTTCCTGTAGGCTATTGAGGATGTCCTTCAGACTTTATATGTGAAACATGGCCAACTGATGGCAGACATTTTTAGAAAAAAGCTATCCCAGGTCACTGGTTAAAGAAGCCTATAGTATCTATCTTACAGGGATCCCCCAAAGTAGCAATCATTCCAATCCGAGCCTCCCAGACAACCAGTGAGATTTTTTACCCAATTTGGTTCCCAGTTCAGAAACATGAAACGTATCATGCTGAAACACTGGTCCATCTAGACGGAAGACCCCCCCACCTTCAGAATTCCATGACCACAAAACCAAACATTTCATACAGACGGGCCCGTAATATAAAAATATGCTATGAAGGCACTTGAGCAGGCTCGCTCCCAAGCCACGCTTCTGTGAATGGACATTGCCCATCCACACAGGGAGCACAGCTGGGCCCTGCCCCCCGCTCTCTTCTCATTGGCTCACTGGCTGTGATTGCCCATGGCTCACGCTGCTGTGTGAGCCAATGAGGAGACAGAGACTCAAAAGAGCCGCTACTTTCATGCACATTGCTGGATTGAGATGGGGCTCAGGTAAGTATAAAGGGGGGGGGGGGGCTGGGAGAAGGAGCTGCAGCCAGAAGGTTTTTTACCTTCATGCATATAGGTGCATGAAGGTAAAAAACCTTCTGCCTTTAGAAACACTTTAAATTAGCAGAACACTAAAATAGCTAATTTTAGTCAATTGGGTGCTTCCAACCTTGTAGGAAAGGCCCTACTGTGTTCCAGCATGACTGTGCCCCTGTGCACAAAGCCAGATCAGTAAATACATGGGGGTTCATTTACTAAAACTGGAGAGTGCAAAATCTGGTGCAGTTGTTCATAGTAGCCAATCAGCTTATAACATCAGCTTGTTCAATAAAGCTTTGACAAAAAAAAAAATGGAAGCTGATTGGTTTCTATGCGGAGCTGCACCAGATTTTGCACTCTCCAGTTTTAGTAAATCAACCCCATCGTTTGATGAGTTTGTTGTGGAGGAACTTAGAAAACCTGTAGGCAGCCTTAACCTCAACCCTATCAAAGGCTTTTGCGATGAACCGGAACACTGATTGCCATATAGGTCTTTAAATCCAACATCAAATTCTCTTGATTGAGACCTCTCTTGAGAATTATCTTCAGAAATTTCTCTTGAGAAATTGAGACCTCTCAAGTGCTCTTCTGGCTGAATGGACACAAATTCCCACGGGACATACTCCAAAATCTAGTGCAAAGCCTTCTGAGAAGAGTAAAATCTAGTGTAAAGCCTTCTGAGAAGAGTAACATCTAGTGCAAAGCCTTCTCAGAAGAATAAAGGCTGTTATAACCTCAAAGGAAAGGAAATACCTAAGATTTTGGAGTGAGATGTCCAACAAGCTCATATAGGCGTGATAGTCAGGTTTCCACAAACTCTTCGGTGTTGATGAGCTCTTGATTGCATGAAATGGTTCTTGCATTCCAAGCCTTTGGTAAAAAAAAATTAAAAAAAAACCTGCTTTAACCACTAAAGGACAAGGCCTACTCTGACACTTTTTGTTTACAAGTAAAAATCTTAAATTTTTTTGCTAGAAAATTACGTAGAACCCCCCAAATATTAGAGTATATATATATATTTATTTTTTTTGCAGAGGCCCTAGAGAATAAAATGGTGGTCGTTGCATTTTTTTATGTCACACTTCTAAAGTGATCCAGCGGGCTAATAAGCTGCTCTGATCACTTTTTTGGGAAAGAGCAGCAGCTAAGGAAAATAATAATACTGAGGTTATGCCATCTAGCTGCCGCCATAACCCTTGTTATTTTAAATCATGCAAATGGAATATTCCAGATTACCTGTATATTGGAGCTAGCTGACTTAGCTCTTAGAAAGACCCCTCCATTCCCAGGTTCCCTCAATTAGTTACTAGCCTTCATAGTAGACACAAGGCTTGGAAGAATATTCTCTCTTTACACTTCAAATGACCGGTGAATGTCTTATGTACTCAGTGTTGGATTAAACTCTATGGAGGCCCCTACAGTATGCAGCTGAAACCTTGGGGGCCCCTTGCAGGTATATGGAGGTTTCTTGAGCACCCTCTAGTGGGATAGCATTAAACTAGGTAGTGTGCACTTCGGTCGCTAGACAGAGAATACCATCACTACTGTACATTACATGCATGTAGGTTGCACCAAATTTTTTTTACAAACTGACAGCTAAAAGAAGATGAGCTTTTAAGAGACACACTGTATTGTGAACCTAAAGTCTATGGTTTATATAGTTTAGGTTGTTATTGGATACATTACAGTCTTTAATGTACATTTTTTGTTTCTTTGAGTTGATGATGTTTTTCTGTCATTTTTAAGTAATTTAAAGTAATTGTAAATGTTTTTTTTTTTTTTGTTTTGTTTTTTTGTAAAATAACAAACATGTCATACTTACCTGCTCTAAGTGGAAAAATTTCCCTTTTGATGGGACTTTAATGGCCCTGGTGATTAATATGTCAATCACAGCAGAAGCAAGAAACCAAGAGGGTCAATGTAATAAAGATATATAATTTTATTAAACATCAATCCTAAAAAATATAGATATTACGAATATACACAAAATGGCGGCTCATCACCATATGTGTCAACATAACATGGTAATGGAGATATATTACTCATAGGTCAAGGACTGCCATGATATTGCTGATATGGCAAAGTCCATGGGCCAATACTGACGCGTTTCAGAATCCCTTCTTTCTTCAGGGGTGTATTAGTAGATAAAACATGTTATTTCTATAATAAAGATAAAGCAGAAAAATAATAGAAAATAGATAACACACAGACCAAGAATACATTCATTGCCTATTAATTATGGTTAACACCAGATTAGACTTACATGTTGAAAGGAGTTTGTAAAAAACAAAATATCAGCCACAGAACAATAAAAACAGACAGCAGAGTCCATCCAGAGACCCCACCTCAACATTTCTTTCCCTATTTACCTGCTCTGTGCAAGGGTTTTGCACAGAACAGCCCTCATCCTCCTTTTCTGGGGTGTCCTGGCGGCGCTTCTAGCTCCTCCTCTTTATCGGGTGCCCCCATGGAGTGACGCTTTCCATGGGGGCACCCGTGCAGGCGCTCTTCTGAGTCCCGCTGCTGCGTCCATTGACACAGACAGCGGGACTCAGCCCCGCCCCCGGCTCCCGTGTCACTGGATTAGATTGACAGCAGCGGGAGCCAATGAGGCCCTGAGACAGCGGCTGGAACTGCTGGGCTCATGCTTGTCGCTGGAACGATCTGGTTCAGGTAAGAAAAGGGGGGCTTTGGGGGGGAGCTGCAGCCCAGAAGGGTTTTCACCTTAGTGTAACTAAACCCTCCTATCGTTTTCAGCCAAGGAAGATGCCATCTTTCCCTCTGTTTAATATACAACTGCCATGATGCTGCACATGTGATCAGTTATGACACCAGCCAATGGATGGTTTGACAGTTTGGATGAGAGCACAACCAATGGGAATGTTACATTTCTGGCACGTGCTGGAAATTAAACAGTTTTGTGAATGGGTTTACTTCTGCTTTAACCACTTCAGCCCCGGAAGATTTGGCTAATCAATGACCAGAGCATTTTTTGCGATATGGCACTGCGTCGCTTTAACTGACAATTGCGCGGTCGTGCAATGCTGTACCCAAACAAAATTTACGTCCTTTTTTTCCCTACAAATAAAGCTTTCCTTTGGTGGTATTTGATCATCTCTGCGGTTTTTATTTTTTGCGCTATAAACAAAAAAAGAGCGACAATTTTGAAAAAAAACACAATATTTTGTACTTTTTGCTATAATAAATATCCCCAATTTTTTTTTCTCAGTTTGGGCTGATATGTATTCTTCTACATATTTTTGGTAATAAAAATCTCAATAAGCGTATATTGATTGGTTTGCGCAAAAGTCATAGCATCTACAAAATAGGGGGTAGATTTATGGCATTTTTGTTATTATTATTATTATTTTTTATTAGTATTATTATTTTTTACTGGCGGTGATCTGCGATTTTTTTCAGGACTGCGACATTATAACGGACACATCGAACATTTTTAACACATTTTTGGGATGATTGACAATTATACAGCGATCAGTCCTAAAAAAATGCACTGATTACTGTATAAATGTCACTGGCAGGGAAGGGGTTAACACTAGGGGGCGATCAAGGGGTTAACTGTGTTCCCTGACTGTGTATTCTAACTGTAGGGGGAGGGGACTGACTAGAGAAAATGACAGATCGTGGTTCCTAGCTATTAGGAACTCACAATCTGTCTCTCCTCACAGAACAGAACAGGGATTTGTGTGTTTACCATAGGCGTGCGCACAGGGTGTTCCGGATGTGCCTGGGCACACCTTAATCACCCCATGTGCATTAGTATTATCCAGGAGCAGCAGCAGGTGGGTGGTTGGGGTGCCAGTGGCCAGTGTAAATGCGCCCATTATATTAAAGTCTAGGTTCAACCTTAGTAACATGTTACACCCATATTTAGGGCGTACCGTAATATGCTCTCAATCAACTGTCTCCCACCATCAGAGCCCCCTTCCTGTGACAGCAGGTGGCGTTCATGTGTGTTTGAACTTTGGGGTGCACACCCTAATGCAATAGGCTGCGCACACCTATGGTGTTTACACACACATGTCCCTGTTCTGCCTCTCGTGCCCGCGATCGCTCATGGCCCGTGGTCATCGTGACCGTCGGCCAAGAGCATCGGCACCCCCGCAGCGCAGTGCAGCGGGCGCGTGCGAGCGCCTGCTATCCCGCTTAAAGGAGCCGATGTATAGCTACGACGGCTCGCGGGAAACGTGCCGACCCGCCGCTGTATAATGACGGCGGCTGGTCGGCCAGCGGTTAAAGAGGAGTTCCACCCAGGGGGGCCGTCAAAAAAAAAAAAATTAAAAGTCAGCAGCTACAAATACTGCAGCTGCTGACTTTTAATTGGACACTTACCTGTCCCTGGGTCCAGCGTTGCGGGGGATTGAAGCCCCGCTCGCCCCCCCCCCCTCCGCTCGTCGGCGCCGGCATTTCAACTGTGGGCGCCGGGCTGTGGCTTCACAGCCTGGCACCCACTGCGCATGCGCGAGCGGCGCCGCGCGTCGTGATTGGCCTGTAATGGGTCCCAGATGATTGACAGGAGGGAGGGAGCAGAGCGGAGCCCTTCCTGTGCCGAGGGGGAAGTGATGTCACCAGCCCAGGCAAAGGAAGAAGCAGACTACGAGGGACCACCTAGCAACAGGCATTTAGAGGTAAGTGAAAAAAAAATATCCAAATGTTTTTTTGTTTGTTTTTTTAGAATTTTTGAGGTATTTTTGTTTTTTTGGGTGGAACCCCACTTTAAGGTGAAAACTTTGAATGTTTACAACTCCTTTAAGAAAAGCTTCATTGTAATTTACTTTCAAAATCAAATCAATAGTATTTTAATCCATTGTTGCAGGGCCTTAAACGGCGTGGGGGCCCATTGTGCCTACTCTGCCTATTTGGTAATCAGGCACTGTGTCGGATTAAATTGCTGTGTCTTTTGGAGAATTGTTGAAGGTGCTTATTCAGTAGGTAACCATACTGGGCAGATAGACCAAGGTCTAAAGGAGATATGTCAAAAACTACAGTAATGCTTGAAACACAACAGACCCTAACGGAGGCGGTGTATAATAAAAAAATAATAATAGTAATATTAATGACATAGTGCTAATGAGCAGTTGCCTGTGGCTGTGCATTATACGATATTTTAGAATTATAGCTCTTTCCACTCACAGTCTGTATTAGTGTCAGAAAGCAATTAAAACTGCTAATTAGCAAATAATGCATGCAAATGCTCTTAAACGGTTACAAAGCTCAGCTGATTATTCCTCTCAAACTGAAAAACCTCCCAGAGCTCCCCCAGTTTGCGCCAAGCAGATGTGACAAGTGAAGTCAGCTGTTGAGCGGCCAGTGGACACTAACCACGGGGACGTTACTTATTTAGAGAAGCTTGAAATCAGCAGCAGTGTGGAGGTCTGTTTAAAAGCACGGGGCTTATGTGGATGAGATTTCATTAATTAGATATGCAGTAGGAACTTAAGCTGATAGCAGCCTAGGAGGACAGGAGGAGGAAGAAAGCCGCTTGAGGGTCCCACCAGGGAGTAGAACAAACGGTAGAAGGAGGGAATTACTGGTGGACAGGAAAGCTTCCCTATTTGTGCCACCTGAGGCTTGGCTCCTCTAGACATGAGATAATCAAACTTCAGAAACAAAATTTAAAACACCAAAAGAAGCCAGGGATGTTTAGGCAGTGCTCAAGATTGGCTCACAATGATGACTAGGGGCCTGTGTGTGGATCATTGATCAAGGTATACTAATTACTTGCAATGGAGATCAAAGACCTACACTATCCAGCAGGGGTATCTGGAGGAAGGTGGGGGTCTTTAGGCAGCAAGTAAGAATGTTCTGGCATTTGTCAGGATGCAGATTTGGTATGTAATGAATTAAGGTGGCGGCAGTGGCGTCTCCAGCTTTCGTATTTAGGGGGGGGCACATGGGGGGACAGGCAGGGACAAAAGTAGGGGGGCAACTATAAAATGCAATTATATATATATCTATATCCTGGGGCCCTTTACTACGATCCCACAACGGGCACATGGGGGGACAGGCAGGGACAAAAGTAGGGGGGCAGCTATAAAATGCAATTTTATATATATATATATATATATATATATATATATATATATATATATATATATCCTAGGGCCCTTTACTACGATCCCACAATGGGCCCTTTCACATGTTTTGCAGTGAGCTCCGTTCATACTGTATTGGGGCCCCCCAGGGTGGCAGAAAACAAGCAATATATGTCACCAGCATACCTAGAAAATATAAGGGTCCAAAACAGTGGGAGAACTATCAGGGTTGCAAAGGTTGTCTTGCCACTCGGGCCCTGGTGTTCTGCCACTGTGCTGTTCCCCAGCCTCCTTTTGCTGTCCTGCCCCTGCTATTGACAGCGCTGGTCTGGCATCTCTTGGAATTTACAGGCTGGTTCTCCTGTCCTAAGGACGGGAGAAATCAGTCTGTTTTTTCAGTAATTGAGAGACCTGGTGGAGTCCTTCCTGCAACTCGTTCTTCTCCCTGCCAATGAGGATGCAGGGGAAGGAGCAGATAGGGCGGCCGTGGTTGTGTGAGCGCTCGCATTATGCAGTGTCAGTGAGCAGAGGGAGGGGGAGGAATCACCCGCAGGAGCTGACTGGGGACGCTCTCCCTCTCAATAGAGTCTGTGTTACTCCAGCAGCTGCCCGAGTAAGATGCGACAAAAAGACATTGCCTTTTTGTAAAAAAAAAAAAAAAAAAAGTTTTTTTTTTTAACTGGAGGGGCACATGGTGGGGCACAGCATAATGTTGGGGGGGTCAGGGCCCCCTCTGCCCCCCCAGTGACGCCATTGGGTGGCAGTGTCTATTATCTCACCCTGGCTCCGATGTGGTTCCCCTCCTGTGCACCTTATAAGCGCTGCATAGAGAGGATTTGGTGGGGGGTGCAGCCTAATTAATGTGCTTCCCTGCTTTTACTATTATTATTATTCAGGATAGCACCAACAGTTTGCGCAGCGCTTTGCAACATGCGGGCAGACAGTACAGTTACAATACAATTCAGTACAGAAGGAATCAGAGGGCCTTGCTTGTCAGAGCTTACACATCTAAAAGGGAGGGTTAAATAATACAAAAGGTAATCATTGTGGGGGATGAGCTGATGGAGAAGATAAAAGTACAGTTAGGTGGAGGCAGGATAGGCTTCTCTGAAGAGAAGGGTTTTCAGGAATCGCCTTAAAGTGCACAGAGTAGGAGACAGTTGGACTGATTGGGATAGAGAGTTCCAGAGGATGGGAGAGACTTCGGAAAAGTCCTGGAGTCATGCATGGGAGGACATGACAAGGTACCTATTGAGCAGGAGGTCTTGGGAGGAACGAAAATAACTATTTGGTTGGTATTTTGAGACCAGGTTAGTGATGTAGCTATGGGCAAAGTTGTGGATGCCTTTGTAAGTTGTTGTGTTGTTGTTGGTATTTTGGATTTAATTTGTTGGGTGAGCAAAAGCCAGTGATGGGGCACTATTCCTCCCACTGACACTAATGATGGGGCACCATTCCTCCCACTGATACCAATGGCAGGGCACTATTCCTCCCATTGACATCAATGATAGGGCACTATTCCTGCCATTAGCACAGTAGCATGGCCCGCTCAGGGACTGCTTGGTTTTACCTGCTCATCTGCATCGCCAGGACCCTGTAAACATTCCGACCCATCTGACACTCTGGGTTCAGACATCATTGCAACATCTTTAAGTAATGAGCCAACACTCAATGAGTTTATATTCTATTAACGTTTACTGGAATATTTTAGCTAAGATATTGTTGTAAAGAGACTGAGCTTTGAATAACAGCACAAACTCAGTAGAAGGATTCCAGAATAAATGCCAGTTAAGACAGTTGGCAAACACAGAATACTATATACACATATTTACAATGGAGCACCACTTGGACATAACCTGAAATGGATAAGTAAAAGTTAAGCATCAATTCTGACAATACTTCTAAAAAAGAAACCCAGACTGGCCTGTTTAACCTTTATTCCTAATGAGAGATGAAGCTAAACAAGAATGGTATGTGGGCCCTTTAAGCAGCAATGACAAAAATGTCCCCGTTGCAGACCTGATGGTCTTCACCAGTAGTCAGAGCTCATTAACTATATCCAATAAGGTGTAGTAACAGAGTGGTAGTATATCTTGTGATGACTGATAGCCACCTACAATGCCCATGTACAATGTTCAGATAGAGGTGCAGTGAAATGTTCCCAAGGTAAAACTGTGCACAGTGTCCCAGTAAACAACCAAGGAAAGATTTGCAAAGGTGGGCAATTGCCCTCTCACCAACGACCAGGCCGATTCAGTGCCTTCCAGATAGCGGTTCCTGGATAGATGTCGTGGCTGCGGACCCGCTTGTGATGATCACCCGATTTGGAGCCCCTAGTGTGGGTTGCTGCACTGTTGAGTTGATGCTGTTCAGATGTCCGGCGAACTGCCTGCAGCGCTGGACCCCTTCTCGGTTAGACAGGAATTCTGGATACCACGTAGTAAGCCGCGACCTCACCCCCACGCATGGAGAGGTCCATCCACACACAAGGCCCATGAGGAAGAGAGCGTGGCGCGGGTCTCTGGTCTCTTTTATACCCAGCAATCTCTGTGATCTTAGCAAAGATCCCTGGGAAATGTGGTCCGGGTGTATAGTCATGCAAGGAAACAGCCATCTGAAAGAACCACAAATCCCACAATCCCTTTGGTTGGGCTCACAAATATGACATCAGTTTAATAATACTGGGCACGGGGGGGGGGGGGGGGGCAAACAATACACGAATAGGGTACGGAATAACTGTTCATTGCAATTGTGGTCCAAATTGCTACAACACCAATGATGGGGCACTGTTCCTCCCACAGATACCAATGACAGGGCACTATTCCTCCCATTGACACACAATGACAGGGCACTATTCCTCCCATTGACACCAATGATGGGGCACTATTCCTAATACTGACAACAAAAATGCCATTTTTTTACTCACACTGACCACCTATGGCATTGTTTACTCCCACTGATGCCAGGGCATTTTGTACGCCCGTTGGCCACAGTCTGACACCCCCCGTTAAAGTTTGAAGGGTAGTAAACTGGCCCTTTGTTTCAAAGTATGTTTTGTTTCATGTATGGTATATGCATAGTTACATTGGTGGAAGCTGAACCAGCGAAGCCATGTAAAAATATCCATCTAAGCACTAAAAATCTTGCGAGCTACCATAAACAAATATTGAATTCTTACGTAGAAAGCTGCTAGCACTGATCACGTCCCATAAGACAGTGCAATCAGCATATAAGTAAAAAGAAAGTGCTGCGCTAACTTATACTAATTAATTATTCCCTGTTTACTTCCAAAAATAAATAAATATATATATATATATATATATATATATATATATACTCACTGGAATATATCTATAGTAAACCAAATATATAAAGTGCTATAGTGACAAAACTAATTATCAATAAAGTGACTCTGTGCAACAGTATAGTGCAATTTATAAAATAATACTATAATATCATCATTTGTAAAAAAAAAAAGTCCAATGTATAAGTGCTCAAATTGTCTACACAAACATGTTCTCGTGCACTCAAAGTGCTATGTGCAAAGTCCTATGTTGACAAGTTCATGTGAAGACATGCGTTGATATAAAGTTATATATGAAGTCCATTCAAAATTCAAATCCAAAACAACTGGTGATAGCAAGCGTGTCCTTGTGTCCACTCAGGTGCTCCCCCCTTCTGTAAATGCGCTCACCTTAGAGCGTGTGACCTTGCAATTAAGCCTGGTCAAAGCACGCATATGAACCACCTCTGGGTTCAGTGATTGTATTGGGATCCTGGGCTGGTTGCTGGCATGTTTTCCACATAAAAAAGACTAGATAGTGTGATATTGTTTAAACTCTATTTATTGTTAAACATTAATTCCTTCTTTAGGGTACTTACATTTCGTGGGTGCTACAGTGCACCACTCTTTAAAAGACCAAAGGGAACGCTATATCCGCTGAACTAACGTGCCCTTTCCATGCTGAGACCAATCCACTGCCTCCTTCACCGTCCTGTCCTCTCCCCAACGCGTGTCGATACCGGGAATGTGACATATCTTTCTCAGGGGGAAAATTTACAACTGGACCTACAATGGTATTTATTCCAGTGTGAGTTGAAAGCACAGGCCTAATCAGCAGCCTGTTAAGCAGCCAAACACGCTGCTGATTAGGCCTGTGCTTTCAACTCACACTGGAATAAATACCATGTATTCACTTGGTTGCCAGTCAAGTCCTGATGTAGGGGGGGCATAGACCCCCGAAACACATTGGCTATTTCTTGATATGTACCCCTTAACCTTTAAGGGAATAAAGTTGTATCTGGACCGCTTAGCAGTGGCGAACCGCTTACATTTCAACCCTTCTTACATTACACTAGAAGCCAAGGAGATCCTCTGGGGTGTAGAAGCCACCTGCCCAGGAACCTGATCATTTACACCAACATTAATACCTTAAGATAACAATAACAGCAAAATAAACCTACAGGTCCAGCGCTATCATTCCACTTACCTCAATTATTCCCAAATGTGAATTTGCAGCTATATGAACTGTTTTGGATAATGAAAGAATTACCATATTTATCAGCATATAACACATACTTTTTTCCCCTTAAAATCAGGTGGAAATCATGCGTGCATGTTATACACCAATAACTGCTGTCTCTGAGGGAAGAGGAGCGAGCGCTGCTGAATTACATAGGGCCGCGATCTCCTGTGTACCCGGCGCTCCGTCACTCACGGCCACGCCTCCTGGCCCCTGCATTGGGCCACTGTTCTGTCTATCATATGAGCAGGGCCAGGAGGCGTGGCTGTGAGTGCCGGAGCGCCGGGTACACAGGAGATCGCGGCTCTGTGTAATTCAGCGGCGCTCGCTCTTCCTCTTCCCTCAGGGACAGCAGGGATAATCCAACACTGGCGAGGCTGAAATGATGGGAAAGGTGGGGCTGCAGATGGACACTGAGCAGGGTGCATTGATGGTCAATTTAATGGCTGCAGATGGGCACTGAGCAGAGTGCATTGATGGTCAATTTAATGGCTGCAGATGGCCACTGAGCAGGGTGCATTGATTGTCAATTTAATGGCTGCAGATGGGCACTGAGCAGGGTGCATTGATTGTCAATTTAATGGCTGCAGATGGGCGTTGAGCAGAGTGCATTGATGGGCAATTTAGAGGCTGCAGATGGGCACTGAGCAGGGTGCATTGATGGTCAATTTAATGGCTGCAGATGGGCATTGAGCAGGGTGCATTGATGGTCAATTTAATGGCTGCAGATGGGCACTGAGCAGGGTGCATTGATGAACTGTGACTCTAATTTTGCTTCAAAGTTTTTATTTAAAATGTAAGTTTTTTTCTTTAAACTTTCTTTAAACAGATCGCGGCTCTGTGTAATTCAGCGGTGCTCACTCCTCCTCTTCCCTCAGGGACAGCAGGGATAATCCAACACTGGCGAGGCTGCAATGACGGGAAAGGTGGGGCTGCAGATGGGCACTGAGCAGGGTGCATTGATGGTCAATTTAATGGCTGCAGATGGGCACTGAGCAGAGTGCATTGATGGTCAATTTAATGGCTGCAGATGGCCACTGAGCAGGGTGCATTGATTGTCAATTTAATGGCTGCAGATGGGCGTTGAGCAGGGTGCATTGATGGGCAATTTAGAGGCCACAGACGGGCATTGAGCAGGGTGCATTGATGGTCAATTTAGAGGCTGCAGATGGGCACTGAGCAGGGTGCATTGATGGTCAATTTAATGGCTGCAGATGGCCACTGAGCAGGGTGCATTGATGGTCAATTTAATGGCTGCAGATGGGCATTGAGCAGGGTGCATTGATGGGCAATTTAGAGGCCGCAGATGGGCACTGAGCAGAGTGCATTGACGGGCAATTTAGAGGCTGCAGATGGGCACTGAGCAGGGTGCATTGATGGTCAATTTAATGGCTGCAGATGGGCATTGAGCAGGGTGCATTGATGGGCAATTTAGAGGCTGCAGATGGGCACTGAGCAGGGTGCATTGATGAACTGTGACTCTAATTTTGCTTCAAAGTTTTTATTTAAAATGTAAGTTTTTTTCTTTAAAATTTCCTCCTAAAATTGGGGTGCGTTTTATACGCCCGTGCGTGTTATACACCAATAAATACGGTAAATAAAGGTAAAAATATCTTTCCTGGAGATAACAGTGCTCCAGGCTTCACCCATTGCTGGCCATGTGACCAAGAGCCAAGGCATTTGAACTGAGAAGGATAAACCAATTTGAAGCAAGCTAAATCAACAAGGGGTTACTTCAAGCTACTAATACATCATAAAAAGGACAATATCAAGGAAACTAGACATCCAGTAGCATAAATTTTCAGGAACAAATAACCAAAACCCTGAGCTGCCCCCAAATATCATGCACAGGTGGAATTGTGAATGTACAATTTAGCATAAAAGACAGGATTGAAGAGAGAATCACGCCGCCTAGGAATCCCCGGGGACACAGAACTCTCAGCACACACCGTGGCCCCGGCAGTAACTTTTTCTAACAAGTAATTATTTATGAGTAGGGATGAGCCGAACACCCCCCGGTTCGGTTCGCACCAGAACCCGCGAACGGACCGCAAGTTCGCACGAACGTTAGAACCCCATTGACGTCTATGGGACTCGAACGTTCGAAATCAAAAGTGCTCATTTTAAAGGCTAATTTGCATGGTATTGTCCTAAAAAGGGTTTGGGGACCCGGGTCCTACCCCAGGGGACATGTATCAATGCAAAAAAAACTTTTAAAAACGGCCGTTTTTTCGGGAGCAGTGATTTTAATGATGCTTAAAGTAAAAAAAAAAAGTGAAATATTCCTTTAAATATCGTACCTGGGGGGTGTCTATAGTATGCCTGTAAAGTGACGCGTGTTTCCCATGTTTAGAACAGTCCCTGCACCAAATGTCATTTTTAAAGGA
This sequence comes from Lithobates septentrionalis, assembly GCA_037952835.1. Taxonomy (NCBI): domain Eukaryota; kingdom Metazoa; phylum Chordata; class Amphibia; order Anura; family Ranidae; genus Lithobates; species Lithobates septentrionalis. The sequence continues at coordinate 73,179 of JBBDGP010001626.1, forward strand.
AAAAATCTCATTTAAAACTGCTTGCGGGTTTAATGTCATGTCGGGTCCTGGCAATATGGATGAAAATCAGTGAGACAAACGGCATGGGTACCCCCCAGTCCATTACCAGGCCCTTTGGGTCTTGTATGGATATTAAGGGGAACCCCGCACCCAAATTAAAATAAGGAAAGGTCCCTATATACTCTGAACAGCAGTATACAGGCGGTGCAAACAAGACAGGGACTGTAGGTTTGTTGTTAAGTAGAATCTGTTTGTAATTTTGAACATTTTTAATGTGTTTAGCTCCAGCCAAAAAATCTTTTCTAAGCTTTTTGGAAAACATAGGGAAGGGTTATCACCCCTGTGACATTTGTTTTGCGTCTTTCCTCCTCTTCAGAAGATTTCACCTCACTTTTTTGTCCCAATGAAAAATGTTTTTTGAAAATTTGGGTTTTTTTGTGGAACAAGGATTGGAAAGCATCAGTGGAAAGGAGAAATTGTTTTCCCATATTAACTCTTACATGAGAGAATTTCCCTTCCTATGGGTAGATTTCATCTCACTTCCTGTTGTCTCCTTCCGTTTGCAAGTAGGAGTCGTTTGTAAGTTAGATGTTTGAAAGTAGGGTCCTGCCCTATATACTCAGCAGAAATTTGGGCCTTAGGTGTTGCTGTGGCCAAAACACTGTAAGCCCTCACAGGGCCCTGCTGTGAAATATTAGATCAAGAATTGTAATTACATGCCCCTGTTGAACAGGAGCTGAAAAATTAGGCCTTAGGCACTGGTGCTGGTGCCACAACACTGCAACCCCTCACAGACACTCTAGTTGGAACGCAGGAACGAGCCCTGCTGCAAAGTATTGCATCAAAAATTGTAATTACACGCCCCTGTTAGACAGGGGCAGAAAAATTGGGCCTTAGGCACTGGTGCTGGTGCCACAACACTGCAACCCCTCACAGACACTCTAGTTGGAACGCAGGAACGAGCACTGCTGCAAAGTATTGCATCAAAAATTGTAATTACACGCCCCTGTTAGACAGGGGCAGAAAAATTGGGCCTTAGGCACTGGTGCTGGTGCCACAACACTGCAACCCCTCACAGACACTCTAGTTGGAATGCAGGAACGAGCCCTGCTGCAAAGTATTGCATCAAAAATTGTAATTTCACGCCCCTGTTAGACAGGGGCAGAAAAATTGGGCCTTAGGCACTGGTGCTGGTGCCACAACACTGCAACCCCTCACAGACACTCTAGTTGGAATGCAGGAACGAGCCGTGCTGCAAAGTATTACATCAAAAATTGTAATTACACGCCCCTGTTATACAGGGGCTGAAAAATTGTGCCTTAGGCACTGGTGGTGGCGCCCAGAACCAAAAATGTTCTTACAAGCTATCAGCGTGATGATTGAGGAGGAAGAGGATAATTACTCAGGGATAATCACTCAGCATCAGCATAGGCAGTCTTTGAAGGGATCTGAAAAAAATTATTCAGTTACATCAGCATCAGGTGCTTGGTAGCTGGTGGTGATCCAAGACTGATTCATTTTTATGAAGGTCAGCCGATCGACCGAGTCAGTGGACAGACGCACCCTGTGATCGGTTACCACGCCTCCAGCAGCACTGAATGTACGTTCCGAAAGAACGCTGGATGCAGGACAGGCCAGTAGCTCAATTGCATACTGTGCAAGCTCTGGCCAGTGATCCATCCTCAAGACCCAGTAACCCAGAGGATTTTCGGTGGGAAAGGTGTCCAAGTCTGATCTTGCCCCTAGGTATTCCTGCACCATGTAAAACAGACGCTGGCGATGGTTGCTGGAACCGATCATACCTTGGGGCTGCGGACCAAAAAATTGTCTGAACGCATCGGTCAGACGGCCACCTTCTCCACCGCTCCTTCTTTGACTGACCGAAGCCTCAGCAACACGTTGTCCAGAAACAGGAGTTTGTAACCTCCCAGTCTCTGGGAACGCGTTGCACAGACCTTTCTGCAAGGCCTCCCGAAGATGTTTCATCCTCTGCTCCCTCTGCGATGGCAAGATAAGGTCCGCAACCTTACCCTTGTAACGTGGATCAAGGAGGGTTGCCAGCCAGTATTGGTCCTTCTCCTTGATACCACGAATACGAGGATCCTTACGCAGGCTTTGCAGGATCAGGGAGGCCATGCAGCGTAGGTTTGCTGAGGCATTCGGTCCGGAGTCCTCTGGGTCACTAAGGACAACAACGTCCGCAGCCACCTCCTCCCAGCCACGTACAAGTCCATGTGTTCCTTGGGACTGATCCCTTAAAGACTGCTGATGCTGAGTGCCAGGCTCCACCTCCATACTGACACAATCTTCCTCCTCCTCCTCCTCCTCCTCCTCCTCGTCCTCTTCCTGTGTGATCGGCGGGCACGCAGGAACACTGTCTGGATAAAGGGGGCCTTGAGAGCTAAGGAAGTCCTCCTCTTCCTGCCTCTGTTCTGCCTCAAGTGCCCTGTCCATTATTCCACGCAGCGTGTGCTCCAACAGGTGGACAAGGGGGACAGTGTCACTGATGCATGCACTGTCAGTGCTCACCATCCTCGTGGCCTCCTCGAATGGTGACAGGACAGTGCATGCATCCCTGATCATGGCCCACTGGCGTGGGGAAAAAAAACCAAGGTCCCCTGACCCTGTCCTGGTGCCATAGTCGCACAGGTACTCATTGATGGCCCTCTGCTGCGTGTGCAGCCGCTGCAGCATGGCCAACGTCGAGTTCCACCTGGTGGGCATGTCACAGATTAGGCGGTTCTTGGGCAGGTTAAACTCCTTTTGGAGGTCCGTCAGCCGAGCACTGGCATTATATGACCGGCGGAAATGCACAGAGACTTTCCTGGCCTGCCTCAGGACATCCTGTAAGCCCGGGTACCTGCCCAAGAACCGCTGCACCACCAAGTTAAGGACGTGAGCCAAACAGGGCACATGGGTCAGTTGTCCCTGTCGGAGGGCAGAGAGGAGGTTGGTGCCATTGTCGCAAACCACCATTCCTGCCTTAAGTTGGCGTGGCGTCAACCACCTCTGAACCTGCCCCTGCAGAGCTGACAGAACCTCTGCCCCAGTGTGGCTCCTGTCCCCCAAGCACACCAGCTCAAGCACCGCATGGCATCTTTTGGCCTGCGTACTTGCGTAGCCCCTTGAACGCCTACGGAGCACCGCTGGTTCCGAGGAAGAGGCCATGGAGGAAGAAGAAGAGGAGGGGGTGGAGGAGAGAGGTGTGTCACAATCAGCATTTTGGAGGCGTGGTGGCGGAACAACCTCCAACACTACTGCACCTTGTCCTGCATCCTTCCCAGCTGCCAGCAGAGTCACCCAATGCGCCGTGAAACTTAAGTAACGTCCCTGTCCATGCCTGCTGGACCATGAGTCAGCGGTAATATGCACCTTACCGCTGACCGCCCTGTCCAGCGAGGCATGGACATTGCCTTCCACATGCCGGTAGAGAGCCGGAATCGCCTTCCGTGAGAAAAAGTGGCGTTTGGGTACCTGCCACTGAGGAACCGCACATTCCACAAACTCACGGAAGGGGGCAGAGTCTACCAACTGAAAAGGCAGCAGTTGAAGTGCTAGCAATTTTGCCAAGCTAGCATTCAACCGCTGGGCATGTGGATGGCTGGGAGCAAACTTCTTTCGGCGGTGCAGCAGCTGGGGCAGGGAAATTTGCCTGGTACAATCTGACGTCGGTGTACCAAAAGCAGATTGCCCACAAGTACTTGGCTGTGACACACCTAATTCTACACCTTCATTCCTCTCACTGCAGGTCTCAGAGAGGACTGAAGGTCTAGTGGGGTTGGAAATCTCAGCTGATGAGGAGCAAGGAGAGATCCTCTTTGTTCTTTGGTGTGGGTCTTTCAGATACGCTTGCCAACGAACTGCATGGCAGGTCAACATATGTCTGGTCAAGCATGTGGTACCCAAGCGGGAGATGTTTTGGCCACGCGAGATACGCTTGAGACATATGTTGCAAATAGCAGCGGTGCGATCTGATGCACTCGTCTCAAAAAAGGCCCACACCAAAGAACTTTTTGAATAACGCGCAGAGACTGCAGCGCCCTGCACATGTGGAGCTTTGGGGTGTGATGCAGTCAATGTGCTGCCCTTAGGCTGGCCCCTGGAGGGCATCCTGCCTAGTTGGTGATGTGCCACCTCCTCCTCCTCCTCCTCCTCCTCTCTCCTATCAGGCACCCACGTTGAGTCAGTGACCTCATCATCCCCTCCCTCCTCATCACTGGAGCAAACCTGGCAGTATGCTGCAGCAGGGGGAGCATGACTGCCAGATTGCTGTCCTTCTTGGGCACCCCCTCTGTCCGTGCTCATGTTACTGCCTTCATTGAGCTCAGTATCATCATCAGAGCCTTCCAAACGCTGGGCATCCTCCTGGAGCATGTACCCAACACTGTGGTCAAACAGTTCGAGGGAATCCTCATGAGGACATGGTGGAGCTAGGGAAGGAGTCACTGATGACATTGAGCTGAGGGAAGAGGCCGCTGCTTTGCCAGACAAAGCACCCTGGGCATGGGTGAGAGAGGATGAGGAGGATGAGGACGGCTTGGTCATCCACTCGACCAAGTCTTCCGCATGTTGCGGCTCAACACGGCCAGCTGCCGAAAAAAAGGCCAAGCGTGTCCCATGGCCACGTGCTGATGAGGATGCACCGTCTCCACGACCAGCACTAGACACGGAGCCTGCTTGCCCTCTCTTATTGGCTTGTGACTGTCTGCCTCTCCTTCTTGGCCTTCCAGACATACTAATGGCCTGTAGCTGCACTAAGCTGGGATAGAACACCTGTAATTTTCTTCAGGTAGCTTTATATACTGTAACCAGACAAGCCTGCCTGTCAGTAGGAAGATAACAGGAACGGATCTAGCTGAACACTGTGAGCAGGACGTACTGCACTAAATGTATATAGCAGGAACGGATCTAGCTGAACACTGTGAGCAGGACGCACTGTACTAAATGTAAATAGTCTAGCTGCCTGACCGTGGTACTAATAGGATCAAAAAGAACACCTGTAATTTTCTTAAGGTAGCTTTATATACTGTAACCAGACAAGCCTGCCTGTCAGTAGGAAGATAACAGGAACGGATCTAGCTGAACACTGTGAGCAGGACACACTGTACTAAATGTAAATAGTCTAGCTGCCTGACCGTGGTACTAATAGGATCAAAAAGAACACCTGTAATTTTCTTCAGGTAGCTTTATATACTGTAACCAGACAAGCCTGCCTGTCAGTAGGAAGATAACAGGAACGGATCTAGCTGAACACTGTGAGCAGGACACACTGTACTAAATGTAAATAGTCTAGCTGCCTGACCGTGGTACTAATAGGATCAAAAAGAACACCTGTAATTTTCTTCAGGTAGCTTTATATACTGTAACCAGACAAGCCTGCCTGTCAGTAGGAAGATAACAGGAACGGATCTAGCTGAACACTGTGAGCAGGACGCACTGCACTAAATGTAAATACCAGGAACGGATCTAGCTGAACACTGTGAGCAGGACGCACTGCACTGAATGTAAATAGCAGGAACGGATCTAGCTGAACACTGTGAGCAGGACGCACTGCACTGAATGTAAATAGCAGGAACGGATCTAGCTGAACACTGTGAGCAGGACGCACTGCACTGAATGTAAATAGCAGGAACGGATCTAGCTGAACACTGTGAGCAGGACGCACTGCACTGAATGTAAATAGCAGGAACGGATCTAGCTGAACACTGTGAGCAGGACGTACTGCACTAAATGTATATAGCAGGAACGGATCTAGCTGAACACTGTGAGCAGGACGCACTGCACTGAATGTAAATAGCAGGAACGGATCTAGCTGAACACTGTGAGCAGGACGCACTGCACTGAATGTAAATAGCAGGAACGGATCTAGCTGAACACTGTGAGCAGGACGCACTGCACTGAATGTAAATAGCAGGAACGGATCTAGCTGAACACTGTGAGCAGGACGTACTGCACTATATGTATATAGCAGGAACGGATCTAGCTGAACACTGTGAGCAGGACGCACTGCACTGAATGTAAATAGCAGGAACGGATCTAGCTGAACACTGTGAGCAGGACGCACTGCACTAAATGTAAATACCAGGAACGGATCTAGCTGAACACTGTGAGCAGGACGCACTGCACTGAATGTAAATACCAGGAACGGATCTAGCTGAACACTGTGAGCAGGACGCACTGCACTGAATGTAAATAGCAGGAACGGATCTAGCTGAACACTGTGAGCAGGACGCACTGCACTGAATGTAAATAGCAGGAACGGATCTAGCTGAACACTGTGAGCAGGACGCACTGCACTGAATGTAAATAGCAGGAACGGATCTAGCTGAACACTGTGAGCAGGACGCACTGCACTGAATGTAAATAGCAGGAACGGATCTAGCTGAACACTGTGAGCAGGACGTACTGCACTAAATGTATATAGCAGGAACGGATCTAGCTGAACACTGTGAGCAGGACGCACTGCACTGAATGTAAATAGCAGGAACGGATCTAGCTGAACACTGTGAGCAGGACGCACTGCACTGAATGTAAATAGCAGGAACGGATCTAGCTGAACACTGTGAGCAGGACGCACTGCACTGAATGTAAATAGCAGGAACGGATCTAGCTGAACACTGTGAGCAGGACGTACTGCACTAAATGTATATAGCAGGAACGGATCTAGCTGAACACTGTGAGCAGGACGCACTGCACTGAATGTAAATAGCAGGAACGGATCTAGCTGAACACTGTGAGCAGGACGCACTGCACTAAATGTAAATACCAGGAACGGATCTAGCTGAACACTGTGAGCAGGACGCACTGCACTGAATGTAAATAGCAGGAACGGATCTAGCTGAACACTGTGAGCAGGACGCACTGCACTGAATGTAAATAGCAGGAACGGATCTAGCTGAACACTGTGAGCAGGACGCACTGCACTGAATGTAAATAGCAGGAACGGATCTAGCTGAACACTGTGAGCAGGACGCACTGCACTGAATGTAAATAGCAGGAACGGATCTAGCTGAACACTGTGAGCAGGACGCACTGCACTGAATGTAAATAGCAGGAACGGATCTAGCTGAACACTGTGAGCAGGACGTACTGCACTAAATGTATATAGCAGGAACGGATCTAGCTGAACACTGTGAGCAGGACGCACTGCACTGAATGTAAATAGCAGGAACGGATCTAGCTGAACACTGTGAGCAGGACGCACTGCACTGAATGTAAATAGCAGGAACGGATCTAGCTGAACACTGTGAGCAGGACGCACTGCACTGAATGTAAATAGCAGGAACGGATCTAGCTGAACACTGTGAGCAGGACGTACTGCACTAAATGTATATAGCAGGAACGGATCTAGCTGAACACTGTGAGCAGGACGCACTGCACTGAATGTAAATAGCAGGAACGGATCTAGCTGAACACTGTGAGCAGGACGCACTGCACTAAATGTAAATACCAGGAACGGATCTAGCTGAACACTGTGAGCAGGACGCACTGCACTGAATGTAAATAGCAGGAACGGATCTAGCTGAACACTGTGAGCAGGACGCACTGCACTGAATGTAAATAGCAGGAACGGATCTAGCTGAACACTGTGAGCAGGACGCACTGCACTGAATGTAAATAGCAGGAACGGATCTAGCTGAACACTGTGAGCAGGACGCACTGCACTGAATGTAAATAGCAGGAACGGATCTAGCTGAACACTGTGAGCAGGACGTACTGCACTAAATGTATATAGCAGGAACGGATCTAGCTGAACACTGTGAGCAGGACGCACTGCACTGAATGTAAATAGCAGGAACGGATCTAGCTGAACACTGTGAGCAGGACGCACTGCACTAAATGTAAATACCAGGAACGGATCTAGCTGAACACTGTGAGCAGGACGCACTGCACTGAATGTAAATAGCAGGAACGGATCTAGCTGAACACTGTGAGCAGGACGCACTGCACTGAATGTAAATAGCAGGAACGGATCTAGCTGAACACTGTGAGCAGGACGCACTGCACTGAATGTAAATAGCAGGAACGGATCTAGCTGAACACTGTGAGCAGGACGCACTGCACTGAATGTAAATAGCAGGAACGGATCTAGCTGAACACTGTGAGCAGGACACACTGCACTAAATAGTCTAGATAGAAGATAACAGGAACGGATCTAGCTAAACTGAATACAGTGTATATATATATATGCAACACCTGGGATGCATATATATACACAATACACTGTAAGTGCAGCTAACTGACTGACTGTTCTGCCTAATCTATCTAACTCAAATCAAATGACACTGTCTCTCTCTCTCTCTATCTCTCAGCACACCGGAACACACACTACACAGGGCCGCCGTGCAGGCGGCCTTATATAGTGTGGGGTGTGTACTAAATCCCCTGAGCCATAATTGGCCAAAGCCACCCTGGCTTTGGCCAATTACAGCTCTCTCTACTGACGGCGCTGTGATTGGCCAAGCATGCGGGTCATAGTGCATGCTTGGCCAATCATCAGCCAGCAATGCACTGCGATGCCGCAGTGAATTATGGGCCGTGACGCGCCACACGAATTTGGCGCGAACGGCCCATATCGTTCGCAATTCGACGGACGGTCGAACAGCCGATGTTCGAGTCGAACATGGGTTCGACTCGAACACGAAGCTCATCCCTATTTATGAGCATGCCGCCATGCGGAATCCCGGTATTAGCTGAAGACGGCGCCGTAAATTTACAGCAGACGGAAACGACGATAAAGTGTGAGTGATGGAACCTCGGATTTACAATCTCCCAGGCTCTCAAGCAGTTAAAGCTATATAGGGAAAACCTCTGTGAATCGTCTGGCACTGTAATGGGTAATTATCTGCCATGAGTCAGCCTGCTCTTGCACGGTCGCCATGGCGACGGCCCATGCTGCAGGTGAGGATTTTTGCCTTTCTGCGTTTTGCAACCATTTGCAGTAATAAAGAGCTATGCGTGCTGGGTTTTAGTCATAAGGATGATCCGTGAATTACTCTTGTAATGCTGTAGATGAAGAATTATGCCTCCAGTGTTTACAATAAATTTTTGAAAAAAAAAAATAAAGTGACAAGGGAAAATGATGGGTGTCTGTATAGATCTTCCTGACCTTGGGTAGAAAATTAATGTCTGATGGCGTATTAATCCCGAGGGTTGGCTGGCTCCATACTAAAAATGCACCTGTAGTTTTGTCGCAAGATGTATTCTGTAAAAAAGATGAGAAGGAAGGTATGCACTGTATTTTTTTTCAATTACAAACATTACTTTTTTTTTTAAGCTGTTATTTTATAGCCGGGCTCCAGGCAAACAATTAAATACACAGATAAAATGCATACATGGCACTGTGTTATTTTCAAGATACCATACAAAACAGAGGTGCGTGTGTGTGCCAATACGCAGGCTAGGAACTTCCACCAGTATCCTGCATGGGCACGCTTGTTTGCACGAAAACATGCGCAAGCACGTTGGGTAGACGTCTGCGCATGCAGATGTGTTGGCATGCATCCAATTCCTGAACTGGTGCCAAATGCCCTATTTAAAGGAAAGAGTAGTGACAGATCATTAGAAAACACAAAGCAGAGAGGGCGCACGGGCCTTGCACAATATCCCAATAACACCTTTATTAATACTCAACATGATTGTACTCACAAACACTTATCAAAGCCCATCAGAGTAAGCGTTAGCATCAAAGTCGCTCGACCAACTGCACGTGCTCCTCAGCTTGGAAGGACACCACCTGAATCCTAGCTGGCTTATGCGTTTCATGGGTAGTATCCCTTCCCTCAGTTTTGCTCTGAAGAAGGAGGTACTACCCTTAAAACACGTAAGCCAGCTAGGACAAAGTGGTGTCCTTCCAAGCTGAGGTGCACTTGATGTGGATAGAACGACTTTGATGCTGATGCTTACTCTGATGGACTTTGATATCACAAGTGTTTGTGAGTACAATTATTTTGGAGTATTAATAAATGTGGGTATAATGCACTAGGCCAGTGCGCCCTCTCTTCTTTGTGTTTTCTGTAGTATGCTCATAGGTGTGCGCAGCCTATTGCATTAGGGTGTGCACCCCAAAGTTCAAACACACACTACTGATCACTCACTGTGTTCATTTAGAAAAGGAAGGGGTCGGTAAATTACATATTTACCAGCCACTTACCCCGCTCATCCTAAAACATCCCCCTATGCATGCCAGCAGCAGTAGCCATTGGGAAAGGAGAGGAGGAAAGCCGGCAGCGCTGTGGGGGAAATGGGGGGGGGGCAGGGCAATAGGGGGAATCTATGCTGCACAGAGTGATTAGAGTGTGCCTGGGCACACCCGGCACACCCTGTGCACACACCTATGAGTATGCTATTGGGGCAACCCCAGTCCTGGGAGGGCAGCAAAGTGTGGTGTATCCTCATCTTCTGCTAAGATGTTAATACATGTGAAAAATTGGTGTTTGACAATCATACTTATGTGCAGGGGGATTTGCTTTATTGTAGTGGCAGATCATTGCCTGATGATCCCTGCTGCCATTTATCCTGATCTTGTGTTCATCCTGAATTCCTGTTACTTAAAAAGGTAATGAGGGCAAGGTGTGTAAAAGGGGAGGCCAATATCCTAGCAAATATAACTATAAAAAGAGATATGCACTATAAGTGCACTGAGATGGATACATAATCTACGGGCAAACCATCCACCTGGCCTCAACGGGGCCTTTAACTTTAAACCTTTTCTTCCCGGTTTCACATCAGGGGTCTGTGAACTGGACTTGTAGGGACTTTTCAACACAACTTACTGTTCCTTTTTACCTCCCTATCTAACAACAATGTATTCTACCAATTTTTTATTTTTATTTTTATTTTTCCTTGTCAGCTTCCATACCTTATGTATTAAATAGTATCCATCGATGTAGTAGAACATTTCCAGATAGATACAGGTATAGATATAAGATATTGTGTCTATATATATCTAGACTGTCTCTGATTTAAAATCATCGCCACACTATATGTCTGAACAATGTGTATATCTGGGTTCTCTATACCGTTGAAATATGAATTGCTCTAAATTTATGAATACTTTAAGACTTTGTTTACTCCATCAACATTGTTTGAAATTGATTGCTATTTCAAAAAATTGTCCATATGTAACCTTTGGTCAATTGCATATTATGTTCCTCTTTTTTGCTTTTTTGTTTCTTTATTTATTTACCTTTATTTTTATCTATGTATTTATGTACAGCAGGCTGGCTTTTTGCGATCCATCCCTGTTCACTTCTCAAATCCATCCACAAGATGGCGCATTTTCTCCTTGATGTGGAATGTGTGCGTGCGCACGGACACCCGGCGGGTAAGCTCCACGCATGCATGGCCATGGGGCAGCACCTGGTTGCGTGCCCCATAGGCCTTCTGCATGTGGACGAGCTCTTGTACGGTTCCCTGTGTGAGCTCCGCTACTCGCGCCGGGACCGCATACCCGCCGGTGACGTCGAGACGCGTGACGTCATCACGCTATTAGGGGCGTGGCTACGCCGCGCGCCTCGTCGTCTGGGGGATGCCTGATCTCCACACATGGCTGCCTGCTATGCAGCTGATTACGTGGAGTGGACACTGATTGGCTGACGTCCAATCAGCTGTCCTATTTAAGACACAGACACTCCTCTGGCATCTGTCAGTCTTTTGAACTGCTGCCTGGAGGTCTGAGTCTTGAGAGATCACTAAACAGCCACAAGGTAATTTGATTAGATACTTTGTTCCATATACTTGAATACTTACCCTACATGCTTACTCTTCCCTTTCACTATAGCTGAACGACTACTTTGTCTTTCAGCAAAGCATTTACTATATGCCTTGTACATTTACAACATCACTTTCCAAACACACAGATCTCCATCGGCCATCCCTTGTGAAAGTGCTGCAACGCTCTGCATTACACTCCTGGTTGCCCACCTTGTGCTATGTGAACCAAAAGCCAGCCTGCTTCCCTGGTTTAACCACTGTTCTTTGTCATTTTCTGCTTGTTTTTATGAATCAAATTGATGTAAGTATAATTAGTCCATATTAGACCTTTCTTATACTACTTTTTCAATAATTACTAAAATCGCATATATTGCAAAAATGCAGTCGCATACAATTTATGACGATATAGATATTTTCTACTACTTTTTTATTGTCTTTTGATATTTACAGATAGATTTGAGCACCTAATCATAAATCCCTTGATGAAGGAGTAATACATACCTATTTCCGAAACATGTCGGGTCACGTGCTATACACCTCATCCGCCTGATCCTCTACATACAGGCTGCGGGCTGTAGGCACATGGGTGCTATATCCTCTATATGCAATTGAATGTACAGTGTTTGTATTTGCACTTTATACAATTGTATCTTCTACTGTCACTTTTTATATATTGAATGTGTTTAATAAAGATGGCACTCTAGTGCACTTTTATATAAAACAATCTATGAGATAAATACTCATTTTTGGCCAGTACAAATATCCATTAAGGGCGACCTAAATGCACTTATAGTGCATATCTCTTTTTTTAGAATTCCTGTTACTGATTTAGCCTGCTCCTGTATTTTACTCTGTCGGATTCCTGGTTGTGACATAGACTTGTTTGGGGATCTCATTTTAACTGATCAACCATGTATGACCCTGGCTTTGGTTCCTGACTACTCCGTTGCCTCCATCCTTACTGACCACCTGTGTATGACCTTGGCTTGGATCCAGACTCTAGCACTCTCTCAACATGCTATTGCTCACCTGTGTATGACCTTTGCTTGGATCCAGACCCCAACTCTCTCTCTCTACACCCTATTGTTCACCTATGTATGACCTTGGCTTGGATCTAGACTCCAAATCTCTCTCTCTACACTCTATTGTTTACCTGCATATGACCTTGGCTTGGATCCAGACTCCAACTCTCTCTATACACCCTATTGCTCACCTGTGTGTGACCTTTGCTTGGATCCAGACCCAAACTCTCTTTCTATACACGCTATTGCTCACCTGTGTATGACCTTTGCTTGGATCCAGACCCCAACTCTCTTGTTCTAAACCCTATTGCTCACCTGTGTATGGCCGTGGCTTTGATCCAGGCTCCAACTCTCTCTACACCCTATTACTCACCTGTATATGACATTGGCTTGTATCCAGTCCGCAACTCTCTTTCTCTACACCCTTTTGCTCACCTGTGCGTGACATTGGCTTGTATCTATACCCCAACTCTCTCTCTAAACCCTATTGCTCACCTGTGTATGACCTTGGCTTGGATCCAGCCCAAACTCTCGCTCTCTACACCCTATTGCTCACCAGTGTATGACCTTGGCTGGGATCCAGACTCCAACTCTTTTTCTCTACACCCTATTGCTTACCTGTGTATGGCCTTGGCTTGGATCCTGACTCCAACTCTCCCTCTCTCGCTCTACACCTTATTACTCACCTGTGTATGACATTTGCTTGGATCCAGACCCCAACTCTCTCTCTCTCTACATGCTATTGCTCACCTGCGTATGACCTTGGCTTGGCCCTTGACTTAGACACTGCTACCCTCCAGTTGTTCCCTGCTGGTCTTATTCTGCATCATCTTTTCCTACCACAGGGGGGCTTGCCAATCATTGGATCCAAGCTTGTTATCAAAATGGTCAATGATAGCCTGAACTTTTGACATAATTGACTAACACTTATGGTATTACACCACCATCTAGAATTTGAAGTCAGAAATGTTTCCCTCATAGAATTTATGTACATTTGAGTGACAGACCCTATGCAGTTTAAAGCGAGCCTTGTACTAAAGTTTGGTTATACAGTCTGGACCCAGTCCCCCTGCTGTTAAAAAAGTCTCCTCTAAAGAGAAAAGTCGGATTTTTTTGATCTTAACCAACACAAACCCCCCCCCCCACCCCCCATTGCCAACTGACCTCCCTGTCTAGATGAGGATAACCTCACTCTTCTCCTAGCTAGATGCAGAGGAATACAGAGCAGCCAAAAGTGCACATTAGAACCACTTGCAACGGACTGGAATGTCTTCTTGGGAAATTTGACCTATTATGCATTTTCCCGGAATCTTACTGGAAGGACGGTGACGTCACACACAACAATGTGGAAGACCGGAGTGAGGTAAGTATAAAATCAAATTTTTTTCTTTACAGGTTGCTTTTACACCTACTAACAAAAGATGATTTTTACAAAAGTAGGGGGCCCAGACAATATATGTGGACTCTAACTTTAATATATAGGTTAAAGGGGATTTGAAGTCTTGGTTATGCCAAACTGTGAGCAGACAGGCTATTATTGCAGCAAAGATATGCAATGTCTCTTCTGCAGTAATACACACTTACCTGCCTGCTCACAGTGATCTCTGGCATGTGAAATTAGCTGCACATGCGCAACTCAGCTTACAGTGCCGGCCTGATCCCTCGGTGCCAGGTTAAGTGGCTCCTGCACATGTGGGAATCGGGGGGCTTCAGTAACCAAAACTGCAGTGTTTATCCTTATAACACATCACAGGAAGCACCTCCATGCTTCCATGGTTAACAGAGGATAGAATTAAAATGAGACTTGGGAAACTTAACATTAATAAATCACCGGGACCAGATGGCTTGCATCCAAGGGTACGTGGGGAACTCAGTCAAGTAATTGCCAGACCATTGTTTCTAATTTTTACTGACAGTCTACTGACTGGAATGGTACCAGCGGATTGGAGAAAAGCCAATGTAGCACCAATATTTAAAAAGGCCCAAGATACATCCCTGGGAATTACAGACCAGTTAGCCTAACATCAATAGTATGCAAGATCTTGGAGGGGATGATAAGGGACTATATACAAGATTTTAGTAATGAGAACAGTATAATTAGCAGTAATCAGTAATTCGTTCTTGCCAAACCAATCTATTAACCTTCTATGAGGAGGTGAGTTGCCATCCAGATAAAGGAAGGCCCATAGACATGGTGTATCTGGATTTTGCAGAAGCATTTTACACAGTTCCCCATAAACGTTTACTGTACAAAATAAGGTCCGTTGGCATGGACCATAGGCTGAGCACATGGATTGAAAACTGGCTACAAGGGAGAGTTCAGAGGGTGGTGATAAGTGGGGAGTACTCAGAATGGTTAGAGGTGGGTAGTGGGGTCCCCCAGGGTTCTGTGCTGGGACCAATCCTCTTGAATTTGTTCATAAACGACCTGGAGGATGGGGTAAACAGTTCAATCTCTGTATTTGTGGACAATACTAAGCTATGAAGGGCAATAACTTCTCTGCAGGGTGTTAAAACCTTGCAAAAAGATCTGAACAAACTAATGGGGTGGGCAACTACATGGAAAATTAGGTTTATTGTAGAAAAATGTAAAATAATGAATTTGGGTGGCAAAAATATGAATGCAATCTATACACTGGGGGGAGAAGCTCTGGGGGAATCTAGGATGGAAAATGACCTGAGGGTCCTAGTAGATGATAGGCTCAGCAATGGCATGCAATGCCAAGCTGCTGCTAACAAAGCAAACAGAATATTGGCATGCATTAAAAAGGGGATCAACTCCAGAGATAAAACGATGATGAAGATGGCCGAAGACCAGCACACAAAAGAAGATGTCTGCGCTAGCGGTGAATGGGGACTGTTGGACTAAATGTCTTTAAAAACTGTGGGTATCTCATGCAGTGGTGCAAAACTTAGCCCACCACATTATTTCATTTGTGGACAGGATTTCCTAGAGTAACAATCTATTCTTGACAAGAAAAAGAAGAGAAATGATCTACAAACCCCACTAAAATCATCCAGAGAACCAGATACAACCAAATAAAATGGGGAGAAACGAACCGCTTAAAGACTGCAATAAACTAATAGTTTAACACGAAAAAAAAAAACAATTATTCAAAATAATAAAAATAAATGAAAAAAATATTAATGATAGGAGTCATTTTACTACAGAAAATAATATAAAACATACCCAGGTATATATGCACCCCATAAAAACAATACCCACCACAAGAAAATATAATGTATTGAGAGATATTTAAAAAAAAAGGTTTTCCCCAACAATTTTGCCCCAAAAGTATTAACATCATCGACACATGGAATAGAAATGAATAACACAAAACAGAAGAATAAATTGTATTTTTGTTACAAAATTGTAAAAATCTTAAAAACAGGGTGTTTGCACTACCCTGAAAGATAAAATTCAATAGCACAAATTGTTGACTTTGTTTTGTCTACCAACATTTGTAATTGTACATAGAATTAACAAAGGTATCAAGAATGCCCCATACAAATATTTTTTTTTTTAATAAAAAATACATTTATTTTTAATAAAAAATGTTTGTTGTTTTTTTCACACAGAGAAAATAAAGAAAAGAGACGCCCGGTCAGATAAAAAGCATAACCAGCCATTTTTTTGTTTTGTTTTTTAATTGATTGTTGTCTTTCATCCCTTTTATCTTCTATCACTATTTATAAGATTTTGACATTTTCATAATAAATACAATGTATTTTTCAATTTTTGTGTTATTTAGTTTTGTTGCATGTGTTACTGTGCTCAAAAACCTCAATGTGTGGACAGGGATTGGTTATGTACTTTGAAGGTGATCAACACAGCAATATAATAGGATCACCAGTCTTGGATATATTAGTGGCTATTTTCAAACTGAACAATAGATACATTATGAAAATTATTGCCACTTTATGTAATTGCCTCATCATAAATGTCTCATTACATTATTTGGGTCTTTTGATGGGTATTGTTTTTATGTATACCTTGGTATAATTGTATTATTTCCTGTAATAAAATTTGTCTTAGAAGGACCTATCATTAATCATTTTTCTTATTAATTTCCATCATTATTCCGATTAACTGTTATTTTGTGTTGAAATACTAGTCAGTTGCAGTCTTTAACCCCTTCACACCGAAATAACACAAATATTTGGCCCCACTAGACTGGGCATTTTTCCGTGGGGCCGCATATTTGCGTATCTCTCTTTGTGGTGGGAGTGTGCCCCGTGAGGCGCACCATCTCACCGTAAGCCCCGGGCCCTGTATAAACGATCGGGACCCGGAACTCAAGATTCCGGGTCCCCTGATTGCTGTGATAGCCTCTGATTGGCTATTTCAGTGATCAGTCACTGTGAAGCGTTTTATATCATGTCCTCCTTAGTGCCAGTCCATGCTCAACCGCTGGAATTCAGGCCACCGCTCCACACCTGTTATTGTACAGATCTGGAAAATTAATATCCAAGTCCACATTCATTCTAGGCTGGCATTTATCTGCACCCCCATCCTGACAGTTGCCTCATCTGTTCATCACATGGAATTACTTTGTTTTTGTATGTAGTACCTAAAGCAGCCTGTTGGTATTAATGAACCTGATAACTACTGCACAGTCCCATATTTTTAGTTGTTGTTCTCTCTGATATGTCTCTTTTATTATCATTTTAGAGCTAAAGTAGGTATGACTGTACTTATCCTTACTCTCTACCCCTGACGAAGGTATAAAACCTGAAAAGCGTCGGGTATCAGGGATCACCATCCACTGGAGAGTACTAGTGTCTTTTTTATGTACTGTTACATTTTGCTGTTTGTTTTGCTGTTTGTTATGTTTGTCACATGTACTTAGACGCCAGGTGTCTCTTTTTTATGTTTGATCATTTGTTTTGATCTGTTATCATTCATTTTCATGTAATAAATCTTTTTCTACTCACCTCGGTGTCTGTGGGCTTTAAAGTCCTATTTAAGGGGGAATATCCTTTTTGTTCTAGTTACTTTGAAGCCCACCCTCGTTTTTTTTTTTTTCTCTGTGAATCTCTGTGAATGGAGGTGATGCATCATATCTCTCTCTCCTTGCGGAAAAAAAAAGTGTATGTAAAAATAAATACATAGATACATAATAAAAAATAAAATACAAAAAAAATACCTAGATTAAGGTTTGATCTAGATCAGTGCCAGAGTTATGCCCCATACACACGATCGGACTTTCCGACAACAAAACCGTGGATCTTTGTTCAAAGGATGTTGGCTCCAACTTGTCTTGCATACACACGGTCACACAAATGTTGGCCAACAATTATGAATGTGGGAACGTGGTGACATACAAGAGGTACGACGAGCCGAGAAACAGGAAGTTCAATAGCCAGTGCGTCTCCTTCTGCTTGATTCCGAGCACGCGTGAACTTTTGTGCGTCGGACTTGTGTACACACAATCGGAAATTCCGACAACAAAGTTTTGTTGGAGGAAAATTTGAGAACCAGCTAGCCAACATTTGTTGGCGGAAAGACCGACAACAAATGTTCGATGGAGCATGCACGCGATCGGACTTTCAGCCAACAAGCTCACATCCAACATTTGTTGTCGTAAAATCTGATCGTTTGTACGGGGAATTAGTGTTTGGGCCAAGGTCAGGGTCAAAGGTCAAGGTCTGGTTCAAGGGTCAGGGTCTTTTTTTGGTCAGATGTTTTTTTGTTTTTTTAATTAGTGTCAGTTAGAGTCCATGTGTTTTAGGTAGGATATATAAAAAAAAAAAAAGCAAAATGTGCACTTTTGATTTTGGGCTGTACTACGGGTACAAACACCAAATAGCATACACATATGTGGTATCATTTTGACCGTAAGGAGTAGGAGGATTTAATTTGGGTTGTTCTCTGGTGGAAGAATATGGTAATACAAAGAAATATACAGCTAAATTTAAAAAAAAAAAGTTTTTTTTTTTAACTATTAGACCCGCTCCCATCAGGTGGAAACTCATTGATAGTACAGTTTTACTAACACATGTCAAAGTTGCAAAATTGTGTTTAGGCATTTAGATTTGTTTTACCCTTAGGCATGAAGGGGTTAAAAAAAATCCAATCTCCTAAGACATCCAAAGGGCGCTATTCTTTCCCTTAATTGATGGCAGAAATAACACCGCTGTAAAGACAGAGTTCCAAATCCAATTCTTCTGTACCTATTTGATATCAATGCGAGTCACATGATTTGTGCTACGTACATTCCAAGTTATCATTTCATCAATCTTCAGGCGAGAAAGGTTTATCTTGTGCCGGCCTCCTACTGGTGTGATCAATAGAACACAAGAAAACAACTATCAGTTGTAGAACATTCTTCAACTCATGGATGTGATCTCTCTTCCCCGAGGCCATAATATAGAATGCACTCAATCACATGCATCGGCCTTCTTTTATTGCTTGTTGGGAATAGCGCATGGCATTCTGCAGCTTAGGAGCAATGGAGCGTGCCAGGATTAATCAGCGCTATTTGTCCCTCTCTGATGGGTCTAATTTTGTGACATTTTAATGAAGATGAATCAGAAACGAACCAAGTTGTGTCTGGTTTTCAATGAGTGAATGAATCGACCTTCGGGTTGGGAGGGAGAGGGCCACTCAGCTTGGACTGTAGTTGACTGTATGTGATGATAGCTGGTCTTTTTCCATTACAAGTTAATCCATACACAGTATGGTAAAAGACCAACTCCGCTTTAAAATACCCCTTCATTACTTATGCTTAATGTATTACAGTAAAGCTAGGCTGTATACTAAGGTCCGTTTAGTAATTTTTCAGCATTGATTTCTTACTTTTCGAAATCCCAGCAGACCGCGGCTGTCTCTTGTGTGGGCATCTGAAGCCGGACAGTATCTTTTCCTGTATTTGGTGCATGTTGGATACCCAGCATGCACCTGCCGACCTACGCGAGCAGTATAGGTCGGGTTTCCATAGCAAATAACGAAATGCTACAACTTGACGATACCTATTGCCTCCTGGGATTGATGACACACACATATCCCAGGATAAGGAGGTATGGGGGATGAGTGTGGGATAATTGTGACCCTACCAAGGTACCATCCCGAAAGAAGCTTATACTGTATTGTGACAAAGTTGGTGGGACTTTGCATGTACCTTGTGGACCTAATGAATACATAAACTAGTGAAAATTAAAAGTAAACAAATCTTTATTCTACACATTCTGTCACGGTGCATACAACAAGCTTTATTGTGTTCTAATTGATAAACCACATGTAGCAAGGTCCCGGGTCCCCTTTGGTCTAATGAGAACCTCCAGAGTTAGGAATAGCTGACATCCTTCTGTGTAGAGTGGGCTACAAGGCATGGTGGGTGTAATGCAAGGTAGATAAATGGACACAAGACACTTTTTGAATGTAAAGAGTTATTTTCTCTTGAACAGAACTGTCGGGGGAGCGGGTTAGGGGAAGGACACCCTTAAGTAGTTGCAATGTTAATTGGAGGACTATGAGACTTCTACAGGAGGACAACCATGCAGGGAAAGGCATCCAGTAAGACACCATTGTAACAGTTTCTAACACAAGTTGTAACAAACTTCTTCACTTTCTCTACAACTTCTTTTTGCAGATCTTCACTCAACTAAGCTCCCAGTCTCTCTCACTAGACTTGCCGATCCACTGCCACTGGATCTCCTGAGCTCTTCCAACCTTCTCACTCAGTATCTTTCTCAAGCATCACCCCCGCTTCCCTGCTGGGTCCCTAGCTTGGCATTCACAGATACTCCTCAAGCATCACCCCACTGGCCTCCTTGATCCCTGGCTTGGCACACAAGGCTGCTCTGCAAGCGTCACCTCTGCTGGCTGGGTCCCTGGCTTGACACCTGCTGAAGTTTCCCAACTCTTCATCATCCCTGGTTGGTGAGAATACTGCTCCGTTACTTGCTTCAGTTACTCACTGTGGTCCCTTAGTGGTGACAGCTTTCCCTCTACCTCTGACCATGATAGGTTCTCCGGCCGGCAGAACTGTCATTTCTAGTTGGACTACAAGACTGCAGTCCCAACTCTATGCTGTTCTCTTGCTTCTGGATAGGCCCTTAGACAGTCTAGCAGCCAGATGCCCCCAGGATAGGCCATAGGCCCTGACCTAGCAGCCCGGGGCAGCACAACACACGTCCACCCAGACAGCCATCCAAGTGGCAAAGATTCCCGATCACCTGACCCCACCCAAATATATAGGTTCTCCCAGCAGGTCAAGGGATTCAAGAAAACCCCTGCCCATTGGCTAAAATACCCCATATACTCCTAATCTGCCCTTACAGTGCCCTTGTCTTATCTAATGTCGCCAGGTACCCGGCCACCTAGTGACAGAAGAGAGAAGTGCAGCCATTCCAGAATTAGGGTGAAGTCGGTTGACCCCCTAGCAATTGGCCAAGGCAACTATCACTTGGCAAATACATTTAGGAGCAACCCTGCCTAAACATCAGAATGCTACACACATAAACTACTATTATAAATAAAGAACAATTGTGTTATTATTAGACAACTTTGTTAGAATACTTAATGAATGTTTTAATACCAATATGAATTGTTGTGCTAATAACTGATTTGCATATCATTACAGTATTTACAAAATTTGTGTTAAAATCCGAGGCCCTGATGAAGTGGGTCAGCCTACGAAACGCGTAGAAAATTTCTTGGGATTCTCCTGCTAGGATAACCACACCCTGGACAACTAAACTGTAACTGTGTTTTTTTAAAAAAGTTTTGTCTTTCCTCTTTTTTAAATGAAACTATATGCATGTGTAGAATAAAGATTTCTTTACTGTTAAATTTCACTAGTTTTGGTATTCATTATGCCCCACAACGTACATGTAAAGTCCCACCAACTTTGTCGCATTACAGTATAGACATATCCCAGGAGACAATGCAAAGCTGGAAATGACGCGCGGGGGACCGCGGCCACACAGGAAGAAGTGGAAAATGAAAAATCCTAAAATACAGTAAGTGATCCACCAAAAAAAATATGCCAATTCATTACAAGTGTACAGTTTAGTGCTGGATGGTAAGGAGTACAAAATGTGGGTGGAACTCCACTTTAACTTAAACTGTTACGAAACCCACAGCAGTAAAATCAGTCTGTATATGCAGTAAAGCATGCTTGTTATACTCACTGTGGAACCTAAGGAGTTAATCCTCCGCATTGTGTAAAAAGACTGTTTGATCCTGTCTTCTCTGATCCTCCCCTTCTTCCACTTTCCCCAATCTACCTCCTGATAGACCAGAGCCTTGGAGTCACTCTGCACATGCTCTTGGGTGGCTGCATGTGATCAGCACAGGGCTAATCAGCACCGTCCAGACAGAGGGTCAGGGGTCCTGCAGCCTCATAGGACAGTCAGAGTAGAATGAAAACTCCTCCTACAAGCTTTAGCCAGACACTGATGGAAGTCACAAGATGTGCCGACTACAACTGCTCTCCAAGCAGCAATGATATATCAATCGTATTATAGTATTTAATTTCCTCTTGTACGCTATCATTTTGATACATTTTCCTAAATGAAGTGCTTACTGTAAATAAAACTTCATAATTGTTATAAATCAGTGTTATTTGAGGTTTAATTTCAGTTTCGCTAATTTATGTCAACCAAATATTTTGTTTTCCGTCCCCTTTTTTCTGAATTCTCAGACAAGCTTTACAATTCAGCACTTTGAACAGATGTAAGAGAGGAGAGGACGGTTGTGGAAAGGCAGGTACAACTTATGTAGGAGGATTTGTTTCATGTCTGTGTATCATCTGAGGCCAGTCACATCACAGGGTATATGTAAGGGCAGGGGTGTTGCTAGCTGGGTAAAAGACCAGGGGCTTCTGCCCAAAGGTAAATTTGATGACCCCTCCAACATTTTAAAGTCCAGCCCAAGCCCGGCATCATGGGGGGGGGGGGTTAGGCTCGCTTGCTGGTTGCTGCCTGGCTGGGCTGTGGCCTGTTCCAGTGCTGTCCAGGGGGCCTCAGTGACAGCACACTGAGGGCTGAGGGCTCCCATGTGCAGCCTGATCAGTGCTCATCAGTGCAACCTGATCAGTGCTCATCAATGCCACCTGATCAGTGCCCATCAGTGCAGCCTCACCAGTGCCCATCAGTGCAGCCTCACTAGTGCCCATCAATGCAGCCTCACCAGTGACCATTAATGCAGCCTCATCAGTGCCCATTAATACAGCCTGATCAGTGCCCATCAATACAGCCTGATCAGTGCAGCATTACCTGGACCCATCAATGCAGCCCGATCAGGCCCATCAGCTCAGCCTTACCAGTGCCCATCAATGCAGCCTCACTAGTGCCCATCAATGCAGCCTCATCAGTGCCCACCAATGCAGCCTGATCAGTGCCCATCAGTGCAGCCTTACTTGTACTCATCAATACAACCTAATTAGTGCCCATCAATGCAGCCTCACCAGTGCCCATCAATGCAGCCTCATCAGTGCCCATTAGCTCAGCCTCACCAATGCCCATCAATGCAGCCTCATGAGTGCCCATCAATGCAGCTTGATCAGTGCCCATCAGTGCAGCCTTACCTATGCCCATTAATGCAGCCTCATCAGTGCCTATAAGCTCTGCCTCACCAGTGCCCATCAATGCAGCCTCATCAGTGCCCATCAGCTCAGCCTCACCAATACCCATCAATGCAGCCTCACCAGTGCCCATCAATGCAGCCTGATCAGTGCCCATAAATACAGCCTGATCAGTGCCCATCAATGCAGCCTGATCAGTGCCCATCTACTCAGCCTCACCCGCGCCCATCAGCGCAGCCTTGCTAGTGCCCATCAGCGCAGCCTTGTCAGTGCATGGGGAGAGGAGAGCTACCGGTTTACACAGAGCGGGGATCTTGCGCTTACCCGGCGTTGCCGCTGTCACACTAAATCCCGCCTCCTGGACCGGCTCCTATTAAGGACGTCACACGTCCCAGAATTGGACCAGTGTTATGTTCAACATAGGAGTCGGTCCAGGAGGCGGGACTTCGTATGACACTGCGGATGTGCTGGGTAAGCGGGAGATCCCCGCTCTGTGTAATCCGGCGGCGCTCGCTCCCCCTTCCCTTCAGAGGCTTTTCATGCCTCCGCCCAGGATCGACCCTGTAAAGCAGCACCAGGGCAGGTGGTTTACTGGGAAATCTCCCCTCATCCCAGTAGGCCAGTCCAGCCCTGTATAGCCCCGAGTTCAGGGCCAACCGCAGGCTTTGGGACTCGGGGCTAATAATTGTCAATGACCAATACGAGACCCAGAGCTTTTTGGGATCTTCATCCACTCCCAGATCTTCATCCACTCGTATCCTGAAACTTTCTTGCCTTCAGCTCCTCACAGTATTTGTGATCCAAAAGTAAAATCAAAACTCTATAGTGTAATATAGTCTCAACAACATTCAATTAATAAAATGTATAATTGTGCTCACAGGTTTCCATGACCTTAAGTGCAGACCATACACCTAAAGTGATACTAAGGTCTCTTTTTCTTTTGTTAAAAATAACCAACGTTATACTTACCTGCTCTGTGCAGTGGTTTTGCAGAGGGCATCCCCGACCCGATCCTCCTCTTCTCGGGTCCCCCACCTGTGCTCCTGGCCCCTCCCTCCTGTTGAGTACCTAACAGCAAGCAGCTTGCTATGGGGGCACCCGAGCCGATCCACAGCTCTGTGTGTCCCGCCCCCTCCCTCTCCTCATTGGCTCACTGACTTTGATTGACAGCAGCGTGAGCCAATGGCACTTTGCTGCTGTCTCATGCCAATGAGGAGCAAGAATCCCGGACAGCCGAGTCTCTTGTCCAATATCGCTGGATCGAGATGGGGCTCAGGTAAGTATTAGGGGGCTGCTGCACACAGAAGGCTTTTTATCTTAATGCAAAGAATGCAATAAGATAAAAAAACCTTCTGCCTTTAGAACCACTTTACCGCCATGGGGGGGATTTACTAAAATTGGAGCACACAGAATCTGGTGCAGCTGTGCATAGTAACCAATCAGCTTCTAGGTTTTATTGTTAAAGCTTAATTGAACAAGCTGAAGTTAGAAGCAGATTCTGTGTGCACCAGTTTTAGTAAATCACCCACAAGGTGTCTATATCCCCATGCATGCAGTCCCTCATGCCAGTGTACTCCTACCAAATCGATTTCCCTCACATCCCAGGGCCAAACAACACATGTTATTAATTCCCCCCTCTCCTTCAGATTCCCTCTTGACCAGCTGCTTTCACCATTAAATTTGGAGCCTTCACATAAAAAAATACATAAAAAGCAACAAATAGACAGCAGATTCACAAACCAAACATTTATTCCACAGCAAAAAGTGCTACAGAGACATGTAAAAAAACAGATTTGAAGATGGTGGAATGGGCATTTCCTGTTCTGGCATGTGTCTGACATCACTTAACAGATACTAATATGTATAGGTAAAGTTGATCCAGGGAATATCCGACTGCCTTTTGGGGGATCAGGAAGGAATTTTTTTTCCCCCACTGGAGCAAATTGAATCATGCTTTATTGTTTTTTTTTTTCCGCCTTCTGCTGGATCAACTGTGGGTATAGGATAGTTTTGAAATGGAGGTTTTCTGCATGTGTGTGTTTTTAGTTTTTCTATGTCTGTTGAACGAGTGTCTTTTTTCAACCAGATTAACTACGTAACCTACTGACGCGTTTCGTCATGCAACTTTATCAAAGGATCCTAGTTGATTGTCTTCAGATATAATTTATGTTCAATATTTTTATTATTCAAGATTAAAGATGCACTATATTATCAAAAGTATTGCCTTTACACCCACATGAACCTTAATGGCATCCCAGGCATCCCTACGGACTAGGGTTCAATATTGAGTGGTCCCACCATTTGCAGCTATAACAGCTTCAACACTTCTGGAAAGGCTATCCACAAAGTTTAGGAGTGTGTCTATGGGAATGTTTGACCATTCTTCCAGAAGCGCATTTGTGAGGTCAGGGACTGGTGTTGGACGAGAAGGCCTGGCTCGCAGTCTCCGTTCTAATTCATACCAAAGGTGTTCTATTGGGTTGAGGTCAGGACTCTGTGCAGGCCAGTCAAGTTCATCCACCCCAAACTCGCTCATCTATGTCTTTATGGACTTTGCTTTGTGCACTGGCGCGCAGTTATGTTGGAACAGGAAGGGGCCATCCCCAAACTGTTCCCACAAAGTTGGGAGCATAAAATTGTCCAAAATGTCTTGGTATGCTGACGCCTTAGGAGTTCCCTTTACTGGAACTAAGGGGCCAAGCCCAACTCGTGAAAAAAAATCCCACACCATAATCCCCCCTCCACCAAATGGACAGTGCACAAAGTAAGGTCCATAAAGACATGGATGAGCGAGTTTGGAGTGGAGGAACTTGACTGGCCTGCAAGAATGGTCAAACATTTCCATAGACACACTTCTAAACCTTCTGGACAGCCTTTCCAGAATAGTTGAAGTTGTTATAGCTGTAAAGGGTGGGCCAACTTAAAATTGAACCCTATGGACTAAGACTGGGATGCCATTAAAGTTCATGTGCGTGTAAAGGCAGGTGTCCCAATGCTTTTGACAATATAGTGTACATAAGAAAGAGAAACATCAAATACCCAGAAGAACCTTGAGAAGTTACATTGTGCATAATGGAGATGCAGAATCATCCAAAAAATGTAGTCATATAACAATATCAATTATCCATTGGTAAATGACAAAACGCCTGAAAAGCATGACATGAACAACAACAATGTCCCCAAGATCCATGGAATATTCAGCTCAACAACATTCTAAGCAAATTGAGAAGAAAAAGAAAAAAATAAGAAAGAGAGTAGCAAAATGAAAAGCAAAATAGAGAAGAAACATTGAACCTGGAGACCTTCCTCAATACCGAACCAGTTTTAATAATAAATAAATAGTAACTAAATATGCATATATTGGGCCCAAGGGTTCAATATTTTTTCAAATTATGTCTTGGTGTCGTTCAGAATACTGGCTATCTTTTTGTGGGTTATTATCCAAGAGATATTTTGTTTGACCTGACAGAGGGAGACTGGAGTTTTCTTCCATGACCTAGCTATAGTTAGCAGCTAGAAGAACATAGTCATCAGATATAATCTAGCATCTCTTTCCTGTTGGTGGTTTCCGATTTTGTGATCCTGAAGTCAATATAGATTCTCTGCTCTATACACCACCATGGAACATTTGTTTCATCATTGTCACAAATGGAACCTTGCGGTTGTTGAGTGAATTTGTGAACGGGATTTTTTGTCTACCTTGTTTTGTTTAGTTTCAACACATGACCTTCACATCCCCACTCCGGGCACTGCAACAAATGGAAAAGCTGATTTAAAAAAAAAAATAAAAAAAAAAAAGAAGAAAAATTCTAATCATACAGAATTAAATGACTCAAAATGTTGCTAATTACTTTTTAATTTCTATAGAGATGTTTACAGAGCTCTGTACAATGAGTATTAATACACTGTTTGAAACGGCTGCTAATTTTCCCATATTGTGTGACTTAATCTCAATTAGTATAAATCACATTGTCATCATCACTAATTGCAAATTCTGTCTACTAAATACTAATGTGTCTTTACCAGGAATCAAAGTCCTCTTATTTATTTTTTATTAATTTTGGGAAAATTAGCTACATGTTGACAATTTCACACCTGGATTCATTCTGGAATTGGAATGGTGGAGAACTGGGCTGCAGACTCAGTGGGGTTCTGATTGGATGGAATGGGGAGAGCCTTTACATTGCCCGTAGGATAGTCAACTTATGTGACTAGATTCATTCTGGAATTGGAATGGTGGAGCAATGGACGCAAACTTAGTGGGGGTTCTGATTAGATGAAAATATTACTTTGAGGGCTTCTACTAGAGCAGGGATGGCGGACCTTGGCACCCCAGATGTTTTGGAGCTACATTTCCCATGATGCTCAACTACACTGCAGAGTGCCTGAGCATCGTGGGAAATGTAGTTCCAAAATATTTGGGGTGCCAAGGTTCACCATCACTGTACTAGAGGGACTGATCTAAGAAATAGTGACTAAGTGTTCCTTCTGTTACTGTACAGTATTAACGAAGTATCCAGCTCCATGTACCCCATCCAAGTTTATTCAACAACAAATCTCAAAGAAGACAACCCCTGGACTGTTCATTGAGCCAGAAAGAGTGACTGTTGATATGTGCCTGGCTGCCGCTGCACTAACCTCGGACAGGAACCTGTGGCAAATAAGCAGGCCCTTTCGGGGGTGAGCGCAACATGGGCTACCTTAAAATAAAATTCTCCCATTTGGCAATATATCCTCTATTGAATCTTCTCAATGAATGCTAAACGTTCTCTGATTGGACAAGGTAGAGAGGCAGGGCAGTGATGTCATGATCTCTACCTCTTTGGATACTGGTTGCAGGGTATTACTGATGTAGCACTGACCCCCGAAGGAGCTGCTGATTTATTTGGGCCTGTACTCTGCTTTGTTTCCCCTTTGACTATCTCAGTCCCCCTGACACAGCTGTGGTGTAATAGTGTGCAGTCAAAACGAAATCATAAAGGCAAGTTCACAATACTCAATATAATGTACCTGTCTGTAGTTACCTTACCCTCCTCTTGGCTGGTGATGAAGAGGAAAACAACACTCACACAGTTGTACTTGAATAATAACCTTATTTACTGTATTTGTTTAAAAGGTGAACACTACAATGGCTGTACTGTCAGACCAACATAGTTTGACAGTCAACTGAACTTTATATTACAAAGATACAATACAGGTACAAAATGTCTGAAATGGTGTAGTTAAGTAAATAGGATAACTGTCAGAGTGAATTTGTCTCACTATGAGCACTATCCTATTTCCCGCGTGCTTTACAACAATTAAAGAGCTCCCTCATTTAGTATCACACTACCCCAATATAGTAAGGGGACACAAGGCCTTATGTTATACTAAACAGTCCTTCTTTATCTTCTTTTCTTCTGCTAGCAAACACAGAGTAGATTTGTAATCCAAAGGGTTAATGACTCCTGATCAAAGTAGACTGAACATGTGAAAGTAAGGTTCTGGTGCAGCCGCACTATAACTAACTTTGATGCCAAGGACTCAGTACTAAATCCTCTTGACTGTGTGTGTGGGACTATGGGTCCCAGCAACTCTGTCTTGTGTAGACGGATGTATGAAAGTGCATCAAGAAACTTTTGGGTAACAGCCCTCTCACTCAACCAGGACAGTGTTGTCAGAAGACTCCGTTCTGATGTACAGGGTTCTGTCCCTGTTCCACAAGTTCTCAGTCTATTTGCTGTGGCCACGACGTTACACTGTACCACTTCACAGACGACCGGGAGTCCTCGGTTACCTCCTTCAAGGGTCTCTGGAACGATCACTCTGCTGCTCCAGCACGCTGTGATGTAAGGCCGGATCAAAATCTGCTCACAGGCGACCGGGAGTCCTCGGTTACCTCCTTCAAGGGTCTCTGGAACGATCACTCTGCTGCTCCAGCACGCTGTGATGTAAGGCCGGATCAAAATCTGCTCACAGACGACTGGGAGTCCTCGGTTACCTCCTTCAAGGGTCTCTGGAACGATCACACTGCTGCTCCAGCACGCTGTGATCTAAGGCAGGATCGCTGGCTGCTGTTCCGCTCCGCACAGGGTAGGCCACAACTCTGTAGGACATACAGACCCACAGAGCCCTGCTGGCAGGCCACGCATCCCAGGAACAAGAGACCTAAGATGGCCGGTCCCAGCCTTTTTATAGTCTTCCCACAATGCAGTTCTGTTCCTTGAGGTTTGTGGGAGTTACTGAGCATTGTGGGTATGTCAAGTTAATGTCCAAATGTAAACAAACAGAACACTTCCATGTCAACTTGAATAATCAGAGAAATAAAGATGCAGTCCTTCTATATTTTGGTCACTAGATGGCGCCAGATGATAAGATATAACATAAAATTAAGCTACACAGATATTAAAATATATTAATATATAAAGCTCCAGTTTGACAGAAGTGTTTTCTCTTCCAAAGTCTATAAAGAATGGCTGGGGTTGAACTTCTAAAGCAACCCCATCACTGCCATAAAAGATTTCCACCAGTTGCCCCCCTGAAGACAAATGAGTTGTACACTTACTGGCTCACCAGGTGGTGAGTACATTTCTTTGCTGTCTTGCAGAGCTCCTGGGGGTTCCGCTATCTGGCACTTCTTGGTGTGTTGGAAAAAGTGTTCCCTGCTTGGGGATGGGGTTCCTCCCTCTAGACCGGTGGTCCCCAACCTTTTTGGCATCAGGGACTGGTTTTATGGCAGCCAATTTTCCCAGGGACCGGGGGGGGGGGGGTTGGATTGTTGGTGGATGGGTCGGGAGATGGGATTTTGACAGAGTTTGTCCTTAGCCCCCCTTCACAGCACAGCCCCCCTTTATATCAGTGTCCGCAGTCCCCCCTTTACATCACAGTTCCCCCTTTAAAGCAGTCCCACAGTGTCCTCAAATATTGCGCTTTTTTCAAAATTGTCGCTCTTTTTATGTTTATAGCGCAAAAATAAAACCTGCAGTGGTGATCAAATACCACCAAAAGAAAGCTCTATTTGTGTTAAAAAAAGGACGTCAATTTTGTTTGGGTGCAACGTCGCACAACCGCGCAATTGTCAGTTAAAGCGACTCAGTGCCGAATCGCAAAAAGTGCTCTGGTCAGGAAGGGGGTAAAATCTTCCGGGGCTGAAGCGGTTACAAAAAGAAAAAGTTGCTCGTCTTTCAAAATGCTCGTTAACCGCGTTATTCGTTAACCAAGGTTCCACAGTAGTATCGCGAAAAATGGCCTGGTTGTGAAGGGGGGGGATAAATCTTCCAGAGGGCAAGTGGTTAAGTAAGCAACTTTTTCATTTATAGGGGAGACCAGCAAAATTGTGTTATACTTTAAACAGGGTCAATTTAAGTAAATTGTGGGAACTTTCTTTTTTTTCCTTTTAAAACTTTGATACATCCGACCCTTCTGTGCACGTCATCTGATATTATGTCAGTAATTTCAATGAATGAACAAGCAAAGGCTGCCGAGCCGTAGCCACTGATCCCGGTTCAGACTGAGGATGGGGAGCCAACACAAAATACGAGATGCTGAATTTAATCATTTAATGATAATTTCTTTTTATCACTGATTTTATTGTTTGATGTCGCTCGCCAAACAAACTGTAAAACAAATATCGTCACGGGCATTATGAAATATTCAACAGCTACGGCTTTCATGTCAGGCTCAGATGAAAAGTCTCACAACACATCTGTAGAATTGAAAAGGGGGCCATGTAGGTTTTTATTGTGTGATCTCCCAGAAAAGGCATTTTTTTTACGATTGAAATGAACTCTGGGTTAAATGAAACTTTAGTCTTTGTGTCATGTATATGGATACACAGAATGTTAAAGCGGTAATAAACCCAAAAGCAAGCATTTATTCTATTGCAGCTTACCCATTCTTAGCAAATAACACACAATCATATACCCTATATGGTCAAAAGTATTGGGACGCCTGCCTTTACACGCACATGAACTTTAAGCGCTTCAGCCCCGGAAGATTTTACCCCCCCCCCCCCCTTCCTGACCAGAGCACTTTTTGCGATTCGGGACTGCGTTGCTTTAACTGACAATTGCGCGGTCGTGCAAACAAAATTTACGTCCTTTTTCCCCCACAAATAGAGCTTTCTTTTGGTGGTATTTGATCGCCTCTGCGTTTTTTATTTTTTGCGCTATAAACAAAAAAAGAGGGACAATTTTGAAAAAAAAAAAAACCGCTATATTTTTTACTTTTTGCTATAATAAATATCCCCCAAAAATACATAAAAAAACATTTTTTTTCAGTTTAGGCCGATATGTATTCTTCTACATATTTTTGGTAAAAAAAATCGCAATAAGTGTATATTGATTGGTTTGCGCAACAGTTATACAAAATAGGGGATAGTTTTATTATTCATTTTTTTGTATTAGTAATGGCGGCGATCTGCGATTTTTATCGTGACTGCGACATTACGGTGGACACATCGGACATTTTTGACACTATTTTGGGACCATTGTCATTTATACAGCGATCAGTACTATAAAAATGCACTGATTACTGTGTAAATTACACTGGCAGGGAAGGGGTTAAACACTAAGAGGTGATCAAGGGGTTAAGTGTGTCCTAGGGGGGTGTTCTAACTGTGGGGGGGGTGGGCTACCACTGACATGACAGCGATTACTGCTCCCGATGACAGGGAGCGGTGATCTCTTTCATGTCACAAGGCAGAACGGGGAAATGCCTTGTTTACACAAGGCATCTCCCCGTTCTGCTGCTCCCTGACACGATCGCCGTGAGACCATCGGACATCGAGTTTGCCGGTCCCGTGGGCACGGTCACGCTGTACGAGGCGGGTGCGCGCGCACCTGCTAGCCCCGCCAATTAAAGGGGACATACAGGTACACCCATTTGCCCACCGCTGCCATTGTGCCAACGTATATCGTCGTGCAGCGGTTGGTAAGCAGTTAATGGCATCCCAATCTTAAAGTGGTTGTAAACCCACATGACAAAAAAAAAAAGGACATTCAAGACAAAGGCATAATGAGCTAGTATGCATAGCATACTAGCTCATTATATAATACTCACCTGAAATCGAAGCCCCAGCTGCGGTGCCTGTACACAGCACAGGCCGGTGACATTTCTCCCTGGAGTTTCTTCTGGGTATTGCGGCTCCGGCACTGTGATTGGCTGGAGCCACAATGACGTCACTCCCACACATGCGCATGGGAGCCACCGGTAACGGCACATTCACCGAAGCAAATGGCACATAAGTGCCAATTGCTTCAGTGCGCATGTGCCGATGATGTCGGCACATGCAGATACAGGGGATATCTCCTAAACCATGCAGGTTTAGGAGATATCTGTGGTAGCTACAGGTAAGCCTAATTATAGGTAGACATGTGCATTTCGGTTTCATTCCGAATCGAAATTCAGACAAATTATTCATTATTCCGAAATTCGGATGCATCCGAATTTCCAAATTACAAGAATAATGAATTTAAACGAATCCGAAAACAAATTCGAATCGATTTTCTAAAAAATACAATAATATAGAATATAAAATAATAAATCAATAGAATGTATATATATATATATATATATATATATATATATATATATATATATATATATATATATATATATATATATAATATTTTTTTTATTCTGTTCTATTGTTTTTCTATGCTTTTCATTTCTTTTCTATTATTTTCTATTCTATATTTCTAGATTATTCTTTTCTATTCAAATTCGAATTCATTCTATACGAAATTCGAATTTTGGAACATGGCTTCTGAAGTTTGAATTTTGTAAAGAATGAATTTGAATTAGAAAAGATTTGAATGGAATAATAGAAAATAGTAGACTAGAAAAACGATAGAACAGAAAAGAAAAATATTATATATATATATTGCTCATCAGAATTTTTTTTATAAGAAAACCGTACTAATGAAAAGAAAATCGGATGTTGTGGTCACATCAGACAAAAATTTTGGAGCCTGCACATCCAGTTTTTGCCTGCCGAAAATTCGTAATCGGCTGTCAAAAGCAGCATACTAACGATCAGAAAATCGGCAGATCGTTCATCGTACGAAGTTTATCTTCAGATTTTCTGACCGTGTGTACGGGCCCTAAAGCCTCGTGCACGCAATCAAATTGTTGGCAGGGGATTGCCTGTTGACAGACTGTTGTCCTAAAATCTGACCGTTAGTACTCTCCTTTTGACAATTGTTGTCCAACTTTCTGTTAACAAACGTTGGATGGCAGGCTAGTAAATTTTCGGTGGACAACAGTCTGTTGTCAGATTTTCTGATGGTCAGTACACAAGTCCGTCACACAAAAGTTGAAAGTACAAACATGCATGTTCAGAATCAATGCTCACCAAAAAGAAATCAGCAGAAGGGGCCCAAAGGGTGGCGCTCAAGAGCTGAAATTCCTCACAGTACGTCACTATGTTCGTGTTTGTTGGCCGACAATTGTGCACTGTTAGTATGCAAGACAAGATCCAGGCACACGCCCTTTTGATAAAAATCAGACGCTCAGTTGGCCAACAATCTGATCATGTGTACCAGGCTTAATGCCGCGTACACACGGTCGTACTTTTCGTCTACAAAAGTCCAACGGACGCTGACGGACTAAAGCTGGCTGGTAATCCGATCGTGTGTGGGCTTCTCCGGACTTTCAACGTACTTTTTTAGCCTCAAATCCGACGTACTTTAGATTTGAAACATGCTTTAAAACTTTCCGACGGACTCGAGTCTGGTCGAAAAATCCGCTCGTCTGTATGCTAGTCCGACGGACAAAAACCCACGCTAGGGCAGCTATTGGCTACTGGCTATGAACTTCCTTATTTTAGTCCGGTGTACGTCATCACGTAAGAATTCGACGGACTTTTGTGTGATCGTGTGTAGGCAAGTCTGTTCGTTAGAAAGTCCGCCGCAAGTCCGTCGAAAGTCTGCCGGAAGTCTGTCGGAAGTCTGTCGGACAGGCTGTCTGACTTTTGTAGACGAAAAGTACGACCGTGTGTACGCGGCATAAGAGTTTCAATTTGTATGCAATCAGGCAGGCCCTTGCACTACATGGTTTTGGGAAATCTGAAGACAAAAATCTGCAGAAAATCTAACAGTGTGTATGGGGACTTTAGTCCGTAGGGTTCAATATTGAGTTGGCCCACCCTTTGCAGCTATAACAGCTTCAACTCTTCTGGGAAGGCCATCCACAAGGTTTAGGAGTGTGTCTATGGGAATGTTTCTCAACCTTTTTTCAGTCAAGGCACCCTTTAAAATGATGCACGAAGCACCCCATCCTAAAATGTAAAAGAAACTAATAGTTAATACATAATTCAGTGGAATCGACACGCGTAGGACACCCAACATTAGAGATGATTTATTTTATAGGTTCCTGCCTCTAGCTCCACCCATAGCCCTGCCTTGCTGCTCTACATAAGCATGTGAGATAGGGGCCTTAGATTATAAGCTCCTTAACCACTTCCCAACTGGCGCACGCCGATGTACATCGGCAGAATGGCACGGCTGGGCAAATTGGCGTACCTGTAAGTCCCATTGAATTCCCTGCTGTGACATTGCGTGCGCGCCGCCAGGGGCCGGGAGCTCCGTGAGTCGGGTTGCGGGTCCCGCGGACTCGATCGCCGCGGGGATACC
This sequence comes from Lithobates septentrionalis, assembly GCA_037952835.1. Lineage (NCBI taxonomy): Eukaryota > Metazoa > Chordata > Amphibia > Anura > Ranidae > Lithobates > Lithobates septentrionalis. Next base: position 108,057 of record JBBDGP010001626.1, read on the forward strand.
TCACGGAGAGGACGAACGGGGAGATGCTGATGTAAACAAGCATCTCCCCGTTCTGCCTAGTGACACTGTCACTGATCTCTGCTCCCTGTGATTGGGAGCAGAGATCAGTGCTGTGTCACAACTAGCCCATCCCCCCTACAGAAAACACTCCCTAGTACTGACTAAACCCCTCCCCGCCCCCTAGTGGTTAACCCCTTCACTGCCAGTGTCATTTACACAGGAATCAGTGCATTTTTATAGCACTGATCAATAAACGCTTATTGCAATTTTTTTTACCAAAAATATGTAGAAGAATACGTATCGGCCTAAACTGAGGAAAAAAAAATGTTTTTTTAATTATTTTTTGGGGATATTTATTATAGCAAAAAGTAAAAAATAATGCGTTTTTTTTCAAAATTGTCGCTATTTTTTGTTTATAGCGCAAAAAATAAAAACCGCAAAGGATGTCAATGTCGATGTTTGGAAGCCACGTCACACGACCGCGCAATTGTCAGTTAAAGCGACGCAGTGCCGAACCGCAAAAAGTGCTCTGGTCAGGAAGGGGGTAGATTCTTCCGGGTCTGAAGTGGTTAAGGGCAGAGACAGATGTTAATGTATAGTATACTGTAGATAGCACTGGTATGTAAATAGAAGGAACGCCACTCTCCTGGCCTGCCTGTATAGTATGAAAAAAAGGAGCGGCCTCAGCCTATGCTTCTCCTCAAACCACCCCACTAACGCGTTTCGCCCCACCCATTGGGGCTTAGTCAGAGAGCACAGGAAGCACTGTTGGTGCTTTGTAGTTACCTGTGATAAAATCCTGCACTTTTAACCTTCCAGTTACAGTGAAATGAGAAATTCCTGATCTGCACAGTTTTTTTTTAAGGCCAAGCTTTAGGAAGAAGAGATAAAAACGATGGCGCTGTCTGTTGGCTCATGGGAGTGTGAAATGATGACGACTAAGGGTGTCCCTAAAACAAGTACAATAAGAGTCATTTACATCAATGCCGGGCAGGATAAAGATAGGGCTGCTCCTCAAAAGACAGGTCCTGAGTTACCTAGTGCACATATAAAAAGTAAACAGAAGAGGGTGCACCCATCCAAATGAAGGATGTTTATTAAAAGTGATAAGAAGAATAAAAGTAAAGGGGTGGAGCCTGTTGCCCTGAAACACATCATTTACGCCCTCCAACATTTTGATGTCATCTTCTGGGACTCCCGAAAACTGCCAAATACACCCAACCACAAGAGTCGATTTGAATCTCATGCCGAAGACAGCTTCCCTGCACAGCTATCCATTGAACTCCCAGCCAGATTATGCAGTAACCAGCAGCTTGCCTGCCGACCTCTGCATACCAGACCAGCAGCTTGCCTGCCGACTTCTGCATACCAGACCAGCAACTTGCATGCCAACCTCTGCGTACCAGACCAGCAACTTGCATGCCAACCTCTGCATACCAGACCAGCAGCTTGCCTGCTGACCTCTGCATACCAGACTAGCAGCTTGCATGCCAACCTCTGCATACCAGACCAGCATCTTGCATGCCAACCTCTGCATACCAGACCAGCAGCTTGCCTGCCAAACTCTGCATACCAGACCAGCAGCTTGCCTGTGTAGCGCCACATATGGTGCCCCATCACATTTGGCTACCCACTGGACTGTGCATATGCGACGCCGCCATATGCGTTCCAACACTGTGGCAATCTGCGCTTGCACAGAATTTTGTGGCCACTCCCCTGAGTCCAGATTCAAGCCCCACCATCCAAGTGGACATAGAGTTAGCTTATAATTATGCCGAGCGAAGCAAGGCCATGCCCGAAGCGTGGCGAGTGACCCTGTGGCAAAGTGGTCTTACAACAATGTTGGAACGCATATGGCGGCGTTGCGCATGCGCACTCCAGCGGGTAGCAAAAAGTGATCGGTAGCCGAATGTGACGTGACACCTGCCAAACTCTGCATACCAGACCAGCAGCTTGCATGCCAACCCCTGCATACCAGATCAGCAGCTTTCCTGCCAATCTCTGCAAGTTGGAGTCATTAAACTGGGGACATTACCACTACAGTGACATGCCATGCCTTAGAAAGTCCTGCAGCACAGCCAAGCAACTAGCATTTTCAGAGTCCAGCAACAAAAACCTCCACTCCCCTCTTTGTAATGGATTACATTAACATTATTCTGAGCTTGCACTGTGTTGTCTTTGTAAAGAGAACATCTGATGATCCAAAGAACTCTCCTGATGGGTGGAGGGGCCCCAGGACTGTCATTCAGTGTCAGGCCAGACAGTAGCAGGAATATGAGAGCTGTAAAAATCAGTGATATTTACTCAATAATTCAGAATATTCACAGACATTCTACAGATGATTAATTATACTGTCAGTCTTACCGGCTCTTAAATGTCACTTTTCAATTGACTAAACGTGGAACCGACTTACACCGGAGCTAATTCCAAAAAAAAATAAAAAGAAAGAACATTTTGGGTATGTTTTAGAGGAGAACATGATTACTTTCCCTTGAATGTCAGGAACAAAAAAAACCTCTGCTAAGGTAGGAAATTATTCTGCAAGGAAACCTGTGCTGAGAAAAAAAAATACAGAGAATGTCAGTGGTGATCTGCTTCTTAAAATACCAGTCGCCTGGCTGTTGCTGGCTATTATGTTTTCAGATGCTATTACTGGGTATGCAGAAAAAAAAAACCTGTACCTCTTCCCCCACCTTATTCACTGTGGAAATGGTCAGGACCATTATTTTGTTATATTATATTGTTAAATTTGAAGTTTAGGAATGGCAATTGTTACATTGTTATATTGGTCCAGCTTGGACCAATGTAAGTATGTATGTGCCATACCATACCTGTGGGATCCCTCTGTTAACAATTTGATTGCCTGTGGGAGCAGACGGCCGTACCATCGGATCATTTCTCTTGTGCATCAGCGGTGGCGGTAAGCTCGAGAACCACCAGCAAGCAGTGGGAGGGGGAGGGGGGGGTCCCCTCCTGTCGCTTCTGAAACTGGCCCAGCGGCTCATGACCTGCTCGGACTGGTTTCATGAGAAAGCCAGCATTTGCTGAAAAAAACGATTCCCGGGGTTACGGCTGATATCTTCAGCCATAATCCCGGTAAACCACTTGCAAACCGCAAGATATATATACATGCGCGGTTGGCAAGTGGGTAGTAGGCACTTCTACTACAGTGATCTCCACTAGCTTGCAGGTCCCATGCCAAGTGGCTGGGCTGCTGTTTAATGAACACAGGAGGTCCCTGCTTGGCACGAGCACCATTCACAGAACACTGCATTCTCTCAATGAATATAAAGCGTTCCCTGATTGGATGAGGTCAAGAGACAGGACAGCGATGTCACAATGTCCACCTAGTCCAATCCGAGAATGCTTTGCATTTATTGAGAAAATGCTGTGTTTTCTGAATGACGCCTGTGCAGGGTAAGTCACCTAAGCAGTAGGGCAGCCACTTGGCATGGGATACAGAAGCTAGTGGAGATCACTGTACAGTAGTTGTGGTGCATACTACAGTGATTTCCAACTTCCATGGGGATCCCACAAGCATGGCACTGGCTTCCAAGCTAGACTAATGTAACTATGTGAAAATTGCCATAACTGATGTAATTAGGCTGATAGGCTACATTTAGTTTTTGGCTTCACTGCAGTGAGCAGCAATTTATTGTTTTTGTCCGGTGGGTTTCCTAGCTGGCTGTTTGATTTCTCCCACCTGCTTCTGGATGAAGCTTCCAGAATACAGGGCAGAGAGAGTCAAATAACCAGCATGAATTGTGACGGGAGTCACTTTGGGTGGGGGCCCATGGAACCCAGAATCCCTTGGAGAGGTTGGGAAACCCTTGTTTCAGCTCCCCATGCACCTCCTATGTCTAAATCACCCTGTGTCTATTGGGGGCACAGGGTGACTGAGAAAATGATGGAACATTGTTATGCCCTGTACACACTATAGGATTTTCAGATGGAAAATGTGTGATAGGACCTTGTTGTCGGAAATTCCGACCGTGTGTAGGCTCCATCACACATTTTCCATAGAAATTTCCGACACACAAAGTTTGAGAGCAGGCTATAAAACACAAATCAGATGCACACAGTGCCACGCATGCTCAGAATAAATTAAGAGACGAAAGTTATTGACTACTGCCCCCTTTATAGTCCCGACGTTCGTGTTTTACGTCATCGCGCTCAGAACGATCGGATTTTCTGACAACTTTGTGTGACCGTGTGTATGCAAGACAAGTTTGAGCCAACATCCGTCAGAAAAAATCCATGTATTTTGTTGTCGAAATGTCCGATCAATGTCCAACCGTGTGTACAGGGCATAAGAGTTTTGTAGACTGTTGCCATGCCCTCTGCAATCCCTGATTATCCAAAGCATTGCTTAGATATAGTTTTCATGGTCTTCAATGTAGGAGCCGGTCTGTCTGCTACTGGGGGCTTCTGCTATTGTATGAAGGTGTTCTGTGTTTATACCTATGATAATGTGTATTGTACCTTCTGAGCTAGAAGACGGTAAGTCTGAGCTGAAAGGTCAGTCCTCTAAGTCCCCTTGGCTGATTAAATGACTAGTTAAATAGCTCATGTTAATTTATGTTTCTGGTTACAGTTTGTATTGTTAGGGTCAGTTCACACTGGGGCGACTTGGGATCCGACTTGTACGCCCTCAAGTCGCCCCAAGTCGCCCCAGAAATAGATTCAATGGGAGTGAACGCTAGCGTCTTAATAGACACTACTGAAGTCGCTCCGACTTCAGAGCGTACTCCCTGTACTACTTTGATCCGACTTGGTAGGCGACCTGTACCATAGAAATCAATGGAAGTCGCCTCCAAGTCGGATCTCTCTGTAAAGTCAAGCGACTTTGCAGGGAAAACCCCTCCCTCCCCCCCTCCCTCCCAGAGAGCTGATTGCCCTGTGATTGGCCACAGCCGAAGTCGCCTGTCATGGAGGCGACTTCAAGTCGCCTTGTATTTTGCTAAAGTCGCACTGAAGTCGCGTCGAAGCCGCGTTGAAGTCGCCGTGCAAAGTCGCGCTGAAGTCGTGTTGCCCCAGTGTGAATCGACCCTTAGGGTAATATGATCAGGAGGGGGAACCTCCTTCTCAGGTGTTTAAAAGCCTGTAATCTTGCTCAAATAAACAGTTCCAGCTTTGCAGCCAAAGGAGTCCTGCCTAGTTCTTGGTTGTAATATGCGGCTATAATATCTAATATTTATATTCAGACTGGAGGAAGTGGTATATGACGGAAGTACTCAAGCGGAGTGTGGGACGTTCCGTTACATGAATATTTATCATGCTCCAGCAAATTCCAGGAAGGCATCCAGAAGGTGGCTGGTAGGTGATAAATATGTGGAAGGCTTTTCCAGAGTGTTATTGAAAAAAGCAAAATGAAAGTCCACTTTTTCATACAAGATTGTTTATATTGGCACCCTAATGTTGCCCTATATATCCCTTTGGGAGTGGACTTTCATTTCTATTATAGCATCGTTTGATCTATATTGAATTTGTCTTTATGTGTTCACTGTATTGGTTGTTTTATTTATTGATGCTGATATTATTTGTATCACTTTTTGCTTGCATTGTGATATATATGGTCAGACGATTTGCGCACACTTTTTGTCTATTATACATACATATGTGCAAAGGCATTTAAAGGCATTTTAAACCTTCCTACCTGCACTGTATGTTTTATACCTGCATAAGATGTGCATTGATCCTCTAATTTCATGGTATCATTTGCTTGCCAGTATTTACAGCCTATAGTAGAGAACAACTTCACATTCCTGTGTCAGAAGTTTCTGTTTATTTTCAAACATGAGGCATGCAGCATGCCACTGCACAGGTTAATGTATGGCCTCTGTCTGTAGTTTGAGAACTGACACTTCCTGTGAAGAAACTATATATCCTACAATCCCCACATTTAACACTCTCACGTAGACTGAACGCTGTATGACCCGGAAAAAGAAGTTGGCTGTCCCTTTAACGAATAGGGACGAGCTCGGTAAACACATGGACATAGGGATATCAATCAGCCGTGACAAACTGCAGCCACGATATGTGAACCCATCATTACAAGATAAGGCAAACAAACAACATAGGGAATATGACTATGCTAATACAATAATAAAACCACAAAAACATTTGAAAGTGTGTGTGACAGACCCAACCGTGACAGGGGCTTTTGGAGGGGACTGCAGGGCCGCCTCTTGCCTACTGACTAAGGACCCTTGCTTTTTAGGGGCTCTATTCTTTGGGAGGTGTGTGCCTAGGTGACCTTTGAGGAGGTATTGCTTTGGATCCATGTCTCCTCGAAACACACAGACCCTGGGTACCTAGGACCTAGATACAGATATGGGGCCTCTGTGCCAAAACCAGCAATGACTGCTTTCCTCACCCTCCTAGACTTAGAGACTCAGAATAAATGTTAATATAATCAGCTCAAAACAACCTGATGATGGGATCTCCAGCTATAATCTGTTAATTAAAGAAGAAGTAAACCCTATCAAAAAAATGATGAATGATGAATTACTTACCTGAGAAGCCCCTGAAGCGACCCTAGTTCACAGCCACCGCCGCCGCCATGATAACCAGAGTGACTTCCCGGTATCGCTGCTCCGGCGCTGTGAGCGGCCGGAGCAGCGATGACTTCACTCCGGCGCATGCGTGCGGGAGCCATCAGTGACGGCATGATCGCCTTCACTAACGGCATGCTCAGTGCGCCTGCGTCGTTGTCTATGGCGTGCATGCGCCATAGACATCGGTGCCCATTTTTAGGAAAATATCTCCTTAACCGTGTAGGTTAAGGAGATATTTCTTGCACCTACAGGTAAGCCTTAATCTAGGCTTACCTGTAGGTTAAAGTGGTCTGTAAGGGTTTACAATCACTTTAAGGTGTCTTTCTATCATGGTACAATTCTCTGTTGTGTGCCTCCTAGGTGTGGATTCCCATTGTTAATTTAGTCACCTAATGTTTCTGTGTGTCTGCTAGTATTGTGTACATTTCACCTCGTTGCCATATGTGTAGCACTAACTCTCGGTGAAGCTGCTGGTTTAAAGCGGGCTGTTACCTTCACTCTCGATACCTCCGTTTCACCGACACCGGATCTAGGGTCCCGTTTAGTTTACCTCTGGACGATGTAGACACCAAATACTTGAGTATATTTTCCAATGCTTTATTGAACAAGTAATAAAGGAAGTAGCTGGAAAGAGGCAGAAGGAAAGCCGCAGGGAAGCTCAAATACCTTTCCTTAGTATTCTTTAGAACATTCTTTGCAATTAAGCACTTGTAATTGAATGCACTCCCCTTATGCAATTCAATCTTTGCCCGCCCTGATAGGCTTCTCTCATTTGCCTAGCAGCCAGTACGCAGCACGAACAAAAGTCTCTGCCACAGACTTGTTTGGAATAAAACCCATACGATCCTCTGCCACAGGATGTATTGCTTTGCGATGAATGTCAGACACAGCACTTGAATCTTTAAGCCAACCCGGCAGTACTATGCAGTAAGACTACTTCAGGATACGTCCTCCAACCGAGTCACCAGTCCCCTCTCCAGACCAGCACTCTGCGTGATCCTTCCATGACGGCTCCTCCCCTGGGATCTCCTCGGTTGTCCAGCTTCTTCACTCTGGATAGACAGCTCAGGACCATTCCTCTGCTGCTGTGGAATCCCCCAGACAGGCTTCTGGGCCCACCCACATGCCGCAGCCGCGTGGGCCTCCGGAACGGAGGACCACGAGGTGGTACTCCTAACGCATACCTGTCGGCCAGGAGGGCCAGCAGGTGGCTGAAAAATGAACCCCTAAACATGGCGTCTGTCCCATAAATACCCTCTCCCAGAATGCAACCCAGAGGACCACCTTCACCGAGCTGTCTCCGGGACAGAGGAGCACTCATACGCTTCAACACGTTGGCTTTCCAACACCAGCCCATGGTGACAACGACACCCACCGGCACAGTGTGGAACTACACGCAACTTAGCCAAGCTGGAATAGAGGCAAATCTAACTTCACCTAACAAGTAACCCACAAAATTTACCTATCAGCAGTAGATTGAAAATCTACCAGCGCTACATACTCCCCCCACTACAATAGACGTTGTCCTCAACGTCTGTCAGAAAAATAATAATAACTCCTAAGCCTGAGAGCAGGTATTTGAGCTTAAAACTTGAATAAGGGCAAAGAAGAAGGAAAGACAGTATAGAGAGTCCCGGAGCAAAAGACAGAAGAGAAATGGGCGCAGGGACGGCATGACAGTGCTGGACAGCACAGTTGCCATTTTAAGAACGGTGTTTCCCCTTTTAGAAAAAGGGATGGGTCTGGGAGAAGGCGGTGCTCAGAAAAGAAGAGAGGAAAAGAGAAGGGGAAGTGACATCAGTCGAAGAACGGAGGAGGAAGCAATTAGACGCCTCACCCTCACCGCTCCTGTTCCCAGCATTTCAGAGGCAGCATGGCGGCGATGGTGGGCTGCGACAACAGTTTAGAGCGGCGGTTGCCGCACTAGGTGCAGCCTGGCTGAGAGCCCAGATGTCGGGGGTGGCAGCTGACAGCAGAGCGCGGAAAGACGGGGGGTGCGGCGGCACCTCGTGCGCGGCGGTCACGGCCGCTGGTAAGGTACAGCTCGGCTGCAGGCTCTGCAGGCTCCCGATCTGAGACAGCAAAGAAGCAGAGGGGAGTGAACCCCCGGCCCCCAGAGCACAGTGGAGACAGAGGACCACATGCAGGGAGTAGAGGGGGACCCGGCAGACAGGATGCGGCACGTGGGGGGGGAGCCCAGTACAGAGCACGGCTCTTCTCCCATGGCTTGTCACGGATGCACAGTGCAGGCGGCCAGGGCTGCGGGGGAGATCGGTGCAGCCAGCCGGCCCAGCGAGGGAACACCGAACTTCTAGATGGGGGCTAGGCAGCCAGCACGGCCCACACCCCCACGCAGCCTGGTAGAGGGTCCACGAGGAGCACAGGGTGGTGGGGCAGTGCCGACGGAGGTCGGGAGACGAGGACCCAGCCCAGCAATAGGCGCAGGAGCCCGTCACGAGGGACAACGAGCGGGGTATGGCATGACGGGTCGGAGAGTTGGGCGAGAACAGCACCACAGACCCACGGCAAATGGAGCGGGTCCATCGGGATGCAGCCAGCTGTCGGTCGGTTGAAAATGGACAGCAACAGATCTGAAGGTGAGCGATCCGGGTCGGAGGGTGGCGATGAACAAGGCCATCCAGCGACGGTGGTTCCCGCAGTGACGGCTGGTGGGCCCTGGCCTGGGCAGCCTGGTGAGTGAATCTTTACTTTTATTTCTACGATAATGCATAGTCTATTGGGGCAGGGTGGTAGACCGGGGCCATCAGGTTAAGGGTAATTTGCAGGAGCCGGGGGGACAGGTTTACTCCCGTACCGCCAAAATGAGACAGGACTCCGTACAGGAACCGGGGGGGGGGGTAGGTGAGTTGGCGGTTGGGTCAAGGGGTGGGTGCAGCGCTTGGAGCCAGGCACAGGAAGTGGTCGGGGGCAGGCATGGGCACCGACGCATGCCACACCTCTGGCAGCGGGCACCCCCCCCCCCAGGGATTACAGGTGATAATGCTGTGACAGCAACAGGGACAGCTACGGGGTAGGTTAGTCCCCCGGTTTTATCGCATGGGCTCCGGATAGCCGGGATGACCAGGACGGAAAAGGGGATTCGGTCGGATTCCGCGAAAAGTGAAGTATACATTTGTTTGGAGGGCCCCCCGGGGTCCCTAAGTGCAGATAGAAATAATAGAAAATTTGGAAAGGTGGAGGAGTAGAGATATTCACGTTATCGCCTTCGGAGGAGCTCAACCTGGCCAGGTTGAAACTAGAAGAAAGCAAGAAGGAGGACTAGGAACAACGGAGATATCGGTTGATTCCTCTTACCTTTGCCACTTGACTACAGGCGTTTACCATATGGGAGAGCGTGATAGGGGAAAAAGACCCCCGAACAAAGTTCGGCTCGGTTCGTTTATTGGCAGGCCATTAGTGATGCACACAGGACTCATGGTCCGGATTGCCGTCCGACCGTCCCTACGCTGGTCTCTTAACGACATCAGCTGGTGGATGAAGCTGATTACAGCGTCGCGGGGCTCCTAGTAAGTTTTTTCAGGCAAGTGTAAAGTTGGGACAAACTGTCGAGTCTAACAAATGTGTTCAGGCGGAGCAGGATCCCATTCACTGTCCAAGGGTTATGAGAGGAAAAGTACGTGCAGGAGGGTCTGGGGAGTAAGAGGGACTACGCCGGTGCGTTTGGAAAGGATGCTTTCTGTACTCAGTGGATACCCTTCTGAGCAGCGGCTCATAATGTAAGGGTCCGGTTTTTCAATAACGGTTGTAGGATAACTGGTTAATTGATGACGGTCCCACCCACGGCCCAGATTTTCGGGCGGCCCTGCTACATCCAGCAGTGGTTTTTGGAAACTGGGGAAGGAATTTATTTTAGGGTTCATGGGGGTCATTCATGGCTGAATCAGACATTGAATTGGCTTTCTGGATATTGCTGGGCACCCAGGCAGCTTTTGGCTGATGGCTGCACATAATGGGGCATAGTATGTGTATCATTGACTGCTGATGGGTTGCCCCATCAAGTGGGCCTTCTTTTAAACATTCAGCTTCCTCCTAGGGGCAGTCCGGAATGTTTCGGGTATTGACTCGGCTATGCATTACCGGGATGGGTTTGGACGTGTGTGCCCTGCCGGTTCCAATGTTGGTGCCGTCCTGTTGGGACGTTACAACGTCTGGCGGAACGTTTCGGTAGTACCTTTAGCTCCGGGGAAAAATAGGGTCCCACGGCATACATTACATTTCTGGGAATTGAAACGGATTCTCTTGGGATGGAATTGTGCTGTCAGAGACATAGATTGAGAGGCTAAAAGACGAGGTGAAGGGACGTTTAGAGTACGCAAGGTATAATTACGTCAACTACAATATGGCTGGGGAAATTGAATGATTGCTTGTCACATAATTCCCATGGGTATGGTTCAATTTGCCTTCGGCTGTTGGTAGCAACTGCGGGATTACGGGGTCACACTCATTTTGTTGGCCTTAATAAGGGGTACAGTGGTACTTGCAGGTGTTGCAGTATTTCCTAGAATAGTTCAGCGGGCGTGCTTTGGGATGTCGTGTCCCATCAGTGATTGTGACTTGTAACTATTCACGCATTCTACAGGCTCCACGGGGTTGGTGCATTGTTTCAGGGGACTATTGAGCGCAGCTCAGTGGCACCCAGCTTGTTTCGGGGGCGGGTGCTGCAGAACCTGGCTTCTTGTGCAATTGTTGAAATTTGTAGTAGCCTTGAACATATGGGGTGGAATCCTTCTGCAACCACAGGGTCTGTTGTAATTGGGGACTATCTGGGGGTGGTACAGGTGGTTAGTCAACTGAATGCGGCATCCGTGCTGGTGGTCAGGGTATTGCGCCATTGGGGGCTGCGCTGCTTACGAGGGATGCATTCATCTTCGCTGTACACTTATCAGGTATTGTTAACACTTTGTTGACGCTTTGTCGCGTTTTCAGTGTCACAAGGTCTGGGAGTTTGGCATCAGAAGCGGGTTTTACTTGGGGACTGCAGCAAAGAGTTTCAAACAACTTGTCAGTAAGGCGACTTGGCATGCCTACTCAAAAGGCATGGCAGGAATGGTTTGTTTGCTTAACAGGAATGGGTAGTCCGTGCAGCTCTATTTTATTAATGTGGTATCAGAATGGGGCTGCCTTTTACTACAAGCTGGCTCGTTTGGCCTTTCTGTTAAGTGACAAAGGCGATGGTACCATACCAAAGAGTTTTGGGAAAGCAGAAGTTGTAAGTGTACCGGATGGACACAATGAAGAGGGTTGGGAGGCGCCCGGTCTCCTTGGAGAGGTTCCAGGCTTTGTATTCTAGTTTTGAAAAGATCTACAGCTCTCTTTATGCATGGGCTTTATTGCGGGCAGCATTTGCACTAGCCTTCTTGGTTGGGACATGCGGCCTGGGGGGTCGCGGTTTCCTATTTTATTACATGAGGACAAGTGCTTCCTTATCAAAGTTACAGGGTGTATTGGGGTTAGAAAGGTTAGCAGCTGGGTATGTTCTGGAAAGTTTTCTCTGCTCATTCCTTTCGTATGGGGGCAGACACGTGGCATCCAGGGTAGGTCTGAGACAGGATGCATTTTGGCGCATTGGTAGGTGGGACTCGGATAGATGTAAGTGGTGCATTGGGTCACAGCTGACGCGGTAATATGTCTCACAGGATTTTGGGCAGTGGCTATAATGTATTGGTGATTGATATTTTAGGTGGTTTGGGCTGTCATTTAATTTTGTTCACAGGTCGCGAGGTGGGCCTAGTTGGTATACTTGGTCATTTCTAAGTTTATTTGGGTTTTCAGGAGAGCGGTGGTTCGGCCGAACGGTAGGCAGTCAGGTATCCTCAAGCTGGAGGCTCGGGACAGGTGCATCTGGGTCTCAGGCATGTGGGTGAACAGGGTGTTGGGGGAAGTACGCAGGTTCCCCCATTCGAACGGGGCCCTGGAGGTTTTTGATGTTACATGTGGGAAAAAACGGCATGGGAGCCATATCTTTGAGGGGCTTTACTCGTGACGTAAACATGTGAATTTAGGTTTATGAGTGGCTTACCCAGGTATGGTTATAGTACGGTCTGCTATGGTGGGCAGGATGTCATGGCAGTGGGCACGGTCAGTTAAGAAGGTGTACAAGGCCCGTATAAGGAGGTAAACAGGTTTTCAGCTAAAACGGGGTTGGCCATACGCCACAGAGAACTGGAGGTGGATACATGGAGGTATCTGCGTAGTGAGGTGGTACATCTGAATGATGTGGTACATCTGAATGATGTAGGGATGGTTTTGTGCGCACTGGACTTTCAGGTAGGCATACAGCGAGGGCTGAGGGTGTGGGGGTGCACGCAAGGGTAAGGGGTTACCCCTTTCGTGCTGTGGCAGTGTTGGGTCGCTGGAGAAGGAGAAGATAGAGGTTACATGTATGGAACATGTGGTACCCATCCATGGGATGGGGTTGTTTCTGGTACCCATCCATGAAAGGATGGGGGTTGTTGCTGGTACCCATCCATGAAAGGATGGGGGTTGTTGCTGGTACCCATCCATGAAAGGATGAGGGTTGTTGCTGGTACCCATCCATGAAAGGATGGGGGTTGTTTCTGGTACCCATCCATGAAAGGATGGGGGTTGTTTCGGGTACCCATCCATGAAAGGATGGGGGTTGTTTCAGGTACCCATCCATGAAAGGATGGGGGTTGTTTCTGGTACCCATCCATGGGCTGGGGATTGTTTCTGGTACTTTCAGGTTACGAGGGGTTAACCTGGAAGGGTTAAAAAAGGGTAGGTCACTGTGAAGGTTGGGTACCGCCTCCGAGTCAGGGGTTTCCGACTGGAGGCCTAAAGTTCAAAAGAAGTTATTCGCAGTGACCAGTGGTATGTTGTTTCCCTTTATGACACTAAAAGTATATTTAAAGTTTAATGGTTATTTATGAAGATGTTATTTATTTAATTTTATAATTTGTAATAAAAAGGCCGTCAAGGCCATTAGCTCCAAAACCTGGTCAAGTCATTTGTGAAGGATTTGGAGGGGCCAAGTTTTGGGGATAAAAGGTGTGATCAAGATACTGGGCTTAAGTCCTACAAATGTCAAGAGAGTCCCGGAGCAAAAGACAGAAGAGAAATGGGCGCAGGGACGGCATGACAGTGCTGGACAGCACAGTTGCCATTTTAAGAACGGTGTTTCCCCTTTTAGAAAAAGGGATGGGTCTGGGAGAAGGCGGTGCTCAGAGAAGAAGAGAGGAAAAGAGAAGGGGAAGTGACATCAGTCGAAGAACGGAGGAGGAAGTGATTCCCACCCACCCGCCCTGAGTTGGTTAAAAAGGGGGTAAGGGACAGGTCAGGATGACCAGGCAGTGTTGGGTCGCTGGAGAAGGAGAAGATAGAGGTTACATGTATGGAACATGTGGTACCCATCCATGGGATGGGGTTGTTTCTGGTACCCATCCATGAAAGGATGGGGGTTGTTGCTGGTACCCATCCATGAAAGGATGGGGGTTGTTGCTGGTACCCATCCATGAAAGGATGAGGGTTGTTGCTGGTACCCATCCATGAAAGGATGGGGGTTGTTTCGGGTACCCATCCATGAAAGGATGGGGGTTGTTTCAGGTACCCATCCATGAAAGGATGGGGGTTGTTTCTGGTACCCATCCATGGGCTGGGGATTGTTTCTGGTACTTTCAGGTTACGAGGGGTTAACCTGGAAGGGTTAAAAAAGGGTAGGTCACTGTGAAGGTTGGGTACCGCCTCCGAGTCAGGGGTTTCCGACTGGAGGCCTAAAGTTCAAAAGAAGTTATTCGCAGTGACCAGTGGTATGTTGTTTCCCTTTATGACACTAAAAGTATATTTAAAGTTTAATGGTTATTTATGAAGATGTTATTTATTTAATTTTATAATTTGTAATAAAAAGGCCGTCAAGGCCATTAACTCCAAAACCTGGTCAAGTCATTTGTGAAGGATTTGGAGGGGCCAAGTTTTGGGGATAAAAGGTGTGATCAAGATACTGGGCTTAAGTCCTACAAATGTCAAGAGATATACAGTTTTAACATTTATATAACAGTATGTTCACATCCGCAAACAAAATCACATTATGATTGTCACAACCCCACTATCTATCTAGCTAAAAATCCTAACAGCTTGATTGGAGGATCCAATTGCTCCTGAAAAGAAAACAAAGTTAGACACACACTAAATATGTACAATATCCTCAACAACAGTTTGGGAGCAAAGTCTCATTCATTTAAAGAAGCAAACTAAAGAAACTTTAGAAGTCCATCCCTTTTTTTTTTTAGGTAAATCACATCCTTTCAATAAGGAAATCCAGCTAGCAAAAAGAAGTCCTTGGATTTAGAAACACTGAGATGAACAACAAATCTTGATCACGAAGATCTCTAAACGCTGTCACTATCTATCTACATACCCCACAGTTCTTTATCCATAATCACCAGTAGAACCGAGGGTCTGGCAATGTCAGTGATTTTCCTTGTTTATCCACTATAGTGATAAAGTACACAGTGTCATCTTTTCCGGGTCTGCAAATGACCACTTTGTCAGCATGAATGTGCCGACCATAGTTCCAGTGTAGGAAACATCCACTGAAGCGTTCATCCATAGCAACAGAACATCCAATTTTACGGAAAGGCTTAGGCACAGACAAAGTCCCAAACAGCTTCACTGTACCAAAGCTCCCGGTTAGCTTCAATCTCTTGTATAATGTCCTGGGTAACATATGGGAACTCCAAACCATATTCCCTGGCCACACGTTTGTTAAGCATTCTGTGTAAACGTGCAAGTCTAGGCAACGATCCATTTTTCCCCAAGCCAGGGGGCACACAAGAGTTCAATGACTTGCTCACCATAGACCCGACGGGTGTCGTCAACAAAGTAGTCACTTTAGGCAATGTCTCCTCGACAGTACTGTGTGGCTCCACACAAGGTGATATTCCCCCAGAATCCAGGGCTGTCCATTCTGAGAAAGTTAAGGCAGAAGCAACGTCTTCACCCTGAGCCCATAACAGTTCTTGTGTCTCAAATAAATCATCATCACCGGAGAGATCCGACATGGAATCTATCTCCGAATCTCTCAACTCTCCTGCCGGCAAATATTTACACAAAGTCCCAGATACATTCCCCTGTGAACTCTCACCCGTTCCTGACGTGGACTTCTCCGGTTCGGGCAGTCTCTGGGGTAGGCCTCGACCATGGCCGCGGGAAGCCTTTACATATCCCACCCTCCTCTGGACAGGTACAACAGGGATAGGCGTAGTGGACGCGGAAATCAAGGTAATGTCCGCTGATGAGTCGGTTACCGCAGGATCTCTCTCAGGAACACTTTCGGTGACAACAGGCAAAATCACGGCCTGCCGTTCTTTTTCAGCAGTAGTAGCAGCTTCTACTGTGGCGACACCTGTAGCTCAGTACATACGATAAGCACAGGGCGACATGGTAGTTTGCTCCACCACAAACAAATATTCTCCACATTGCGAGCAGTGAACAAATGGACAGAGATGTATGACCAGTCCTTCACACTTGTGGCAAAGCATGCCCAGTCCTTCAACATCTCCAATTGTATAGAGAACAAACCTCCCCTGCAGTTTCAGATGAATGCCGGTGCCTGTAAGCAAGGTTTCGGTCAGCATAGCACCCGCAGCGGTGCTGGTAGGGAACATCTTAGGCCCCACAATTGGTTGTATCGCCGAAAAAGACATGGCCACACTCTGATCTTCTCAGCATGATCACGAGGCCTCTCTTCTTTTCTGGCGCCAACACACACATACACGCGTCCCACGCGGTATCAAGTAGGCTACGCTCCTCCCACTTGTTCCTCTGATCACGTTGCTCCCGGGCTTTCACTGGCGCCCACCGCCTACGCAGTCAAAAATAAAGTCCTGCAACTTTTAACCTCTTCTCCTGAGAAATTGACAAAGTCCAGCTCTCACCGTAAACTCCCGGTGAAACACTCCTCCAGGTTGCGAGAACTGATGGCTAACAAATCCCGGACGAGCCCCCACATGTAGCACTAACTCTCATGGAGCTGCTGGTTTAAAGCGGGCTGTTACCTTCACTCTCGATACCTCCGTTTCACCGGCACAGGGTCTAGGGTCCCGTTTAGTTTACCTCTGGACGATGTAGACACCAAATACTTGAGTATATTTTCCAATGTTTTATTGAACAAGTAATAAAGGAAGTAGCAGGAAAGAGGCAGAAGGAAAGCCACAGGGAAGCTCAAATAACTTTCCTTAGTATTCTTTAGAACATTCTTTGCAATTGAGCACTTGTAATTGAATGCACTCCCCTCGTGGGATTCAATCTTTGCCCGTCTGGATAGGCCTCTCTCACTTGCCTAGCAGCCAGTACGCAGCACAAACAAAAGTCTCTGCCACAGACTTGTTTGGAATAAAACCCATACGATCCTCTGCCACAGGATGTATTGGTTTGCAATGAATGTCAGACACAGCACCTGAACCATTAAGCCAACCCGGCAGTAAAATGCAGTAAGACTACTTGAGGATACGTCCTCCAACCGAGTCACCAGGCCCCTCTCCAGACCAGCACTCTGCGTGATCCTTTCATGACAGGTCCTCCCCTGGGATCTCCTCGGTTGTCCAGCTTCTTCACTCTGGATAGACAGCTCAGGACCATTCCTCTGCTGCTGTGGAAGGCCCCAGACAGGCTTCTGGGCCCACCCACACGCCGCAGCCACGTCGGCCTCCGGAACGGAGGACCACGAGGTGGTACTCCTAACGCATACCTGTCGGCCAGGAGGGCCAGCAGGTGGCTGAAAAATGAACCCATAAACATGGCGTCTGTCCCATAAATACCCTCTCCCAGAATGCAACTCAGAGGACCACCTCCACCGAGCTGTCTCCAGGACAGAGGAGCATTCATACGCTTCAACACGTTGCCTTTCCAACACCAGCCCATGGTGACAATGACACCCACCGGCACAGTGTGGAACTACACGCAACTCAGCCAAGCTGGAACAGAGGCAAATCTAACTTCACCTAACAAGTAACCCACAAAATGTACCTATCAGCGGTAGATTGGAAATCTACCAGCGCTACATATGTTTATGTTAATTAGATCACTGTTTGATTAGATCACTGTTTCTGGTTATGTTAGCTGTTCATTAGATGAACTGCTATTACTGTTTACAGTTTGCATTGTTTAGGATAATGTGATCAAGCTCTTACCTGATTTTGAGTGGTATATATTCTGTGTGAATTTACAATAAAGTCAGTACCAATTTGCACCTAAGCTAGTATCGCCTAGTTCTGGGTTGCAATATTCAGCTATATTAGTGGTTCCAGAGTGGAAGAAGCTGTATCTTGACGGAGGCACTCAGGCTGGGTGCCAGGCGGTCCGTCACAGTGTGCAAATTAAGAAAGCAACAGCTGCACACTGACATGCTGTCTCACAATAGCCTTGACAGAACTCAGCAAGACCTACCTGAGCTCCCCCTCTGATGTATTTCGGCCCAAGAAGCTTCATCGTAGAGCAAAAGGAAATGGTGGTAAATGAAATATATATGCGCACACACTCATTGTCATAACTACAACACCTGGATACAATTAAAGATCTAACAATATTCTTAGTATAATTATTGTGTAAAATGCATACGGTTCAAATGCAAATATCACAATACAACAATTATGATAATGCTAGCAAACTTAAACATGTTATTGTTGAAACCGTACGTTACCTAATAACCCATAATTACTTTATATTTGATAGTAGGTACTTTATTTAAAGGCATGGTTCTTTCATGGTGGCTTAAAGCCTAGTTCCATGTTTCCTCTCACTTTAAGTAGTCCATTTAGACCAAGCTGGTCCAAAAGAACTATTTCCTTTAATAAGATATGCGGCCACTGTCAGCCCTGTATCATACTGTATGTAGCATCACCTTAATACAGTATACAAACCTGTGCTCTCAGTCATTGTAGGAAGCCTTGTAACATCATCTGCCCACCAACCAACCTCAGCCCATCATTGATAAAAATACAGTAGAGAAAATTGGAAGAAAGATTGGACTGTGCAGGCCCAAAAGAGGAGTAGATACTCAAGATATGTTAAAAAAATGGGATCCTTGGTTCATTCATGGTGATATTTTATTTAATTTGATGGACCACTAAGTTGCTCACAGATTACTCTATCGTAATATCACATATCAACTATTTGTACCAAAACTATTTTTGATTACATTATTGTAGTTTGATATATTAACTTTTTCCGTTTTGCACCAAAAGTATTGAAATAACACATGTACGACATATATTTTATTACTTTACATTTGGATATTACGCATACATTTCTCTTTCTACTGTATATATTGTCTATTTTTTGTACCACAATACCACAAAAGTTTGTAAACTAAAAAACATTATATTTATTACAGTATCATTTTTCTTTAAAAACATTGATGTCAACATGAACATCTATCATAAAAAAGAAATAGAATACAAAAGCCACATTGAGCAGTTTCCTGCATAGGTTTATGTAGCAAGAGAATGAGCACTGATAGGTAGGTCCTCATGTATCGACGCGTTTCACCACTGTTTCATCAGGGCCTATAAAGACCACACAGTACACATCTATGAAGGAGAACAATACCATTTATAAATCATATTTGTATATATATATATATATATATATATATATATATATATATATATATATATACATATATATAATTTCATTGCATGATTTGTATATCACAATACAATCTATTACAGCCGTATGTGAGAGACCCACCTCAGTGATGAGTCACACATGCATAAACGCTCCCTGGGCTGGGCAGGCTCCCGGGCAATGGGAAGATGCCAACCGGAGAGAAATAGGGTCTAAAGTATTTAGAAAAACAGTATATATAATAGTGGTCACTATTAACCTTGTGTCTTCACATGAAGGCTACGTAAGATAGGTCACTAACTATAGGACAAATATCCTGACGGAAGAATTTAGAATTTATAGAAGTCAAGCAGGATTTAATACCAAATTAATCGGATATAGATCAACATGTAGAAGCAACATGGGAAATCTTAAAGGTAAAGAGACATGGCTGTGTATCATATATTGCATTTGTGTCTAATATTATATCATATTACGTATTATTGTTGGATTATAATTACCTTTAAATTGTTGTTCAAATGTAGTCAAAGGTTAGAGTCATGGCCCCATATACAGCTGTTAGGTGCTTAAAGTGATTGTAAAGTCTCGTTTTTTTTTTTTTATAATTTTTTTTTATTTTATTTTTTTAAAATAACAAACATGTTATACTTACCTGCTTTGTGCAGTTGCTTTTGCACAGAGCAGCCCAGATCCTCCTCTACTGGGGTCCCTCTTCCCTGCTCCTGGCCCCTCCCTCTTGTTGAATGCCCCCACAGTAAGCAGCTTGCTATGGGGGCACCCGAGCCGAGTCACAGCTCCGTGTGTCCATTCAGACACGGAGCCTTGACCCGGCCCCGCCCCCTCTCTCCCCTGGTTGGCTAACTGGCTTTGATTGACAGGCGAGGGAGAAAATGGCGCCACTGCTGTGTCTTAGCCAATCAGGAGGAGAGTCCTGGACAGCTAAGACACTTGTGGATATCGCTGGAGAGAGATGGGGCTCAGGTAAGTAATTAGGGGATGCTGGGGAGGCTGAAGATAAAAAAAACTTCTGCCTTTACAACTCCTTTAACTACCCTAAAACAAATATACATGTGTATCAAAATATTTCTTACATCAAGTAATCCCATATCTACTGTATACATTAATAGGGATTATTCCTCACTGGTAAGTGGCGGGGACCAAAACCACATTCCAACCAGTCATCTCCAGCATACCGTCAAACAGATATGTAAGTCAGGTATAGATGATCTACTGACAAGCATGACCACACATTCTTATTTCAGTAGCCACCACCACATCAGCATATTGACCCCAATAGGTCTCCTACCTGAGATCTGTATCATCCTATTGTGAGCTCATCACTCTCTCCGGGCTGAGATGGCGACTGCACTTTGATGGATTGATAAAAATACAAGGCTTCCTATGAACAGAGAGGCGCTCAACCCAACTAGTTTTGTCCTGCGTGAGTGTAGATGGCTGCGGCCACAGGACTTCCAGCGCTGGGATCTGCGGATCGCTGGAGGAGTCCCTTAAAGGATCCAAATCCCCAGCATTTGTTCGGGATTTGTATTTTACCGCCCCCCCCCACCCCACCATCCAGGCAGCTTTATGCTGGCATCGGCCCTGTCTGTATAGCAGCATTTGTTAACTTTTTTATCTTAGAGGAACTCTTTAAGTAATTTTCAGGTGTCAGGGGAACCATCGCTAAAACCAGTTTATTGGGGGGTAGTCAGAACAATGCCCCTTAACATTGGTGGTCAGAATTACCTTTAAGGATAAGAAAAAAGAACAGGTGTTCTCAAAAGGAGAACACCTGTTCTGTTTTTCTTAGCTTGTTTAGGATGTTGGCACGCTCAGGAAAGATTCTTTTTCCCAGACACCTTTAAAGATAGTTAAAGTGTTACTAAATCCAACAGCCTGCATTCACTATATCTGGTCTCCAACAGTACACAGAACATGGAAATGCAATTATTTTAGTAAATATAAACTGCTAAATACCTTTTCTCATCAGCAGTATATAGCAGTCTTGTGACTTCTATCAGTGTCTGGCCGAGCACTGATTAAAGCTTTTGAGAGGAGTTTTCATTCTCCTCTGACTGTCCTATGAGGCTAAAGGACTTCTGACCCTCTGTCTGGACAGTGCTGATTGGCCCTGTGCAAAACATATGCACCCTCCCCCCCC
Organism: Lithobates septentrionalis; assembly: GCA_037952835.1. Lineage (NCBI taxonomy): Eukaryota > Metazoa > Chordata > Amphibia > Anura > Ranidae > Lithobates > Lithobates septentrionalis. Next base: position 129,378 of record JBBDGP010001626.1, read on the forward strand.
CAAAAAAAAAACACTCTAGCTCTCACCAAACTGAGCATGTGCAGAGTGCCCCCTAGGCTCTGTTCTATCAGGAGATGGATTGGGGGCTCAGGAAGAAGGGGGAGGATCAGAGAAGACAGGATCAAACAGCCTTTTTACACAATGTGCAGGATTAACCTCTTAGGTTCCACAGTGAGTATAACAAGCATGCTTTACTGAATATACAGACTGATTTTACTGTTGTGGGTTTAGTAACTCTTTAAAAAGATCATTGGTATCATGCCAATGATTCTGTCAAGTGGCATTGACCCTGGAACTCTGCACGCAGCATCAAATGGGAGGTCAATTAGCCACAGCTCAAAGAACCCCTAGCAACCTCCAGAGGAACCCAAGGGTATAAGTGGGACCTGACACATTATTATGATTGCAGAGGTTCTTCCCTCTCCTTTCATCTTTTTTTCCCTCTCTCCTTCCCTTTTATCTTTCTTTATTTACTTCCCCTGTCACCACCACCCCCCCCCCCCTTTATCTGTCCCATCAATCCACTTTTCCTTTTCTCATTATAACCAGCCATGTGGTTGCCTTGAAAGCACCGTTATGGTGGCCACATGTTTTTGTAGATAAACAAAGCCAGGAGTGTCTTTAAAGTGGAGTTCCACCCAAAAATGGAACTTACGCGTTTCAGAATCCTCCCCCCCTCCGGTGTCACATTTGGCACCTTTCAGGGGGGAGGGGGTCGCAGATACCTGTCTAATATAGTTATTTTGCTCCCACCTCCGGGCATAGATTGCCGAGCCACCCACGGGTATCTACTCCACTTAAGGCACCTTCTCCGCCCCCCCCCCCGTTGTCTTCTGGGAGACACACAGGTCCCAGAAAACTGCAGGGACCAGTGGGATTGCGCAGCACGAGTAACGCATGTGCAGTAGGGAACCAGAAAGGTTCCTGATTCCCTTACCGAAGATGAGGAGCGCTAAGGGACAGGTCGGCTTCGGGTGCCGACATCGCGGGTGACCTGGACAGGTAAGTGTCCTTGTTTTAAAAGTCAGCAGCTGCAGTATTTGTAGCTGCTGACTTTGAAAAAAAAAAATTGGGCGGAACTCCGCTGAAATATTGATTGGACCCTGGGCAAACATTTTCTAGCACCCCCCCCCCCCGCCGCTGCTGACACTGGGATTTAGACAGATAACCCACAGCTCACCTCTCCCCTGTCACAGCACAGCTAATTGCATGCACAGTAAGCTAGTAGAGAGGGCAGGTAGAGGAGTCGTGGGTTGGGGAGAGGATTGGCTGGATTTATGGGCAATGCGGGCTCAAGGGGCCGCTGCTCTGGGCCCCATGACAATGACTGGGCTCAGGGCAGCTGCCCCTTTTGCCCTGCGTTAAGGACGGCCCTGAACAAAGCCATTGTTCAGCATAATGCCCATGCCAGCAGTGTGTGATATAGCACTGTTCATAAACAGAACCCTGTCATGCAATGCTAGGGGCTTTAAAGTGGAACTTCAGTCATTTTTTCATCTTTCCATCTATTACATCTTCTGCCCTTATTGTTTTATCGTTGGATAGTAAAATTATTTTTTCTGACAGTAAGTAAATACCTTATACAGCCCACTTCCTGTTTCTAGGTTGTGTTTTTTTACTTTGGGGGACCTGCTTTGACTAGGAAAGGCAAAGATCCGTGTTCCTGCTTAGCAGAAACACAGGATCAAAGCCTTCCCCGCTGACAGAACAACAATCATCTTGTTTACATAGGCAGACTGCCGTTCTGCTTGAGCCCTGAACAATCGGCAGGTTCCGCCGGACATCAAGTCTGACGGGCCCGCCAATTGGCTCCCGCTGTGTCCAGTCACAGCGGGAGCCAGCTGCCGCCGGCGACCCAGACTCAGAAGTGTCAGATCATGTACTAGGTACATAATCCATAAAGGCATGGATGAGCGAGTTTGGGGTGGAGAAACTTGACTGGCCTGCACAGAGTCTTGGCCTCAACCTGATAGAACACCTTTGGGATGAATTAGAGCAGAGACTGCGAGCCAGGCATTTTCATCCCAAAAGTGTTCTATCAGGTTGAGGTCAGGACTCTATGCAGGCCAGTCAAGTTCCTCTACCCCAAACTCACTCATCCATGTCTTTATGGTCCTTGCTTTGTGCACTGGTCCAAATCATTTGGTGGAGGTGGGATTATGGTGTGGGGTTGCTTTTCAGGGGTTGGCCCTGACCCCTTAGTTCCAGTGAAAGGAACTCTAATGCCCCGTACACACGATCAGACTTTCTGACGGGAAATGTTGGATGTGAGCTTGTTGAATGAAAGTCTGACCGTGTCTATGCTCCATTGAACATTTGTTGGCGGACTTTCCGCCAACAAATGTTGGCTAGCAGGTTCTCAAATTTTCCGCCAACAAAACTTTGTTGTCGGACTTTCCGATCGTGTGTACACAAGTTCGTCGCACAAAAGTTCACACATGGTCGGAATCAAGTACGAGCCGGAAGCGCTCGGTCTTGTCCTTCGTAACGGATATATCACATCACTATTGAACTTCCTTTTTCTCGGCTCGCCGTACATCTTGTACGTCACTACATTCGTAATTGTTGGCCAACATTTGTGTGACTGTGTGTATGCAAGACAAGTTTGAGCCAACACCCTTCAAACAAAATTCCATGGTTTTGTTGTTGGAAAGTCCAATCGTGTGTACGAGGCATTAAGGCATCAGCAAACCAGGGGCGTTGCTAGGTCTGCAAAAGATCTGGGGCTAGAGCCAACCAACCTTTATGCATGCCCGCGGGGGGGGGGGACCGGTTGTAACTAATTTTTCACAAACGATGGCTGGTGTTGGCGCTTCAATCATCATGGCACCATGGTTGATATGGTGTCAGGGTGATTGGAGTGCATTATTTCTATTGTTACATTCTAATATATAATGGAGTGGTTCAACTCACCATACTGCAGAATTAGTGGGAGCCCTGGGCGTGTCACTTGCCACATCTCCCGCCACCAGATGCAGCGTGTCACTTGCCACCATCACCTGCCACTAGATGTGGATTGTCACTTGCCACTTTCACCTGGCAGCAGTTGTGGATTGTCACTTGCCACGTCGCCTGCCACCATTTGCAGATTGTCACTTGCCATGTCGTCTGCCATCAGATGTGGATAGTCACTGGCCACTTTCACCTGGCAGCGGATGTGGATTGTCACTTGCCACATCTCTTGCAACCATTTGCAGATTGTCACTTGCCGCGTCTCCTGGCACCATTTGCAGATTGCCACATCTCCTGCCACCATTTGCAGATTGTCACTTACAAACTGATGTGGATTGTCACTTGCCATGCCAGCCAGGGCCACCAAATGTGCATTGACGCTGCATTGGTGGCAGGCTGACAGCTCTGGTCCATTTAGTGAGAGCAGGAGAGCGGTGATGCAGGGCGGGCAGTGATAGATGATGTAATCTTGCCGCTCCCCACCGCACCTCCGACATTGAAGCAAGGGGGTCTGGCTGCAAAGTGGAGCTCCACGATGACAGGAAGCACGTGACCTCCACTCCACCATGCTGTGAGGGCAGAAGAGCGCTGATGTGTGACGGGCAGTGAGAGATGATGTCATCTCTCTGCTGCTCGCCACACCTCTCTCCCAAATTGAAGAGGCCCGGCTGTGAAGAGCGCTGATGTGATGCGGGCGGAGAGAGATGTCATCTCTACTCATCCGCCCACTAGCTTCTCTCCTCCGCAGCCAGCCGCAGGGACCCTGCTGCAAGAGACTCTGGGCTATGGGCCCCAGATTCGGGGCTATAGCCACAATAGCCACCCCCTAGCAACGCCCCTGCAGCAAACCAAGACATTTTGGACAATTTCATGCTCCCAACTTTGTGGGAACAGTTTGGGGATGGCCCCTTCCTGTTCCAACATGAATGCGCACTAGTGCACAAAGTAAGGTCCATAAAGACATGGATGAGCGAGTTTGGGGTGGAGGAACTTGACTGGCCGGCGCAGAGTCCTGACCTCAACCTGATAGAACAAGTTTGGGATGAATTAGAGTGGAGACTGCGAGCCAGGCCTTCACATCCAATCAGTGCCTGACCTCACAAATTAGCTTCTGGAAGAATGATCAAACATTCCCATAGACACACTCCTAAAACTTGTGGACAGCCTTCCCAGAAGATTTGAAGCTGTTATAGCTGCAAAGGGTGGGCCAACTCAATATTGAACCCTACGGACTAATGCCCCGTACACACGGTTGGATTTTCCGATGGAAAATGTCCAATCGGAGCATGTTGTCGGACATTTCGACCTTGTTTGGGCTCCATTGGACATTTTCCATCGGATTTTCCGACACACAAAGTTTGAGAGCAGGCTATAAAATTTTCCGACAACAAAATCCGATCGCGTCAATTCCGACCGTGTGTGCCCAGTTCCGATGCACAAAGTGCCACACATGCTCAGAAGAAATTCCGAGACGGAACAGCTCGGTCTGGTAAAATTAGCGTTCGCAATGGATACAGCACTTTCGTCATGCTGCAATGTAAAAAATGGTGTAATACAGCGCACTCTCTTCTTCTTTATAATGTGAGAAGAATGAAGTAGTTTTGCTGCTTATATTCACACAGACTTCTTACAAACTCCTTTCTTTATTATTTATCGGGATTCCCTCAATATATTTTGATTTGTCACATCTGACAACATTTTTATTTTTTTTTATTTTTTATTTTTTTTTAAAGGCTGGTTTTTTTTTTGGGTTTGTATTTTTTTCAAGGCTGATCTTTGTTTTATTTTTTTGTTAGTTTTACTCCCTAATATTTTTGTGTGTGTGTTTTGTGTGTCAAGTTACCACAACACCATTGATATCTTATATTATTGAATCTCAATGAGATGGTTTGGTGTTGGTGTCCCTTGTTAATTTCACATTGTATTTTTGAAATGTACCTGAATCCTCACAAACAAACTGTCCTTTTTGAAGGAAAACACACATAGGCGAGTATAATTGAAACAAAAAATCCTTTATTAAGGGCTTAGAACCAAACAAAGAGGGAGGCAACGCTGGATAAACAGCAGAAATTGGCGAAGCCTTGGACCCCCAGGGCAGACATCAATTCTTTAACATCAAAATTGGTGGCCTGAGGAGTCCATATCAAAGGGAGTGCAGTCTGGTCCAGAAGTCCCAGAGATCCGGAAAGCAGCAGATGACATCTGTGTCCCCAGGCGGTGGTACTACAAGAGCCTGCATCTTTTGCCAGACCAGACTGAACCCAGGGTCATCACTTTCTGGTCTTCTTTCCACGCTTCCTTCCTGGCTGTGGCTCTGGTGTTGGAGATGTGGCAGGAGGAGGAGTAGGACCTGGAGGAGGAGGAGGAGGAGTAGTAGGACCTGGAGGAGGAGGAGGAGGAGGAGGACTATGTGTGAGGTTACAAATGTGGGTAGCAGATGTTATTTGGCCCCTCAACCCCTTATTGAGAGCTTCCAAAATTAAGGACTCACACAGGAGTCGTTGGCCCTCCTCCATCTGCAGCATTTTGCAGGCAGTTAGGCCAGCAAAGTCCTCCTCCACACTGTGGGGGCTTCTCAGGGCCTCAGTAGCCTTCCAAAAGAGGCCTATGGCAGCCTCCTCCAGGTTACCCATCTTCCTGCCACTTTGTCTTTGCGGGTGTAGGGGAGGGACCTGGATATCAGGCAGCCTGCTTGGCCCGGCCACCTCCTGGCTGAGACTTCCCTGTGTATGAAAAAGAGACATGGTTTTAGTTTTTGCATCATCAATCACAATCATAAATTAGTACTCCAAACTAACATCTAGTTAACATCATTGATTGGACAACCAGAAATATTTTGAAGAATGCTATACCTGGCTCAAGCTGGGCTCCTCCACATGTTGCTGCCTGGAAGGCCCAGGTTGGGCATCTGAAGCCTCAGCTGGGGGGGAAGGAAGCGTGGAAGGAAGACTGGAGAGTGCTGGCCTGGGTTCAGTCTGACCTGCCAGAAAATGCAGCCTGTCATAGTACCACAGCCTGGGGACATAAATGTCATCTGCAGCTCTGGATCTCTGGGAATCCTGGACCTTCTTGTGCTCTCTTAGATAAGTGCACCTCAGGCCACCAATTAGGATCTTCAAATAGGTGATGTCTGCCGTGGGGATCACCTGCTTCACAATTTCCAACAATTGATCCAGCGCTGCCTTCCTCTTTGTTTGGTTCTTATATTCAGGGTGGTTTATCTCCCATAGACAGGGCAGCTCCCTGAACATATCAATGAAGATTGGCATAAAGTCTTATCTTTCAAGATATCCATTTTCACTGCAAGACACAACACAAGACAAACCCTAATGTCAGCCTAAAGTCTTCTAAACTTGTGCAAATACAGGCCTCAATCTAGAAGCAGTATAGGCCCAATGTAAAATCTTACCTTCGTTATCACGATCGGCGCCTCTGTTACTCCTTCCTCCGCTCACAGATCGTACGTACTATGCACACGTGTTACGCTTTATAGACACTGCGCATGCGTGAAACTCCGCCCGCCCCTGACGTTCATTCTAGTCTATTCCCCGCCCCTTCTCCTTCGGCGCAGTGGGGAAGAGCACATGGCGGAGTCTGAGCAGGTGTCAGATAATTACAGCAACGAGGAGGAGGAAAGCCCGGAGCCTGAAACGTCCTGATCCAGAAGGAGATGATTTAAGGCATCAAATATGTCCTTTGGGGAGATGTTGGAGATGGTGGACATCCTGAAGAGGGCTGACTATGACGGGAAGTATGGACCTTACCCCAACCCAAATGTCTGAAAGGCCAAGATCATGGAGAAAGTGGTCAAAAGTTTTCACCGAAATTTTGGGGTACGTCAATCAAAAGATCAGCTCAGGAAGCGGTGGTCGGACCTTAAATTAAGAAAACACGAGCAGTACAGAAAGATCCAGAGAGTGCTGCAAAAAAGTAAGTAGTTGTGCTGTGTTCCTATTCTTTTTGTCTTTATTACGTTCGTGCTGCTCCATGTGCTTTTCTTAACTTAATCCAGTTTAAAATGTCAACTTTCATGTTCATGGGCACATTATTCGTTCGTATCAAACATTTTTCTTTCGGCCTATAAAACACCATTGTTTGGGCCATATGCATTTGCCAACAATTTTTAAGGCCTACCTGTCTGAAAATAATTTGGTTGTGTAGATGGGTTTGTTAATAGAATGAAAGGCAAACTAGATTCTGTGTAAGGAGTGGACACTCAGCAGCTGTTTACACATCTGGACGCTGGAGCACTAGTGTGGGACACAAGAACACCCTTTTTATTAGGGGGCCCACAAAGGTGCTCCAGTGTATACTATAGGGGTGTCTCCATCTGTGGAGCTTGTACAAAACAGGTAAAGTATTCAAGCTTGACAAGGGACACTAAAAATTCTACATCTTGGAACTCAGCCAAAACAGACAATTGTACCCCACTTCAAAGCAATGTTTCATATTTATAGTTCTTCCCTCAAATATCTGGGTGCTAAGTACACGATTTTTTTTTAACATAGGGGAGAAAAGACTCAGAGGACACCCTTCATCCAAGGAGACCAGAGACCCCCCACCTCTGGAAGAAGGGGAAATCCCCCAAAGACAAGAAGAGCAGGAGGAGGAAGACGTGGTGGAAATTGGCACCACAACAGGTGAGTGTCTGTGACCACAGGCTCAGGTAAGAGATGGATGCCGGCATATTTATAATACATGTTTTTTTTTGGTTTCTATCTTTTTAAGTGCTCGTGATGTTGTGGATCCAGATCCTTTCACCTCGGAAAGTGCACAGATCCTAATCGGGGAGATCATGGGGTGTAATGTTGCATTGGAAAACATCAAGAAAAACATCAATGATGTTCTTCAAAAAAATAAGAACATCATTGATGTTTTGGGGAGAGTTTAAAACCCCTCCAAATCCCTTTGTTTTATGGTGTGCTACAATTTTAACATTTTTTGTCAAATAGTAGAAAAGCCAAATTTTGAGGATGCACACAGTGTGTCAACATGTGCTATCTGCAATCAAGGGAGATCAATGGACGTGTTTTGGGGGTGAAACCCCTTCCTCTATAATAAAGTAGCTGAGAGGAAGTGGTTGCTCCCCCAAAACACGTCCCGTGATCCCCCATGATGGCAGCTAGCACATGTTGACATTCGTAAATTTGTGTGCATCTTCAAAATTTGGCTTTTCTGGGGGTGACTTCACCCCATCTGAACGCAATATCAAACACAGTTCCTAAATACTCATGTCTGATATTGCCTTCAAGTTCTACCAAATGTGAACTTTGTAAGTTCAAGATTTGTGTCTTTCTTGTTGGTTTTAAACATGTCTGTTTTATCTTAAATGGACATTTCTACTTTTTCTAATGTGACCCCAAAAATTGTTATACAACAAACATGTTGGATTGTTTTAAAAACCTTTTCTAAATGCACATGTGATTGTGCTGGTATTAAAAAGATTGTTAATCAAGAATGTGTGGATTATTGTCTCAACGCTACAACACTTTTGTGGTGCTCTAATTGCTGCTTTCTGTGACAATGGGTGTTATTTCCTAAGGGCAAATCCACTTTGCACTACAAGTGCAGTTTCAAGTGCACTTGTAGTGCAAAGTGTCTTTGCCTTTAGTAAATAACACCCTACAGTGCTTTGTAAGGTTACACAATCACGCCATTTTCAGGACTCACCACATTTCTGTCAGGGTCAGCTAAAACAAACGCAGGCAGTAAATGTCACCAAAGATTTGCTTAATGTTTTTTTTTTATTTGATAAAGGTTTCACACATTGTCTGGCATATTGATAGCCCCCCTACCCGCAAAGAATTCAAGGTATCTTAGCCGGACATCCACTTTCAAGCGCCGTCAGGGTTGGTTCATTTTGAATTCTGACTTCAGGCCCAACTGAGCCAGCATAGTTGGCAGAATGTTGCCGTAAAAGTTGTGTAGAACACAGCACGCCAGGATAATGTAATTCAGTTTGTACTCCGCAAAATGTATGGGTGTTAGAAATAGGCGGAACCAGTTGGCCATGATTCCAAACGTGTTTTCCACCACTCTACTGGCTCTGGCCAGCCGGTACTTAAAAACCCTCTGGTTCGGGGTGAGGGTCCTCATCGGGAATGGCCGCATAAGATGGTCCCCCAGCGCAAAGGCTTCATCCGCAATGAAGACGAATGGGAGTCCTTCCACATTGTCTTCTGGAGGTGGCAAGTCCAAGCTGCCATTCTGGAGATGCCTGTAGAACTCTGTCTGGGCGATGACTCCACCAACATCCTGCCATTCTTCCCCACGTCCACATACAGGAACTCATAAGTAGCCGACACCACCGCCAACATCACAATACTATTTAACCCCTTATAGTTGTAATAGTATGACCCCGAGTTGGGTGGTGGGATGATGTGGATGTGTTTCCCATCAATTGCCCCTCCGCAGTTAGGAAAGTCCCACCGCTGGGCAAAGTGGGAGGCCACAGTCTGCTATTCCTGTGGCGTGGAAGGAAACTGTGGAGGAAAAAAAATTAGGCTTTTTGCACATAAACATGGAAAGCAGATTAGACACAAACATTCTTGGCCAACATCAAGATAACATTTATTTATGGGAATTTTTAAAGACCAAAGTATAAGGTACAACTATCAGATCCCCCCTCCCCCCTCTCATGGGCCATTTCTAACATTATAAGGGGGGGGGGAGCTCTTGGACAGGTAACCCTCTTCACTTCATTGAGAGATGAATGCCTAAATAATGGGTATTACTTTGAACAGCCCCTCCTTAGTTACACTATTGGCAGCCCACTGGACAGGTAAGAAGTGTCATAATACAAAGATATAAATACACACTGTACACATTTTAGCACATTTGGACATTCTGCTATTACCTATGATGATAATAATAGGATACAAAAACTTTAAACAGTACCATTTGAAAGTATACAGGCAGGCCCTTGCACTACATGCTTTGGGGAATTCATCCATACATCTGACCACAAAAGAGATGGGTATAGTGTGTATGGGTTTGGCAAAGTCAGCAGATAGATGATTGAGGATAGATAGAGAATTGTTATCAGCTGACTTAGCAGTTGGGAGGAGGGAGGGTTCCAAATGATTTGGGGACCCCCCAAAAAAAGCCTATGGCACTCTGCCAGAATTTAAAGCACAAATCACATTTAAAAACATTTTAGGGGGTGTTTGGGGTAAAGCACTACTATGGAGCTAATAAAATACATACAGCATATTCCAATCATGGTAATTAGGGAATGAGGAAAGAAATACAATATATTATCAAGCATTAAATACAATAAAATGTGATATTAAAGGATAAAAATCTTACCTTAATATACTCCTTCTGCAGGACCTGTATGATGGCAGAACAGGTCTCTGGGATAATGATCCCCAGAGCCTGGGGGGAGATGCCTGTCGAGAACTTTAAGTCCTGCAGGCTTCTCCCCGTCGCCAAATACCGCAGGGTGGCGATGAGCCTCTGCTCCGGAGTGATGGCTTGCCTCATGCAGGTATCCTGCCTGCTAACATAGGGGGTCAGCAAAGCCAACAAACGGTGAAATACGGGGTCCGTCATCCTGAGAAAGTTCCTGAAATCATCAGGATTATTCTCACGGATCTCACGGAGCAAAGGCATATGAGAGAACTGGTCACGCTGAAGCGACCAATTCTTGGTCCATGAACTCCTCCCCACCCTATTCATGGACTGGACTTGTGTCAAGGTCAGGACCCCAACACCAAGCCCCCGCACAGCACGAACTCTACGAGGAGTACGCATACGAAACATGGCTAGAAAACGGTCGGCTGCTCAGAACGGAGTAACAGAACGCACTGAAGAACAGTAAGGCCTGTGAAGAGCAACCTGAAAAACAGTAACGAACGAACAAGAACACAATGACTACTTAAAGTCACGCGTAGCTTGCTGCACGCACTGAAGAGCAGATACAAACCCACAAGCACAAACTGAACGGCAGAAAACGATCTGAAAACCACGAGTCTGAAAAAGCGCGAATCGTCTCTCACCAAACTTTTACTAACACGAGATTAGCAAAAGTAGCCCAAAGGGTGCCGCGCTTGGTTCTGAACCGGCCTTTTCTAGTCTCGTGGTACGTGGTGTACGTCACCGCGTTCTTGGCGATCAGAAATTCCGACAACTTTGTGCGACCGTGTGTATGCAAAACCAGTTTGAGCCAACATCCGTCGGAGAAAATCCGAGGATTTTGTTGTCGGAATGTCCGATCAATGTCCGACCGTGTGTACGGGGCGTAAGACTGGGATGCCATTAAAGTTCATGTGTGTGTAAAGGCAGGCGTCCCAAATCTTTTGGTAATACAGTGTGTATATATATATATATATATATATATATATATATATATATATATATATCAGTCATTTTTTTTTAATATAAATTGAACATTTTCAAATATGCATAATCACCTCTACATAGAGGGGTTAATAGTTCTTCTACAACCCCATCCTATGGTGCCCCGATGCATACTCTGCTATTTATGCTCATGCAATTATTTCTCCCTCTTAATAGTTTTTCTTTTTCCAGTTTCCATAGTAAATACCGAAGAAGACCTCAACATAATTATTATCTTAATCATAAAATTTTCATCATTAGCTCTCCATACTGAGCTGAGGAAATCTACAACACAGTAAAGGCACAAAGGTGTATTAAATACAATATAATATAATAAAAGATAATATTAAAGGGCTCCGGGAACATTGTGTGAAGGTTAGCCATCTGTCTGTAACCTCTTCAGAAAATGTGTTCGTCTCTCGGAATCTTTTCTGGTTCTCTGTCATTTTAGCAGAAAAGAGCAAGGTCACAGGCGAGGCGATGTTATCCGCTGCCTGCGCTATTTAATTCATTTTATCTTCCTATAATCCCACCCCATTTCTGATCCTGACTCTGGTTCGCATTGGCAAACATTTGGGGACATCATTGGTCCAGGTCAGCAATATTAAAGGATTTATTAAAAATCAGCCACAATGTCTCACTTTAAAAGGTTATAGTCCATAAAGCCCTCTTTTAGGATCTGTTGCCATTTTATAAAATTTTAAGTCAGCTAGTTAGATCCAGCTGGAGAGATTTTCATTTCAAGCTGAATTCCTAATAGATACTGTCAGGGCTGCTGTTAGAAACCACGGGACCCCATACAGCCCCTTCCCCCCGCCAAAAGTGACTGAGGACATAGATTTATCAGTCCCTTTCTCTGTAGCCTCAGCTGCACAGATGAATGAATAGGAAGCGCTCCGAGGCTTCCAGTTCATTCACAAACTGAAGCATAGTAAACATTATACTGTGCTTCAGTGACGAATGGACACAAGAGTGATTGGTACCGATCGCTCACTATGTTCATTCAGGAATTGAAGGGACCAGTAAATTACATATTTACCGGCCCCTTCCCCTGCTCTCGATCCTGAAACATCCCCCTGTGTGCCCGCTGCAGCTGCTGGCAGAAGAGAAGAGGAGGGAAGCTGGCAGCGATGTGGGGGAAAGGGGCACACGGGGGGCCCAGACAGCCAATGGAAGTGGTGCTTGTGCTAGAACCATACCCCTGCAGTGCAGCCGAAGAGAGAAAGAGGAGAAGCTGGCAGCACTGCAAGAGGAGGCAGAAGAGGGTCGGTGTCTGCAATAAGACAGTACAGCCAAACCTGCTGCTCAGCAGGTGCCAGTTCCCCCCTTTTGAACTAGTGGGGCCCTGGCCGGAGGGCTGCTGTACTGCCTTATCAGTGGCCCTGGATACTGTATATAAAACAACCTATGCCGGTATGTACTATTTAATAAAAATAATGATATGTATTTATAGTTAGAAGTTGTGTAATTGTCTTGATATCAGCAGTCTCCTATAATTATCTGCCCCATTTACGCTTGGGGGGGGGGGGGGGGCATTCTATGGGCCAATCAATTTTTCTGCTTGCACATGTGTTGACAAAGAACATTATAGGATGAAAGAGTAGAGCGAGCAACAGGATGACCTTATCATTTTTCTGCTGCTCCCTCATTGTCCAGTAGGCAAGCTGGGGGTGTGGTTTGACCGGTGTTCTTGCTCAAACTATGCTGCTGCTGTGTATGTCAAGAATCAGAGCGGCAAACAGAATACAAATCCTTAGGAAGGTGACAGTTCCTGTTTATTCATTTCAACGTTGTATTCACCTGCTTATGTGGAATTCAACCTTTAGACTTGCCTGGGTCCTTTAGATCAGTGGTTCTCAACCTCAGTCCTCAAGTACCGCCAACAGGCCATGTTTGCAGGTTTTCCTTTATCTTGCGCAAGTGCTTTAAATCAGAGTCAATGGCTTGGTATTTTGGACAGCTATTTTATCTAAGAGAAATTCCCAAAACACGGCCTGTTGGGGGTACTTGAGGACAGGGTGGAGAAGCACTGCCTTAGATCACCTGTGTCAAACACAAGGCCCAAGAGTCAAACCCAGCCCACCAGGCCATTTCATGTTGCCTTCGCACCTCTCTTGCAGCTGCAGCACCCCCCTCATCTCTGCCCTTGCCTTGTCCCAGCGCTCAGCAGCAGAGAGGAGCACAAGATGCTGCGCTTCTTCATGCAGCCACAGAGAGGCTCATCTCTGCTCACTCCCCTGTTCCAAAAGTCAGCAGCAGAGAGGAGGACAGAACTCCTCCTACAGATCCTGCACCTCTCTGTGTAGCTGCAGCACCCACTTGTATCCGCCTCCCCTGATCTCAGCATTCAACAGACTATGACAGCTGACTCCAACCCTCCTCTGGTCCTCCTCCAGACTCTGCGCTTTCTGATTCCCAGCACTTCCCGGCAGCAGAAAAGGGTAAGGGGGTGCACAATGATGTAAAGGAGGATGGAGGACTTTTGACTTTTGATGGTGGTGGGGGCGGGGCTCTTAACATCTGATGTAAGGGTGATGGGGTGCTCTGGACATCTAGTTTTACAGATGCAGCCAGCCCTTTGAGGGCGATCATAATGCTGATGCAGCCCATGATAAAATGGAGTTTTACACCTCTGGCTTAGATGTTCATTTTGTGGACAGCGCCTAATAAAACTTAATGAGATAGTGAATGAAGACATTAGGGCTTTTATAAAGAAGATTGGCTGGAAAGCATTTTTAGATTTTCCCAATTATTATGGCATATTTTATTATGTTCTAATTAAATATCTCATTATTTTCCTCCGTTGGCTTATCATGGAGAAATGGGCTAAGCCAGAGTTGCCCAACCAGGGTGCCATTTGAGTTAACCCTGGAATGCTGCAAGCACAGGACCTAGTGGATTAGCAATGTGAGTTTCCATGGTGTGAATGGGCCAGCTCCCGGCATCATAACATCCATTGTTATGATGTTGTTGGGTCAGGACACACAGAATCATTCATAGCTATGTTGGTGGCAGCCGCCCAACCAGCACCATGTTAGTAATGCATGATTCTGATCCAGGGTTGGCAGCATGCAGGTCAAACTCAGCATTCATAAGAGGATAAACCTCTGCCTCTTCCAGACCTGTTCCACCACCGGAGGACGAACCTCTGCCTCTTCCAGACCTGTTCCACCACCAGAGGACGAACCTCTGCCTTCTTCCAGACCTGTTCCACCACTAAGGGACGAACCTCTGCCTCTTCCAGACCTGCTTTACCACCAGAGGACAAAGCTCTGCCTTCTTCCAGACCTGTTCCACCACTAAGGGACGAACCTCTGCCTCTTCCAGACATGTTCCACCACCAGAGGACGAACCTCTGCCTCTTCCAGACCTGTTCCACCACCAGAGGACAAACCTCTGTCTCTTCCAGGCCGTTCCACCACCAGAGGACCAACCTCTGCCTCTTCCAAACCTGTTCCACCACCTGCCTTATTACTGAAGTCATAAGGTTTGGCTCTGATGTGAAGACTGGGGGGGTCTCTGTAGTGGGGGAATATGTATTTGGAGATGTGATTGGGTGATGTAATAAGAGGATTCTGTAATGGGGGAACTTTGATGTGATAGGTGGAATCTGTCAATGGGGAGACTGATGTGATGGGGGCTCTAATGTATAGGAATTACTCTATGGAGGGCCTCTGACATGAAGGGGGAACTCTGATATGATGGGGGGCTTCTGGCATGAATCAAGAACTCTGATGTACAGGGGGCCTCTGATGTAATGGGGACCTTTGATTAGCAGGGGGCTTCCAATGTGAAAATGAATCAATGAGGAGATGGCGCAAAGGTGATTGTTAGTCTTATATTGCTGCAATGGTAATAGTCTTGGTAGGTCCATAATTATGGATGGTAAACCAACACTTAGTATAGCTGCAGCACCTCTGGATATCAGAACCTCGGGAAGGCTTGTGATGTGAAGTTGATTTAACCACTTGCCGACCACAATACGTATATACTGTATACTTTGCGGTTTGTATGTGGTTTACCGGCTTTATGGCTGAAGCCATTTTTTTCAACCGGTGATTCTCTTTCTAATGAGAGTGGTCCGAGCAGCTAATTAGCCTCTGGATCGCTTTCAGGTGCAGTGGGAGAGGTCATTGTTGCCCCCCCTCCCACTACTCGCTGGTGTTTCTCTGGCTTACCGTTTTTACCGGCATGCCTGGGAAACGGTGCAACAGGTAACGCGGTTGGGCATAGAGGTGAACAGAGACCAGATAGTCTCTGATCACCTCTACGATCTATGAGGACCGGAGCTAGGTCATGACGCCACCTGCGGTCTAGGGCTGAAGTAAGCAATTTTTTTATTTGTAAAGCAAAAGATCCAAAAAAAAAAAAATGTCTGGGGATCTTTTGCTTTCAAAGGTAGAGGAGAGATATGGTGTCTTATAGACCCCAGATCTCTCCATAAAGAGGACCTGTCATCCCTTAATTCTATTACAAGGGATGTTTACATCCTTTGTAATAGGAATAAAAGTGATAAAAAAAATTAAAGCGACAGTTAAAAATTAAAAAAAAAAAAAAAAAATTAAAGTGCCCCCCATCCCTCCGTGCTTGCGCACAGAAGCAAACGCATATGTAAGGTGCACACGCATATGTAAACGGTGTTCACACCACACATGTGAGGCATTACCACAAACGTTAGAGTGAGAGCAATAATTCTATTGCTAGGCCTTCTCTGTAACTCTGGACAGGTAACCTGCAGAAATGATCAAAGCGTTGTCTATGGAGATTTTTAAGTATCATAGTTTGTTGCCATTCCGCAAGCGTGGGCAATTTTAAAGCATGCCATGTTAGGTAGCTATTTACTCAGCGCAACATCATCTTTTATATTTTACCAAAAATGTTTTTATATATATATATATATATATATATATATATATATATATATATATATATATATATATATTTTTTTTTTTTAAATAAAATTCAGTAAAGTGTATTTTTTCCCCAAAAAAATGTGTTTAAAAAACCACTGTGCAATTACCATGTGACCATGTAAAAAAAATTAGAACGATCGCCATTTTATTCTTTAGGGTCTCTGCTAAAAAATAATATACATATTATTATTATTATTATTATTCAGGATTTATATAGCGCCAACAGTTTACGCAGCGCTTTACAATATAAAAGGGAGACAATACAGTTATAATACAATAAAATACAGGAGGATTAAGAGGGCCCTGCTCAGAAGAGCTTACAATCTAATAGGGTGGGGCAGGTGGTACAAATATATAATGTTTGGGTGTTCTAAGTAATTTTCTAGCAAGAAATACGCCAGAAAAGGCTCGGTACTTCCTAGTGGTTTGCGTGCATTGTCCTAAGCTCAGGTTTCCCATTGATAAGAAATATTTCCGTTTTTTACATTTTAGACTGAAGCTCCTCAAAAAAAAATAAAAAGGTTGAAAAATGCTGGACTAAGCTATAACAACCCATATAACTTTTATTACTATTCCATCAGTAGGGGTTCAGGTAAATTATTTATTTATTTTATTCTACATCTGTCTTCTTCTTAAACGTTGGCACCGCAACCTAGCAACACATATAACACTTGCTGGTGGGCATTGTGCCAAGGCATCCACAACTTGAAAGTATAAATGGGCCCTAAAAAAAGTTTTGGTTGTGTTGGGTTTTAATAACTTTTTTTTTTTTTTTTACATACTGTAGACCAATCTGTAAAAATCATTCCTGTTTAGTTTAGTGGCCCTTTAACTCCTGCACACAGTGCTGCGATTTTAGTGCCCGTTCTTCGGTCACATGCTGGAAAGTCTCCTTACTGAAGCAGTCATCCTGCATTTACTACTGCTGGAATAAGGGGCTTTGATATATACCATTTCATGCTCCACTTGGTACTTGGGTTTGACATGTTGTCTTGAATGGATGCACCATTTATCACTCAATGACAGTGGATCTCCTTCAATTTCATTCACATCCAATGCACAAAGTGCCGTATGTGCTAAAACAGCTCCCACTTAGAGCACTGATGTGGGCAAGAGACACCTAATTCGCCGCAGTACATTTTTATTACCTTGATGTCCACCAGACTGAGGACGGAGTAGAAGAACACTTGTGATTAACAAGACCTTCTGAACAGGAATATTAACCAACATGGGGTCCAGGTCAAAGTTTGTGGAAAAAGTTCCAGCTTCAAAAAAAAATGTATGCATGGGCAAAAAAATGCCATGTTTGTAGCTTTTTATTTTTACAGATCCGGACAAAGGTGCATTGTTTTCTATGGGACAATGCATTCAGATGTGTAAAGATCCATAATGCAGTAATGCGCTTGTAAGCAGGTGCTTCCAAGAGGGTTATAAAGGGTTAACAGTTTTCTTTTGCTATGTTTATGCTCTGAGGTTAAAGTGATTGTAAAGTCTTGTTTTTTTGTTTTTCTATAACAATAACAAACACGTGGCTGCCGGTTCACACAGGGGCGACTTGTCAGGCGACCTAGCCACCTGACAAGTCGCCTCCCGTTCTGTACAATGGAACCGTTCTAATCGGAGCGACGCAAGTGGCTCCGACTTAGAAAAAGGTTCCTGTACTACTTTGGGGGCGACTTGAGGCGACTTGCATAGACTTCTATACAGAAGTCGTTTAGCAAGTCGCCGTGGAAGTCGTGTGCAGGTTGCCTCGCTGAGGCGACCTGCAAGTCGTGCCGCCCCTGTGTGAACCGGGGCTTAGGCCTCATACCCACGGACATTTTTGAAAACGAGCTGTAAAGCTAGTACTGACGCCTGGAAAAAGCGGCGCTAAAAACGCTATCTTTACCGCGTTTTGCATTAGCGTTTATGCGCATTTTTGCGCGTTAGCGTTAAGTAGCTTTTTTTTTTTGAAAAATACATCTCTCGGCTATATTACATTCCCAAATTGCCCACAATGCCACAGAAACCAAATAAAATATGTTAGAGAGCATGTGTCGGTGCCATTTTGGTAGGAGAGAGAGAGAGGAGAGAGCATTTGAGAGGTTGTTGGAGTCTTTTTGCGTTTTGGTGATTCTTCCGAGTTTTTCGTATGGATCCTGTCGTCCAGAAGATAGACGAGGAAATCCTTCTGATTGTCTTGCGGAGGCTGCGGAGAAGGAGACAGGAGGAGGAGAGAAGCAGCAGACGTCGTCAGTTTTGGGTGCATCCAATGGTATCCCATTGGGTGTCTACGGGGTGCGTACTTTACAAATATGTATTCCCAACTGCGCTCATATCCGGCAAAATTCCTCAACTTTACAAGGATGTCTGTGCCGCTCTTTGATGAGCTGTTGGAGCCTCAGGATGGGCCTCAACAGCATTAATCAGGTCCACCCGAGACACAGCACTTGCCATCTAATCTTGGTCTCTCCTCTGTCCTACCCACAGTCACACGGCTGTGCAAAGGACTGTTGGGTAATATAGTGTCCAGACAGGAATTTCCTGTTTTTACAGAGATTACAGTGTCAGAAAAAAATTTGTACAGCTTCAAAAAGGCGGAGCTCGAAAACGTTTTCCGTGTTTTTTCGCATTTGGCGTTTTTACAGCTCTAGCGCCGCGCCTCAGGACGCCCTGGTCCTGGTTTTTTTCTAGCAGGTTAAAAACGCCTATGCTATTTACAGCTCAAAAACGCCATGGTGGGCATGAGGCCATAGGCTAACATGGAAAGGCATTTTTAAGCTGCAAAAAAAGCTCATAAAAGCGTCTCTAAAAACGTCCGTGGGCATGAGGCCTAATACTTACCTGCTCTGTGTAGTGGTTTTGACCAGATCCTCCTCTTCTTGGGTCCCTCTTCTGTGCCCCTGGCCCCTCCCTCCTGTTGAGCGCCCCCATAGCAAGCAGCTTGCTATGAGGAGCACCCAAGCTGCAGCTCTGTGTGTCCATTCAGACACGGAGCTGCGGTTCTGCCCCGCCCCCTCTCTCTCCTTATTGGCTAACTGACTTTGATTGACAGAAGCAGGAGCCTATGGTGCCAATGCTGTGTCTCAGCCAATCAGGAAGAAGAGTCCCGGACAGCCGAGACACTCGTGGACATCGCTGGACAGAGATGGGGCTCCGGTAAGTATTAGGGGAGCCGAGGGGGGCTGCACACAGAAGGCTTTTTATCTTAATGCATAGAATGCATTAAGATAAAAAACCTTCTGACTTTACAACCCCTTTAACTAGCTTGATCATGTTACAAATAGTTTCAATGTATAAATGTTGCACTGCATCCTCAAGTAGACCTGCTGAGTTGGTTAGTGCTGCTGGCTAGGTTTTCCCATTCTTTTCACGACTTCAAAAGGACTCTTTATAGATATAGTCATCAGTTTAAGGTACAGTCACTTCCTGTAAAGGGGTGCATGAGAAGATACAATACATGGGTCTAATGAGCAGAATGCTGTACAGAGATAGCTAGAGTGCCTTTGCTAATGACTACAGAATTTACGTCACTTGCTAAAGCACCCAACCAGCCAGAAAATGGGTGACATGGCAAAGGTGACAGTTACTCTGGTAGTGAATGGGTGTTATGCTTGGTCCCTTCCATAGTGGCCAGGTTCCCCACACACTGGTAACCATAGGTGTGCACAGCCTATTGCATTAGGGTGTGCAACCTAAAGCTCAAACACACATGACTTTCTCTGCAGCCTCAGCTGCACTGGACAGTGAATGAATGGAAAGTGTTATGTGCTGAGTGGCTTCCTGTTCATTCTCAAACTGAAGTATAGTAAACACAGTTTACTATGTTTCGGTTATGATTGAGCACAGTGAGTGTGTTCACTGTGTTCATTTATAAAAGGAAAGGGCCAGTAAATGACAAATTGATTAGCCCCCTCCCCCACACTTCATCCTGAAACATCCCCTGCAGCAGCCGAGGGGAGAGGAGGGAAGCCAGCAGCACTGCGGTGGGGGGGGGGGCACAACACAGGGGTAAGCCCAGGACCACACAGAGTGATTAGGGTGTGCCCAGGCATGCCTATGCTGGTACCTACCCCGTGGCACAGTGTCCCCACTCCATCTCCTAAAAAGACAGAGCCTTTGGAGTCACTGTGCACATGCTCAGTTTTGTGTGTGTTGCTAGATAGTTCATTTTTTTTCTTAGAAGGGTGCATGTGATCAGCACAGGGCCAATCAGCACTGTCCAGACAGAGGGTCAGGGGTCCTGCAGCCTCATAGGACAGTCAACGTAGAATGAAAACTTCTCCTACAAGCTTTAACCAGACACTGATAAAAGTCACAAGACTGCTATTTACTGCTGATGAGAAAAGGTATTTAGCAGTTTATATTTACTAAAATGATTGCATTTCCATGTTCTGTGCATTGTGGGAGGCCAGATATAGTGAATGCAAGGACCTGGGTTTAGTAACAATTTAATGTTGATCCCACATGACGGCAGCTCCTGCCTAAGTGCAGTTCCACTGTGTCCCAGCTAGGACACCTTAAGTCCCCGCCAACAGTTTGAGTGCAATAATTCATGCGCATACATATGTATATACAAGCGTTTACAAGGAAATTGTAACAATGGCAGCTAGAAGAGGATAAAGGAGAATTGTATGCCTGTATACGCATGTGCATGTTTGCGCGCCTGTACAGTGTGTCTTTACAGAACACAACCTGTGTTTGTTACTCAGGATCTTTCTGCAGACAAACATCAATAAATGATTATGTTTGTGTACAGGAGGCCTTAGGCTACATGCACACTAGCTCTGTATCCTCCTGCTCTGTTTTAAGTTCAAAAGTTTACATTTTGAATCTATGTATCTATGTATGCGGATATACATACACTAGATTGTCAAAAGTATTGGGACGTCTGCTTTTACACGCACATGAACCCCACACTATAATCCTCTCTCCACCAAATGATTTGGACCAGTGCACAAAGCGAGCCAGGCCTTCTCGTCCACATCAGTGCCTGACCTCACAAATGCACTTCTAGAAGAATGGTCAAACATTCCCATAGTCACACTCCTAAACCTTGTGGACGGCCTTCCCAGAAGAGTTGAAGCTGTTAAAGCTGCAAAGGGTGGGCCAACTCAATATTGAACCCTACAGACTAATGCCGCGTACACACGAGCGGACTTTACGGCAGACTTTGCCCGGCGGACGGGATTTTGTCGGCTAATTCGATCGTGTGTGGGCTCCAGCGGACTTTGTTTTCTCAAAAGTTGGACGGACTTAGATTTGAAACATGTTTTAAATCTAGCCGTTGAAATCGAGTCCAGTCGAAAAGTCCGCCGTCTGTATGCTAGTTCGATGGACAAAAAGCCACGCTAGGGCAGCTATTGGCTACTGGCTATGAACTTCCTTGTTTTAGTCCGGTGTACGTCATCACGTACGAATTCAACGGATTTTGGTGGATTGTGTGTAGGCAAGTCCGTTCATTCAGAAAGTCCGTTGTAAAGTCCGTCGAAAAGTCCGCCGGGCAAAGTCTGCCGTAAAGTCCGACCGTTTGTACGCGGCATAAGACTGGGATGGCATCAAAATTTATGTGCGTGTAAAGGCAGGCGTCCCAATACTTTTGACAATATAGTGTATGTATATAATTTTATATATATATATATATATATATATATATATATATATACACTGCGCAAAATTTTAAACCCAACACTTTTGTGTTTGCCCCCATTTTTCATGAGCTGAACTCAAAGATCTTTCTATGTACACAAAAGGCCTATTTCTCTCGAATATTGTTCACAAATCTGTCTAAATCTATGTTAGTGAGCACTTCTTCTTTGCCGAGATAATACATCCACCCCACAGGTGTGGCCACGGCCGCAGCTCGCCTACCGCTATGCGGCCATGCCTGTGTCTTCTCCGGCGGAACTAGCGCCTGCATGAGCTGAGCTGTGAATGAATGAATGAATGAATGAATGATTTGTAAAGCGCAGCAAATGCGAACTGAATCGCCTCAAGGCGCTAGGATAACAATCTCTGTTGTCAGCTTGTTAGAAGAGGAAGGTCTTTAGTTTTTTCCTGAAGGCCTGGTGGTTTTCTTCCATGCGGATGTTGGTAGGAAGAGCGTTCCATAGTCGGGGTCCTTGGACTGCGAATCTTCGTTCTCCCTTTGCTTTGTAGCGGTATTTGGGAATGATAAGGAGGTTTTGGTTGGCTGATCGAAGACTGCGATTCGGTGTGTAGTGTTTTATTTTCTCCCGGAGATATAGCGGAGCATTTCCTTGTATACATTTGTGGGTGAGGCAGAGGGTCTTGAATGTGATCCGATTCTTCACGGTTAGCCAGTGTAGGCTCTTTAGGGATGGGGAGATGGATTCCCAGGGTTTTTTTTCCTGTTAACAGTCTTGCCGCCGTGTTTTGGATGAGTTGTAAGCGCGCAAGCTGATATTGGGGAAGTCCTACGTAGAGGGAATTTGCGTAGTCGAGTCGGGAATTGATGATTGTTCCCACAACTGCCGCTTTGTCCTCTTCTGGGATGAAGGGGATTAGTCTGCGTAGCTGGCGGAGGAGATGGTGGGATCCGCTCACCACTGATCCTATTTGTGCATCCATTGTCATTCCTGAGTCGAAAATGACTCCGAGGCTCTTGGCTTTGGTGCTTGGAGAGATGGTCTGTCCGAGGATGGTGGGAGGTGTCCACGGAGTCTTTGTTGTGGAATTTTTGTTAGCTTGAAGGAGAAGAAGTTCTGTTTTTGAACCGTTGAGTTTGAGGGAGCTACTTGTCATCCAGTCATCTATTAAAGTGAGGCATTTCTGTAATTGCTGATGAAGGTCTTTTTGCCCATTGATGCGAAGGTAGAGTTGTGTGTCGTCAGCGTATGAGTGGAAGCAGAGATCGGTTTTCCTGATGATATTGAGAAGTGGGCGGATGTAGATGTAGCTGTGTGTATCTCTCACACACAGCTCAGCCTCAGAGCCGATGCTGACAGTTCCACTCTCTGCTCCTCCTCCTCCAGCCGCGGGCGTCCGCACAGTGGGGTAAGGGGGGAAGCTGCGGGCCGCTGTCAGGATGTTTCCCCCGCTCGCCCCCCTTCCCCTTCTCATGTTGGTAGCACGGGAGAAGAGAAAGCTTCCTGCCTGTTCTTCTTCCCTCCCCATTGGCCACAGCGGAGGGCCAATCAGAAGAAACTAGTGGGGCATCATTGGAAATGTAGTCCCAGAGATTGGTGGCCCAATTGTTCTTAGCAGGGAACAGGCTACAGTCCCCAGCATGTATTCTGCTGGGGGGGAAGAGAAAACCCAGAAACAAGCTGAGGATTGCTACACTGTAGCAGCTACTACAGGAGACATGGAAAAAGAAAGAGAGGACTGTGCTGGGGGAACTAATATCCCCAGCACCAACAGATAGAGCCACACTGTACCCACACCACCAGAGAGAGCCACACTGTACCCACACCACCAGAGAGAGAGCCACGCTGTACCCACACCACCAGAGAGAGCCACACTGTACCCACACCACCAGAGAGAGAGAGCCACGCTGTACCGCACCACCAGAGAGAGCCACAAGAGCCACACTGTACCCGCACCACCAGAGAGCGAGAGCCACGCTGTACCCACACCACCAGAGATAGCCATGCTGTACCCACACAACCAGAGAGAGCCACGAGAGCCACGCTGTACCCACACCACCAGAGAGCGAGAGCTACGCTGTACCCACACCACCATAGAGATCCACGCTGTACCCGCACCACCAGAGAGAGCCACGCTGTACCCACACCACCAGAGAGAGCCACGCTGTACCCACACCACCAGAGAGAGAGAGCCACACTGTCCAGCACCACCAGAGAGAGAGTGCCATGCTGTCCAGCACCACCAGAAAGAGAGTGCCCTTCGTTGTCCAGCACCACCAGAGAGAGAGTGCCATGCTGTCCAGCACCACCAGAGAGAGAGTGCCATGCTGTCCAGCACCACCAGAGAGAGAGCGCCATGCTGTCTGGCACCACCATAGAGAGAGCGGGGCAGTGTGGGCACAATAGGAGACAGACAGTAGTAGGATTGTATGGCCACAATAGGATTGGGACACTGTAATATAAAGGGGACTGCACTGTAAATTGGCAATGTAATCATTGCAGTGCCCCTTTACAGTGCAGTAAACTTTATATCACAGTGTCCCTGCACATTACAGGTGGAGAACCGACATCAGCCACCCTGTGAATGTCACCCACCCCCGGGTCCCTGGAAAAGTTGGCTGCTCAGTCTAAAATGTCCGGGCCTATTCTTTGCCCCTAACTAAAATCTAGTGTAACCAATTGCCTTCAGAAGTCACTAATTAGTAATTAGAGTCCACCTTTGTGCAATTTAATCTCAGTATAAATACAGCTATTCTGTGAATCCGTCAGAGGTTTGTTAGAGAACCTTAGTGAACAAACAGCATCATGAAGGCCAAGGAACGCACCAGACAGGTCAGGGATAAAGTTGTAGAGAAGTATAAAGCAGGGTTAGGTTATAAAAAAAATATCCCAAGCTTTGAACATCTCGCGGAGCTCTGTTCAATCCATCATCCGAAAATGTAAAGAGTATGGCACAACTGCAAACCTACCAAGACATGGCCGTCCACCTAAACTGACCGGCCGGGCAAGGAGAACATTCATCAGAGAAGAAGCCAAGAGGCCCATGGTAACTCTGGAGGAGCTGCAGAGATCCACAGCTCAGGTGGGAGAATCTGTCCACAGGACAACTATTAGTCGTGCTCTCCACAAATCTGACCTTTATGGAAGAGTGGCAAGAAGAAAGTCAGTCATTGTTGAAAGAAAGCCATAAGAAGTCCCGTTTGCAGTTTGCAGAAGCCATGTGGGGGACACAGCAAACATGTGGAAGAAGGTGCTCTGGTCAGGTGAGACCAAAATTGAACTTTTTGGCCTACCAGCAAAACCCTATGGGGGTTATTTATGTAGCAATAACTCTCGGTGGAGCTGCTGGTTTAAGCAGGCTGTTACTGTCACCTTCGTTACCTTTATTTCACTAGAACCAGGTCTAGGGTCCCGTTTAACACCAGTCAATGTAGGCACCGGACACTTGAGTATCTTTTCCAATGCTTTAATAAACATGAATTGAAGGAAGTAGCAGGTAAGAGGTAGAAGGAAAGTTGCAGGGAAGTTCAAATACCTTGTCTTAGTGTAGTATCAGAAATTGTAAGCTTGTAGATGGATATACTCTCTCTGTAGAGTCAAATCTTTGCCTGCCCGGATAGGTTTCTCTCACTAACCTAGCAGCCAGTACGCAACACGAACAAAAGTCTCTGCCACAGACTTGATTGGATTGAAACCCGTACAGTCCTCTGCCACAGGATGTAATGGTTTAAGATGAATAGCAAACACAGCACTTGAACCTTTAAGCCGACCCGGCAGTACTATGCGGTAGGGTTACTTTAGGATACGTCCTCCAACTGAGTCACCAGGCCCCTCTCCAGACCAGCACTCTGCATGATCCTTCCATGACGGGTCCTCCCCTGGGATCTCCTCGGTTGTCCAGTTTCTTCCCTCTAGGACAGACAGCTCAGGACCATTCCTCTGCTACTGTGGTAGGCCCCAGACAGGCTTCTGGGCCACCCACGCGCTGCAGCTACGTGGGCCTCCCGAACGGAGGACCACGAGGTGGTACTCCTAGCACATACATGTCGGCCAGGAGGGCCAGCAGGTGGAACGATACGAACCCCCAAACATGGCGTCTGTCCCATAAATACCCTCCCCCAGAATGCAACTCGGAGGACCACCTCCACCGAGTTATCTCCGGGATAGAGGAGCACTCATACGCTTCAGCGTGTTGCCTTTCCAACACCGACCCATGGCGACAGCGACACCCACAGGCACAGTGTGAAACTACATGCAACTCCGCCAAGCTGGAACAGAGGCAAATCTGACTATGTATGAACAGATAACCCACTTAATTTACCTATCAACAGTAGATTGAAAATCTGCCAGCGCTACATTTACTAAAGGCAAATCCACTCTGCACTACAAGTGCACTGAAAGTGCAGTTGCTATAGATCTGAGGAGAAGATCTGAAATGAGGAGAAGCTCTGCTGATTTTATCATCCAATCATGTAGAAGCTAAAATGCTGGGTTTTTTTTTCACTTGCATGTCCCCCTCAGATCTACAATGACTGCGTGGTGGTGTGGTGGAAAAATAACACTGCACATTACCCTGAACACACCATCCCCACCGTGAAACATGGTGATGGCAGCATCATGTTGTGGGGAGGCTTTTCTTCAGCAGGGACAGGGAAGCTGATCAGAGTTGATGGGAAGATGGATGGAGCCAAATACAGGGCAATCTTAGAAGAAAACCTGTTTAGAGTCTGCAAAAGACTTGAGAGTGGGGAGGAGGTTCACCTTCCAGCAAGACAATGACCCTAAACATACAGCCAGAGCTACAATGGAATGGTTTAGATCAAAGCATATTCATGTGTTAGAATGGCCCAGTCACAGTCCAGACCTAAATCCAATTGAGAATCTGTGGCAAGACTTGAAAATTGCTGTTCACAGACGCTCTCCATCCAATCTGACAGAGCTTGAGATATTTTGCAAACAAGAATGGGCAAAAATGTCCCTCTCTAGATCAGTGGTCATCAACCCTGTCCTCAGGGCCCACTAACAGGTCAGGTTTTATGTATTACCTTGGAGAGGTGCAGACTAGAATACTGCAATCACTGAGCAGCAAATGATATCACCTGTGATGTATTTCAGTTATCTTGCAAACCTGGCCTGTCAGTGGGCCCTGAGGACAGGGTTGATGACCACTGCTCTAGATGTGCAAAGCTGGTAGAGACATCCCCAAAAAGACCCGCAGCTGTATTTGCAGCGAAAGGTGGTTCTACAAAGCAGTGTTTCTCAACTCCAGTCCTCAAGGCGCCCCAACAGGTCATGTTTTTAGGCTTTCCATTATTTTGCACAGGTGATTTGGTCAGTTTCACCACCTTAGTAATTACCACAGTCGTTTCATCTGAGGGGAAATCCTGAAAACATGACCTGTTGGGGCGGCTTGAGGACTGGAGTTGAGAAACACTGCTACAAAGTATTGACTCAGGGGAGCTGAATACTAATACTAATTAGGTGACTTCTGAAGGCAATTGGTTCCACTAGATTTTAGTTAGGGGTATCAGAGTAAAGGGGGTTGAATACAAATTCACGCCACACTTTTCAGATATTTATTTGTAAAAAAAGTTTGAAAACCATTTATCATTTTCCTTCCACTTCACAATTATGTGCCACTTTGTGTGCTTGAGCTTTGGAGTGCGCACACCTATATCCAGCATTAAAAGTTTTTGGACTCTCAGCTCATTGGTCTCTTGCTCTTTTTGGACTTTGTATAAGTAGCTTGCAAACTTAAGATCCCCCATTTATAGGGGCGCCCTGTTTGTGTTTAATGGCAGCCTCAACGGAGCTGTGGTGTCCCATATGAATTTGTTTGATCTTTTCCAACCGCGATCCATTAATGATTCCAATCCAGTGTCTCCGTTACGCACATTCCAGCTTGCATTATACAGAGACCTCTGACAGGCAAAAAAATAAAAAAGAATGTTAATGAGAATTCCAAAAGATATATTTATCTTTTTTCACAAATACATTAAAATGTTTTTACATGCCATTCTTCAAGCTGTAGACAAACACCCCAATGACACAGCTGTTTAGCTTTTAAACTCATTAGACAAAATGTTCTGAAAAAGAGGTCCAGGTCTAAGTGAAAGAAACACTTAAAAGGCTTCTTTTTTTTTTTTGCTACCGTTATCATTTTGTTTTGTTTTTTTGTTTTTTTTATACAGAAACTGCCTGTGTGCTTTGCAGTCATTACAAAAGAAAGAGTAGCCCCCCTTAGCTGAAAAAAAAAAGAAAGGAAAAAATGAAATGGGTTGTTTTAGGATTACGGTTGGACGATCTCTTTTATGTAACAGCGACATCTACAGGTAAGAGATAGCCTGTGTCCACAAAGGAGAAGAAGGAAAAATGAATTGCTGAATTCCTGGGGATGATCTATCGAGCTCCTGTGGATTTTACAAGTCACACTCGTTTAGCAGCTCGAAATGGACATAACTTTCAATCCAGCCCCGAATTCAACCCCGAGGAACGCAGTTCGCTGTAACTGCGGGGGGTTTTGCAACCCCTTTAGTGTTACACAGACAGACTTATTTAACAACTCATCGCAAGGAGCAATAAAGATGTAATATAAATACAGTGCAGCGCTAACAAGTGATAACAAAAAAAAAAAGAAAAGAAAACTGAAACCATCAATCAAGGGAGTCCCAGAGCAAAAGAATAACAATAAAAAATAGGTGTAGGGACAACATGACCGGGTGAATAGTGAGGACAGCAGGGGGAAAGGGTTGAAAGTTAGGGCAGTTAGTGTGGCCTTACTTTATTTGTAGTGGTCTGTGGTTGGGGGGGGTCCCATGAAGTTTACATAGTTAGGTTGAAAAAAGACACAAGTCCATCTAGTTCTACCATAAAAAAAAAATAAATAAATAAAATTAAAAATATCATACAATCCCATATACCCAATCCTATACCCACAGCTGATCCAGAGGAAGGCAAAAAAAAAACCCCAGCAAAGGATGATCCAATTTTCTCCAGCAGGGGAAAAAATTCCTTCCTGATGCCCCGAGAGGCAATAGGATTTTCCCTGGATCAACATTACCTATAAATGTCAGTACCCAGTTATATTATGTACATTTAGGAAAGATTTCAGGCCTTTTTTAAACCAATCTACTGAGCTGGCCAAAACCACCTCTGGAGGGAGTCTATTCCACATTTTCACAGCTCTTACTGTGAAGAAACCTTTCTGTATTTGGAGATGAAATCTCTTTTCCTCTAGACGTAAAGAGTGCCCCCTTGTCCTCTGTGTTGACCGTAAAGTGAATAACACCAAGTTCTCTATATGGACCCCTTATATATTTATACATGGTGATCATACCCCCCCCTTAGGGGAGTTTAGGGGGAGTGGTGAGCCGCGAGGGTCCAGTAGGGTGCAACACAGAAAAGAGAAACTTCCCACCCTCCCTCCTTGTTGTTGCGGTTCTTGCTAGGTGGTTGTCATGGCAGCCTGACAGTGGTGGGTCTTTGGAGGAGGAGAAAATTCTAGATAATAGAATAGTCGGGACCCATCGGTCGTATGGGGTTCTCAGGTACATACCTGTTAACTCGGAATATGTAAATGGAGGTCACTGCGGATAATGAGGATTAGGCATGTACAGTTTGTTTCGTTACGAATGTTTGGTTTTTCAGAAATTCGGATGTATCCAAATTTCCAAATCATAATAGTATCGAATTTAAACTAATAAATTAGTTTATAACGGAAAAAAAATTCAGACAAAATTCGAATCGGTTCGATTCGTTTTCGAATAGTTTTCAAATGCAAATTAGAATACTTTTTTATGTTTTTTTAAATTTCCAAAAAGAATAAATACATAAGAAAATAAAGCAATAGAATAGAAAAAAATATAAGAGAAAAGAAAAGAATAGAATATAACAGTGTAAAACAGAACAAAATAGAATAGGAAATAAAAGAACAAAACAGAAAAGAATAGAAATGAATAGAATAGAATGAAAAAAGAATAGAATAAAAAAGAAAGAATATACCGTAACCATCTTCTGAAATTCGAATTTCAAATAGAATACATTTTAATTTGAATATATAAGAAAAGAATAGAATAGAAAAAAATAATAGAATAGACTATAATAGAGTAGATGGTTTGATGCATTGATAGTCAGTAGAAAAATGTCCCCTTACATTGGTTATCAGTGAAGTTGGACCCCTCACATTTAACGGTCAGTGGGGAAGTGACCCCTAACAATGGTGATCAATGGAGAAGTTGCACCATACATTTGTAGTCAATGAAGAATCATGGTGGTGTGTGGAGAAGGAGACCTATACCCTGGAGGTCAGTGGAAGAGGTGCCCCTTTATAATAATGGTCAATGTCCCTATATATTTATAGTAAGAGGAGAAGTGTCCCCTTGCGTTGACAGTCAGTGGTAAAGTATCCAATTGCATTGGTGATCAGTGCAGAAGTGACCCTTTACAATGCTGGCCAGCGAAGTAGGGCCCCTTACATAGGTCAATGGAAGGCACCTTCTTATATTGGTGGTCAGTGAAGATGGCCCCCCTACTATTGGTGGTCAGTAATCTTACACTGGTGGTCGATAGAGAATGATCCCATTACATTGTTGATAAGTGAAGAAGTTCTTCCCTATTTTGGTAATCAGTAGAGAGGGGCTTCTGATATTGATGGTCAGTGGGCAAGGGTTATCTTATATTTTTTGGTCAGTGGAAAAGGGCATTCTTATATTAGTGGCCAGTGGAGGGAAAGAAGACAATTTTATAGACAGCTAGAGAGATTATTGTTGTCAGTAGATACTTAAGAAGCAAGAGGAGACCCTTCCTCAAAGACAATGACCCCGGTACATACAGGCACCCAGAACTTGAAAATTATATTAGGGCAAACAGTATAATAATAACTCCAAATATGTCAATAGTCCACTTCTTTTTTTTTGTTTACAAACTTTTATTGAGTGTAAAAACATTGGTACAAAAAAGTTGTTTACATATGCCATGAAAGTATATTAAAGAAAATTACAAATATGTAATATTGTCATAATGTATTAAATATTTGAAAGAAATTTTTATTAAATGTTAATTAGTAATATAGCTTTAGTATCATAAAATATCATCTTTATTGACGTCTCTGAAAGGTATCATTATTCTGAATTGAAGAAATGATTGGAGTGGTTAAACCATGGGTTCCATTTTTTATCGTATAAATGATACGTATTGTGTACTGTGTGAAATATTTTTTCCATGAGATTTATATTATTAATTCTTAAACCTCAATCCATAAGACTTAACCTCCTCTCAAAAAATATAACCTACACCTAACAACTGCCTCTAACAACGAACCCCCCCCCCCCCCCCCCCAAGACTAAACACCCTAATATCTGAGTAGTCAGGTGTCCCAGGAGCTGCACATCAGGTCAAGACCTGCTGTATGGTAGTTAATGGCAGTCTCGGCCTGGATCCCCACCAGGCCACGCCCCCAATGCACAACACGTACAACGAGCCGAGAAAAAATGAATTTCAATAGCCAGTGCCACTCTTCTGCTTGATTCTGATCATGCATGGCACTTTGTGTGTCGGAATTGTCTACACACAATCAGAATTTACGCGATCGGATTTTGTTGTCGGAAAATTTTATAGCCTGCTCTCAAACTTTGTGTGTCGGAAATTCCGATGGAAACTGTCCGATGGAGCCCACACACGATTGGAATTTCCGACAACAAGCTCTGATCGCACATTTTCTGTCGGTAAGTCCGACCGTGTGTACAGGGCATAAGCCTCCAGTGGTCAGGGGATGCTACGTGTAATACTGACACATTTTGTGCAGAGCTTTTTAGAAGAACTGAAACATTTACATGAGCCAGTGCCCCAGAGGAGCTTACCGTTTAATATCCCCATCACAGTCATACACACACAGTAGCATCCACCCACAGCAAGTAAAGAAGAGAAAAATAAAATAGGGTATTTTCAGCGCAGGTTGCATTATCCAGAAAATGATAGTGATATAAACCTGCCAGAAGTTCGGCTCTGGCACCGGGCTTAAACGTAACCTATTCATCCGGTAAATTGCTAATTGATTTACCTCGTAAAAAGACAAAGGTTTGCTCTCCTTTCATAGGGTCAACTGCATGATTTATTAAGAGCTGCAAGGGCTTTGTCCACCTGTAGACATTTCACAGATGACACCTGAATCACGGTGCAAAATCCTGAACAACAAGTATCAAACCAGTGACAATGGCCACATTTCTATTTTAAAGAGACAATCTAGTAAAATTTAAGAATTTTCAGTCAGCTAAATGGCCGCTACCTACAAATAATCCTTGGCTCTCTACATGGTTGAGCCAAAGGTATATTACCCCATCATCAGTAGAAATACAGTTGTAGGCAGTTGCAGTCTCTACTCCCTAACGTAGGTGTTGCTCGACCAAAGCGACAATGCAGAAGGAGAAGAAAGTTGTGAGAAACTTGGTTCCTCTATGATATCCTGTGATCACCAGGGGGACAGCTGTCTGATTGGACGCTGGTACCCTATGTGACCTTGAAGTAATTAGAGAAAGTCCTGGACAGCCGCACTCAAATTGATATGTTGCCTTTATTAAATAAAAGTCATAAAAGATACATGCCGCAGCAGAAAAATGCAGGAGACTGACGCGTTTCACACTGTAGTCAGTGCTTATGATTAAGCACTGACTACAGTGTGAAACGCGTCATAATTCCTGCATTTTTCTGCTGCGGCATGTATCTTTTATGACTTTTATTTAATAAAGGCAACATATCAATTTGAGTGTGGCTGTCCAGGACTTTCTCTAATCACTTCGTTGTACAAGCATTGCTGGCACCTGTTGCTTTCAGCATGGAGGAGATGTTTGCTTTCGATCGGCCTTCCTAGAGCGGTGATAATTTTTCTCTTACCCTATGTGACCTTGGCGTCCATTTTGGGTCAAGGAGGCGTTTATTTAAGACTCTGGCTACCGGGCTTGGCACAATTTGTGGGAGTAGCTAGTGAAGGAACAGGTCCCCTGTCTGGCAGGGACTACCCTATCTCCACCTAAGCTAACCGTATACAATTTGACATTTGAACCATGTGTGGGCAGGCTAAATGTACCCAGGTCGATCAATCAACTTGGGTAAAACCAGCCTATCAGATTTTACATGTGATTATTGCTAGTGGCTGTTATAGCTGCTAGAAATAATTACTGTGTTCTCACGGCAGGAACAGCTTCCCATGCCCCCACTGGGAGAACACAATGGCTCAGCAGGAGGAATTCCCCCATCAACACATGGGGGGAATAAAGGGATTTTCTTTGGCCAGCCTTAGGAAGCCTCAAAGGGCACATTCCTGATCCTTGTTGCAGAAGCTTTCAGCATCATTTCAGGATACGCTCCTCTGCTACAGTTTCGTAAGTGGCTCCGGTTGGCTGTGCCTACCTACCGGTCCTACTTGTGCATTGTTGGGACTTTCTTAATACACTGTTCTCATTCATCATGGCGTCTCTGCTCACCAACACTCCACGCTGCACCCTACCCACACAGTCATTTTATTCAAGCTTAGTAACAGCCTGCAACAATAATATGCCAGGTATTGCTTCGGGCAACAAAGGTTGTGTTCTTGCTGGTCCCAGGAATAGAAATCTGGTCAGGAATCAATTAATGCCCTCTATCCTAAGTACCCTTTTTTAATGAAAATAAAAACCAGAAAGACTTTAAGTGGCCTTTTCCTTTGCCCACACAGGGCAAAGTAAAAGGGTCACCTAAGATCTTCCCTCCCTAACAGTACATACCTTTCTGCACTCTCGTGCTGCTCTGTTCTTTGCCAGCACCTTGAAAGCAAAGATCCATATGACCTTCAAACCAAAGTTGCCAAAGCTTACAAAAGTCTATAGACTAATTTTCCAGCCTCGCCTAAAAGTGTTTGGTAAATTACAAGGCACCTAGTGCTGTCACATGGGTAGGTGGAGTGAGCCAAATGCTCACCTAAACCCATAAGTGCCAGGTACTTCACGTCACTCCTAGCTGCTGCACAGGATGAGGGCTAATGAGTTATCGTTGGTCCACATATTGTTTTATAATTGCTTGGTAGAGTTTTTACAAATACTTTATTCAAATTCCTATTTTAGCTTCTGTAATAAAAGTTATGTTCTGGGAAATTATTATTGATTTTTTTTTCTTTTACATAATTGTTTTAATTGGTTACCCAGTAAACCACACTCCAGGAATCATCAAGAGCCACATTTCACCTCTCAATCATTGAGGCAAATTACTCACAACTACATGTAGCACCCTGTTGAGCTTGGAAATTCTTTGGTTTTATTTTACATGTGTTTGCCCTTCCAGTGCTCCTTGCTGTGAAGACCAGTTATAGGTGGGGGCAGTAACCTTTTTTTTGTATTGTTGACATATTGGTCGGGCAACGCACTGACCCCCTGCTTCCTTTGTGCAATGTGCTGGGTGTTCAGTATGCTCCTGCGCCTTTAAGGAGGGTTGGGCTCCCTCCAGTCATCTGCCCTTCATTTATCCATGACTATTGGATAACAGATGCTTATTAACCCATACCAAAAACCTTTATACTCCTATTCCCAATAACTGAGACCACACCAGCTTCTGGAGTATAACAAAGGCCGTAGCAGCCTACTTTATTTTACTTAATAAACTTTATATCAAAATATATAAAAATCTGTCAGCTATAAAAGCGGTAAACAACAAAAACATCTGTTATGCAACCTGTTAACAAAAAGAACGTTGGTCTGAGCAATAGCTTTTTCAAATCCATCTGATGGCCATAACCACTATAGCACTGCAGCCCTAAACCAAAAACTCTCCAATAGGCCTCAAGCCGACAAGCTGGCTCAGAGACTGCCGTGACTGCAGTGCCCCATATCACTTCCCGGCTAACCTCCGTTAACCGGGAACCAAAAAACCTCCGGACCCAAATCAACGTTGGATCCCCACTCTTACTTTTTTCGCCATCTTCCTTCCCTTGCCCAGACCAACGCCCGCCGCTGCCACGACAATTTCTCTTCATTCACCTGTGGACATAAAAAAGAAAACCACAAGCCCTACGACAATAACATATCCTATACCTAGGGAGGGTGGGCGGGAACTTTCCAGGATCTTCTGTTGTCCCTCCCAGAGCGGGAACCCCTTTTAACTGTCCCCTCCCCTAATCCTCCCTCCCCCTCGGCTCCACTGTAGCACAGAACAATTAACCCTTACCCTGTTCCCACTGTCATGGGCGCCCTTTGCACACAGCATTGCATGCTGTTGCTCCAGGCTTTTCTTGACTATTGGATAACAGATGCTTATTAACCCATACCAAAAACCTTTATACTCCTATTCCCAATAACTGAGACCACACCAGCTTCTGGAGTATAACAAAGGCCGTAGCAGCCTACTTTATTTTACTTAATAAACTTTATATCAAAATATATAAAAATCTGTCAGCTATAAAAACGGTAAACAACAAAAACATCTGTTATGCAACCTGTTAACAAAAAGAACGTTGGTCTGAGCAATAGCTTTTTCAAATCCATCTGATGGCCATAACCACTATAGCACTGCAGCCCTAAACCAAAAACTCTCCAATAGGCCTCAAGCCGACAAGCTGGCTCAGAGACTGCCGTGACTGCAGTGCCCCATATCACTTCCCGGCTAACCTCCGTTAACCGGGAACCAAAAAACCTCCGGACCCAAATCAACGTTGGATCCCCACTATTACTTTTTTCGCCATCTTCCTTCCCTTGCCCAGACCAACGCCCGCCACAGCATCCCAATAGTAATACCTTACTCTTGGGTGCTCCTCCACACCCGAATAGCTCGTTGTATCCCATCCTGTACTCCCAAAGTCCACAAATCCGTCCCCACCTCGTTAAGATGTACCCCATCACGTCTTAGATACCTCCATGTCTCAAATTCCAGTTCCCTATGTCTGACTGCCAACCCCCCACAACTAACCATGAATTTACTCACTTCCCTATTGATCTTCCTCCTTGCTCTATTCACCCCCTCCACTGACCTGGCCATTCTCCAACACATGCGGGCAACCATGTCCGACCAGACCATGATCATTTTTGGAAATTCCTTCGTTAATCGCCAGACGTCAAATTTAATGTCTCGCGTGATGTCTATCATTGAGCGAATGCCAAGATCATTGCCGCCCACATGTATTACCAGCACGTCCGGAGGGCCCTCCCTATTGGCATAGCGTTGTACCTCCTGAAACAACCTGCCCCATAACATCCCTGATATACCAAACCATTTTATACACACTTCCCGTCTATCAAAGCCCAACTGCCTACCCTCAGGTCGAGCGTCTCCCCTTCGTGCCCCCCAACATACATAAGAGTGGCCCATAATCCAGACCACACTGGGCGCCGCACCTGAAATTAGAAGAAAACAAAACCATGCTCAACATTGACTACTTAACTAATGTCCCCACCGGTCATAAAACACTACCTCCCGTATCCATACAATAAACTCCAAACAACCCTGACCCCTTACAATGTTACAGCCAGATGCGGACGCACATAAGATTGGAATCTGTTAGATTCCCACCGCCCAATCCGTTTTATTACTTCCACATCCATACCCAATCTGGCCGCCTCTGTTGCGGCTCCTATCCGAAAGGAATGTGATGAAAAATCCCGCTCCTCCAGTCCCAGCCCCCTCAAACATTTCCTAAAAACAGCTATGAACTGAAAACGTGATAACATATCTCCATTGGAATGCACTAACAAGGGGCCCTGACAGTCTGGCCTAACTTTAAAAAATTCCCTGACTGCACCCGCTGGGCACTGGGGGGATCCCTTGATGGAATAAATTCGCACCACCCTACCTCTCCCCACCTTATCCGTCTTAGACTTCCCTAGGAATATTGATACCCCGTCGTCCTCCAATATAACCTCCTTGAAGCCGACTCCCCCTTGCACTGATTTTGAAGGGCTAACCAACTCCCCTATCCTGAATGCCCCAAAAAATGCCAACACAAAAGCTACTTTAAACAAACTAATTTCGTATGCTGACGAACAAACCCCCCTCAATTGTTCCAAAATACCCCCCAGTATTTCAAAAGTTACTGGCCGCCTTGAATCGCGCTGAACCGCTGCCCTCCGATAACCCTTCAACGCCTGTCTCACCCAAAAATCCTTGGTGACGTCGGGTTGTCCTTGCAGCTTAAAAAGGAAAGCCAAACCCGCTAGCTGTGTATTGATCACTGATACTGATGCACCCTCATTCAGTTTTCTTGCCAGATAATATAGCAACAGCGAACGTACTCCCTGTCCTATCAGCTCCTCCCCCAAAACTCGCACGAAGGACATCCACTCCTGCCATACCTTAGTGTATGCTACCCAAGTAGACCCACTTACCGACCGTTTTATCCATCCCTCGACGATGCCAGTGCAATCTCCCACAGCCAGTCTGGACAAGGCACACCCTGTTGCTCCGCTTCCGGCGCCAACTCTCTGAACCTGTCCCACTGGAAGCGAGACAGCGCATCAGCAATCACGTTCTCCACCCCCGGTAAGTGAACAGCATGAATGAAAACATTCAGTTGTAAGCATCTTAACACTAAGTGCTGCAGCATCCTGATTACCGGCGGAGATGACGCTGTGACCCTATTTATTACTTGCACCACCCCCATGTTGTCCCCGTGAAATCGCACTTTCAAATCCCTGAACGATGCACCCCATAATTCCACCGCTAGCACCACTGGAAACAATTCCAGCAGCACCAGATTCTTCGTGAAGCCTTCTTTTACCCACGATGATGGCCATGGACCTGCGCTCCATTGCCCCTGAAAGTACGCCCCAAAACCTGTTGATCCAGCAGCATCGGTAAACAGTTCCAAGTCAAAGTTACTGACTGGTCCTGACATCCACATTGCCCTACCGTTAAAGGATTCCAGAAATGTATGCCAAACCCTGAGATCATCCCTATGTGTTTTAACTAAACGTACAAAGTGTTTTGGGGATTTTATCCCACTCGTGCTGGCCTCCAGCCGGCGACTAAACACTCTCCCCATCGGTAGTATGCGGCAAGCAAAATTCAGCTTGCCCAAAACCGACTGTAGCCTTCGCAGTTGAACCTTTTTTAGTCCTATCAAACCTGCCACTTCATTTTTTAAATCCTCCAAT
This sequence comes from Lithobates septentrionalis, assembly GCA_037952835.1. Classification (NCBI taxonomy): domain Eukaryota; kingdom Metazoa; phylum Chordata; class Amphibia; order Anura; family Ranidae; genus Lithobates; species Lithobates septentrionalis. The sequence goes on from JBBDGP010001626.1 coordinate 167,277, forward strand.
TTTTCCCCCGGCAACCTGCATTCCATCGCATCCGAATCTAATACTATACCCAAAAACGTGATGACCGAGCAGGGTCCCTCCGTCTTTTCATCCGCCAATGGGATGCCAAATCTTTCTGCTATGTGCTGCAGGGACGCTAGAAGCACTGCACAAACTCTAGAATCGGCCGGGCCTATGCATAAGAAATCATCCAAGTAGTGAATTATCGAATTCACTCCGGATACATCCCTTACTACCCATTCCACGAAGGAGCTGAATTGTTCGAAAAGCGCACACGATACCGAACAACCCATTGGTAGGCATTGATCAATGTAGAATCCACCCTTCCAATGACACCCCAGCAACCGAAAACTTTCCGGGTGCACTGGCAACAGTCGAAAAGCTGATTCCACATCTGCCTTTGCCATCAATGCTCCTTTTCCATAGTGTCGCACCCACCTTACAGCGGCATCGAACGACGTATACGTCACTGAGCACGCATCCTGGTCTCGTTCACGGATCCCCCTTTTGGGAAGGATAAGTGATGAATAAGCCTGAATTTATTTGGCTCTTTTTTGGGCACTACTCCCAAAGGTGAAACCACCAAGTCTGCCACTGGCGCCACCGGAAAAGGGCCGCTCATTCTACCCAATGCAACCTCCTTCTGTAGTTTTTCCGAAACCACTTCCGGATATTGCAGGGCTGACTTTAAATTTTTGGGTACTGGGGGTATGGCCGATAAATTGCACGGAATCCTAAATCCCACCGCAAAACCTTCATCTAGTAGCCGTGCTGCTTGTTTGTCAGGGTACTTACCGAGAAACGGTCGCATCCTTTCCACCATCACCGGAGTCCTCCCTTTTGTTCCCAGCTTCTCCCTGACGACCTTTTCCTTGTTTAAAACACCTGGATGACGGATGTGTTCCCCCGCAGCCTGAGCACTCGTGTTTAAACTTACATGCTCCCCTGAACTTACAGGCCCCCGAGTTATACTGCCAACAAACCCCTTTTTTGTTTCCAGCCGAATGTCCCTGGGTTGACGATCCACCGGCTCCCCCCTGAAAAAACTGATTCGGTGTTCTCGCCGTCGTCATCAAACGCATCCACAGGCTGATGTCTTTATGGTCCCAACGTAGTTCCGGGCATACTGCTCTCCGCTGCCTGAACTGTTCATCGTACCTCAACCATGCCGTACCCCCGTATACTCTATACGCTTCTCCTATCGCGTCCTGATAGCAGAAAAGCGCCGAACAGTGTTCCGGCTGTTTCTCTCCTATCACACTAGCCATAATTGCAAATGCTTGCAACCAATTCGTAAATGTCCTAGGTATCAGCCTATACCTCCTCTTCTCCTCATCCTCCTTTTTGGAATCATCCGGCTTAACTCTATCAAGATTGAATTTTTCCAAGGGCAATAATGAAAATATTTCTACATACTCACCCTTCCATAATTTTTCCCGAACCTCCTGTTTCAGGTGAGCCCCCAACGGTCCTTCGTAGCACACATACACCTCGCAGCGAGCTGTGTCCGCCAGCCTAACAATATCTTTTCTCCCCGCAGCCTCCCCTGACGTCGCCGCTTTGTCCTTCCCCTGCGCCGCCCCACTCGCCACGGCCTCTTGCGCTGGCACCGTGACCTCCGCTGTAACTGCAGGTGTGGTGGCCCCCCGTCCTGCGTTATCCACTTCCTTCCCAGTCTGCAGTACCCAGGCGGCTATTGGCCCCCCCGCCGGCTTCTCTGCCGCCTCCAGCCTCTGCACTAGCTCCTTAATTCCTGTCAAAAACCCCAGAAAACCAGAAGCACCTCCTCCCATGTCAGTTCCTAGCCCCCTTTCTACCGACCCTCTAACCCCAGTTCCTGACATTGTTGCATCATTTAAAATAGCATGTGCAATATCTTGTGGTAACTCACCGGGCTGCATAGGTGTCGCCCCATCAGCCGACCGTCTGCTTTCTCCTGGCCCCATCCTCCTGGGCAGCTGGGCAGTCTCCTCTTCCGATCCGGACATCTCTTCTCTCCCGCTCCGACCCGATTCTTCTCCCGCATCAGATGCTGGCCCGCCCGGGATGGCAACCGCGGCTGCCGCACTACCCGCAGTCCTGTCCTTCCTCCGCGCAGCGAATCCACCCGTTGATTTCCGGACAGCCTTCCCAGGACCGGTGTGGGCTACCGCAGTCCTGTCAGCCTCCGCTCCTGTTAATGGCATGCCGGTCTTGCTCCTCCCTCTAGTCTGCCTGTCCCCTGCCGCCGAAACAGAAGGCCCAGGGACCCCTCCTGGCATGGCAGCGCAAGCGATGGCGGAGTTCTTCCTGGGGGCGGGGCTCGCGCTCTCCGCATGTCTCCTGCAGATAGGCCTCTCTCCCGTCCTCTCTACTGCTGGGCTCTTCTCCTGACCTGTCGGGGCCGCCCGCCCGCTGACCCGCTCTCTTCCTGCCGCTCTTTTTGCTGGGGGGCCTCCCTGGACACTGGCCGCCATGCCACCCGGGTGCCGCTGTGACTGTAGAACGCGGTCCGGTGAGAACCGCTCAGGCGGTCGGGAACGGCGCGCTCTGGTGCTGCCTCTCTCCCCCTCACTAGCCTGTGTATTGGTACCCCGGACCGCGGTGGCGATCGTCTCCTGCAGCCACCCCGCACCCCGCACCGATGCTTCCTCCCTTAACTGGGCCATAAGCCTATCTAACTCAGACATGCTGTGGGGCACAACCTACTCACTGAACTTTCCAGGATCTTCTGTTGTCCCTCCCAGAGCGGGAACCCCTTTTAACTGTCCCCTCCCCTAATCCTCCCTTCCCCTCGGCTCCACTGTAGCACAGAACAATTAACCCTTACCCTGTTCCCACTGTCATGGGCGCCCTTTGCACACAGCATTGCATGCTGTTGCTCCAGGCTTTTCTTTAGAATACATGTGCTCTCACTGTGGAGACTCTTCAAAGTTAGAGTTAGGGTCTGCAGGATACAGGGTGCCTTGCCGTGGCCTGCAGCTTATGCATGTATTTGCAAATGTGTGCAACTAAACCCCTGTTTTTAACACATACTGTTAGGCAGGTTAATTCGATTGGTTGCAGGCTGGTTGGTAAGTTGAGCTTGGAAATTCTATGGTTTTATTTTACCCTTGTCCTAAACAGGGCTACTAGTAAATTTAGTTGTGCTAAGTGGTAACTAGCATGGCTAATTTAAAGTTTTTGATCAAATGTTTTCTCCTAAGCTTCAGTTTAGCTGTGATTTCTCTCTTCTGTCAATAGGTGGCACTGTTGTCTTTGGCATTAGAATGATAAATTACAGTGAATTAAAGTTATGAGTGAATATGCTTCTCAGCCAATCAGCAGCAGTTTATTTGGCCACTGAGGCTACTGGGATAGTCTATTTATTTGGAGAGAGTCAGGTGATTGGGGTTCTTTCCACCTGGGCTGCAGCCTGGGTGGGTGTGTGTGGAGTAGCAGCTGAGGTGTAGGCCTGAAGCCTGGGGCCTAACCACATGTAAAGGGGCTCAGCCTCAGGGGAGCCTGATCGCTGCCAGGAGGCAAGGGAGAAGAAGTTGCCAGAGGGACAACCACTCTTGTTGCCAGAGGTAGGTGTAAAGGGATGGAGTTCTGAAGGAGTACCAGAGGGGATTCTTCATCAGCCGGGGACTGTGAAGTAGCTGGGAAAGCTTCAGGAGAGAGCTCCTCCACGAAGTACAGTGGGTAGCTGTGAGTAAAGCTTGAAGGAGGAAATGGGTAGCTGTAAGTAAAGCTTGAAGAGAAGTACAGAGGGTAGCTCTGAGTAAAGCTTGAGGGATCCAGCGGGTAGCTGTGAATCTGAGGAACCCAGCTGGTAGCTGTGGGTGAAGCTTGAAGAATACAGTGCAATACTGTGAGCTGAGCTTGAGGATCTACAGTGGGATACTGTGTTGCTATAGGAGACAGCAGTTGCTACAAAATACCGATTGCTGCATTCAGCTTAAAGGCCCTTTTCTGTATTGCTGCCTGCCTAGTTCTATTTTTGTCTGCGGAGTCTGCCTATTGCTATTGCATTTGCCTACGGGTGTCCTGTGACCCCACAGTTCCTGTAAAGAGAAATAAAACTCTCTTTGTTTATTTTAAACAGTGACTGGTGCCCATCTTTCCACCTTGCACTACTCCCACCATGCCTAGTAACCTGCACCCTAAGGAGGAATGTCAGCTCTCCCTGACTCTGGGGGTCACCACTATGCCTCTGGAGGTCGGGGAGATCACTACATACATATGGAATGACCGTTAGACCACATTAGCTCCACGAAAGCATCATTAATTTAACCATGTCCAGAGGGAGAGCTTAGCACCAGAGATGCCAGACTGATGGGTTTCCAACCAAACTGGACTGAAGTAGAAGTTGAAAAGTACATTTGTCAGAACTTTAACCCTGTTCTGTACTACATGAGGTCTATATGTGCTTTTATGATGCTCATGGGTTTTTCTTATATTCTTCTATCTATTATAGTATATTTTTTTTTTCATTGAGTATACCCATAAACCTATGAGCATACAGTATATAACCATAAACTTATTAGCATATATACACATTTTTATGAGAGGTCTATCAATAATAGACATGCTTTTTGTTTCATATCGATTCATTTTTCAGGTAAAAATTTAGTTTTCGGAGATTCGGATATACAGTATACAGTATTAGTAACAAATGTCAACAAATCCAAAAATAGTTATAACAAAATTAACAAATCCATTAGATTCATTTGGATGAATTTCTATATAATGAGATAGTGGTTTGGGCCCATGGGGAAATCTATGCAATTTTCAAACTTTTGTTAAGTTGGATTTGGATAACGAATGGATCTGAATTTCACTCCATTTGTTAGGTCGGATGCACATGACACCAGTCGATATTGTCCAATCAGCTCATGCCATTTCTCTAGGTAGATTGGACTAGCATCCAAAAATATTGAATCCTTCCATTTTGAATTTGTCCAATTTGATAATATATCGAAAATATAGCAATCCTCTGGAAAAAACGCTAAATTTTTCAAATCCACCCCGACCAACGAACATACGAAACAAATGCCAAGGATATGAAACAAATTCAAAACAAAACAAAATGGATTGGTTCAACATAAGGAATATGATGAAATGGAATTCTTCAATGAATGAATGCATCCAAAATTAAATTAAAATTTCCAGCGTGCACATGTCTAATCAATAAAACCAATTAGCACTTCTGGTTAGCTGATTTTGATTACAAAATTCTGTTCAGTACCCCTATTGTAGATATGTTTACTATTGGCCAAGTGTTCTAAGACTCGAGTGGCTGGGAGGAGTGCAGGGGGGAAGCCGCCGAAGCCGTCACTTGGATGTGGAAGTGATGTGGCGGGCGATGGGCGATCGAAGCAGGGATCGACCGGGGAGTGGGGGCCAGATTTTTTTGTCGCCCCCTCAGGACAATTTGAGTTCCGCCGTCACTTTCAGCTATTGTCTCGTCCCTAGCAAACATATTTTGAAAGAAAAAAAAGGTTAAGTGCAGAAACACTACAAACAAATGCCCACTGTCCCCACCTATACCTGGCATTTGCAGCAAGGAGCACTGGATAAGCAACGTATGTCAAATAAAACCAAAGAAATTTCCAAGCTCAACTTACCAACCAGCCCACGACCAACCAAATTGACCTGTCTAACAGTATGCGTTAAAAACAGGGATTTAGTCTGTACACATTTGAAAATACACGTGTAAGCTACAGGCCCCGTCAAAGCACCCTGTTGCCTGTAGTCCCTAACTCTGACATTTAAGAGTCTCAACAATGGAAGCACATGCATTCTGATGGATAGATAGAGGGCAGGTGAGCACTATGTGCAAAAACACTATGCACCTAAACGACTGCACATTATATCACCCACATTTACTGCACCACCCTATCCCCTAGATAAAATAAAGTCAAACACCAGCTAGGCCTTTCATCCCTGATAATAGGACTGTCCTGTTGCTGACCAATTTTATCCTAGCCTGTGCTCTGGTAAATTCGGGCCTAGCCTTGCTCATTAACACATTGTCCTGCCGAACCAGGTTAGTGCGGACCGGAAGTGACGTAGCGAGTATCGCTATTACGCTGTTCCCTTTGCTGTTTGGCGTTTTTTTCGTTTACGTTCATGTAAGCAGATATTTTATCTTAAATAAATCCACTGGCTTTAACTTTATCACACTATTGGAGTCTTTTTAATTACCCTTATATGGAGCCTAACAGTCGGAGGAAGTGACGGCCCCCTCCCCCAGAAGGATTAGGACGCCACCTTCATCACTGCACCAGAGCGACTACAGACCCATTGGAAGCACATAGGCACCTTTATTGTGGAATAGAGGAACCTGCCAATTGGAGGAAGTGACGCCCCCCTCCCTCCAGAAGGATTAGGACGCCACCATCATCGCTGCACCAGAGTGACCACAGACCCATTGGAAGCACATAGGCACTTTTATTGTGCCATAGAGGTGAGAGTTCTGGGAGCCCCGAGTGGGTATCCATTACCACGAACAGTCACCAGATCACCTAGCAACGCATGTTCACCCACCAGTCACAGTTGTTATGTTTTATGCTTTTATTTAGTGACTTTTATAATTGAACAGCACTTATTCACTGTGATGCACCTTGTATATGTTTTTTGACCTGCACTCATTGTGTTACCCCACTAGGGATTGATATTTCATTTTTAAGGTGTGCAGTTTATCCTTATGGTTATTTATTACATTTAGTGTTGCGCAGAATCACATACACAATCCATCACGATTGTGCCCATTCCAGTCTATTAGTAGTGTAGGGTGTTCACTATATTTGATTTTGCAGCACCATTAAGAATACATTATCATTTTTACTTTATTTTTATTCTTTCACTTAGTTATATGTAGTAGCGCAGAAGTCCTTCTTTCTAGATTTGCTATTTAAATGTGTCCTGCTTCTGACAATTTTTTATAATGCTCTGCCAGCTGTGATCTATTAATTCTTTTCTTCCTCCTTCATCTATCAGTCATATTAAAGTTAGCCTTGGATAAGAAAAATAGACAAAGGGGCTGCATGACTAAAGGGAGGAATAGTCCAGGGAAAGGGTTAACATGTGAGGTGGTGAAGAAGTCTTAACTGATTGGTGGTCACTGGTCAGATGGTAGGGAAGTACCACAGGTGCAAGGACGGAGAGCTGCTGGGAAGTCATTCGGGAAAGTTTGGCTGGAAAGTAAAGTTGTCCTATCTGCCTGCCCAGATCAATGTATCAGCAGCAAGGAGGTGCTTTTCTTGTAACGGCAACTTCACAGGTTTGGGGGATCTTTGGGGGTCTGTGTAAAAATTGGAAACATAACAAAATGGGGCCCATCAGGTGGTATGGTGCACCATTTGGTAGGTTGTTGGTGTTACCAGAGATGGTGGTGTTGGTGAAAGTCAGTATATATATATATATATATATACCCAATTTGGAACTGTCCTCAAGTCAATGGTGGCGCTTAGATAAAAATTTGGTTAGTGGATACCCAAATACCCTCTCCTGGCAATAATTGCATGTTTATGTTTGGTACATTTTATTTGTCTACTGTTATTTATATAATAATTGTTGTTAAATAAAGGGCGGCTATGGCCAATTTTGTATCCATGTTAGGCAGTCCAAGTCATTATTTTGGAATAAAAATGAAAGGGACAGTATTGACGAATTCATCAGTCATGCCATATTAGAGGCAGGCACAGCATGGCTTCTTGTGTCTATCAATGATCTTAAAACAGGGGTGGCACAGACAACTAATTGTTCTGGTTGTCTTGTTTAGGAGACAAGTTCATTTGCATGTAAACAGCCCTCCCAGATGGAGGCTCTGCAGCAAATTATAACAACGAAGTCGTAGAAAAGAGTTCAGTTTTCCTTAAAAACTAATTTCTAACCTCTTGCCACTTTACAGTTGATAGAGATTTAGAATACATAAATAAGGATTAAACTAATTTTAATAATTGACTTTTTTATTTATTCGGCTTGAAATTTTGAGTGACACACTTGGCTAGACAAATATCAGTCAACCGTAAATGTTAAATAAAATATAGAGCACATAAATAAAAGCCAATACGATACATACTGTAAGACTTTATAAATCCGAGGCATGGTTGTTTTTCATTTTTACATAGAAAAAGCCAGAGTTAATTTGGACCTATGTCATTCAAGAAGCAATTCATGTAATGCTCTTCTGTGGCTGCATATTATAGAAAATTAACCGTATAATACAGGAAAAGAATGCCAAGGTTTCACTTTAAAGCCAACTTGTCACCAAGTTCTTTAATGGAATACATTTGTGATTTACAATGGGGTTTTGTGTGGCATTGGAAAAATAAGATTCCTAAATGGCATTCTAGAGCAAGTGACTGCAGATTTTTTTTGTTTATATTATATTTATATGGGCTTTTTCAATCCTACATATGTGTGCAAAGTGATTGCAAAGTGAAAAAATGCCAATAGGATGAGTTGCTTTGTTTTAAAGTATATCTCTAGGCAGACCCCTCCCTTTTTTTTCTTTGCTGTCTGTGTCCCCAATGGGGAGATTTACAGCATTTGAAATGGTAACCATTGTTACTGAGAAAGAGAGTGAGGGGTAATCCAAAATTTTAAATATGTCCACAGAATAAGAGAATATCCAATGTTCCAATAAGAGAATCCAAAGTTCAAGAGTGCATCCCCCTGAAGACGTCACTGCTGACAAAACACGTAGGGCGTGCCCAACAATAGCACCCTTACGCACCTCTTGCTGATTGTTGTCGGCGTTTGCAAACTATCAGCCTGCTGCTCTAATCCTGCTTTATTGGAAAGATTGCTAGCTGGAGCTCCAATATTTTACAATAAAGGATACAAATTTTAAACAAACTTCACAATGGAGATGTATGTTTTATGTTTCCCCGTATTATACCACCATTGATTGCTAAATAGCGATCGTCTCCCCCCAGGGAAGTCAAGCCTGAGATTTACACTTCATGTGTTCCTGGCTATTATAATCTATGGCCCAACTGTTCTGGTAAGAGGTGCTTGGTAAATACTATCTGGTGGCGAAGTTCATTTTCCTTTCCTTGCATCAATGATATTACCTGAAGGATCACATACTGTGGATGTTCTGTGTTGGGACTTTTGTTTCACTAATGGACTATATACTGTATATTAATTTAAATAATTGATATATGGAAACATGAATTTATATATGCACTTTAGCTTGCATTCTTGCACTTTTTTTGTGGATTTATATATAGATATATAGAGATATATATCTATCGATATATTGAGATATATATCGATAGATATATATCTCTATATATCTATATCTATCTATCTATCTATCTATCTATCTATCTATCTATCTATCTATCTATCTATCTATCTATCTATATTTTTTTTAACTTTACAAAGTTTACAAAATATTAGTTGATGTTCCATATTGCACTTTTGCACTTTACAACTGTCATTGTTGGGAGTTTATGCACTTAGAAATTGTAGTGCTGCTCTTTTCGTTTACATATATAGTATGAATTGGTATCACAATATTATAGCAAGCTGTTTAGTGGAATTTACCTAATTTTGAGAGATTTCCACTAATTTCCCATTGTGTGTTTGAGACAGGAAGTGAAGGGAAGTTTCCCCAATGGTACATGTACAGCAAAAAAACACAAATGGAATCCCCAACATGACTTGAAAATAAAACAGCTACTACTACAGTATCTACCCTATCTCTGACGCTGTCCCCCAGGTTGTCCTGTTCAGGGCTCCAGTGCCGCTTCTCAACCCATTTCCTTTGAGCTTAGAATGTCAAAGCTTCACCCCCAGCCCTTGGACTCACAGGAGAATCCTGCAGAGAATAGTGCCACCTTAATGCCTGATGCTGCTCTCAAGAGCTTTTAGGTTCTGCCTACCACAGGAAGAAGGTGAGGAAGACCTGTAATGTCACCTAACCAAAAACACCAACAAATGGGAAAGATAAGGATTTTTTTTTGTCATGGGTGATGGAAGTCTCCAATGGGGAGGAGGGAGTAAATGGGGAGAGGAGAGGACCCGAGCCTGGAGTTAGGCTTTGAAGACCAACTTTAGCCAACATAAACTTCTTAGCTAGAGCATCCCTAAATAAATTTCACCCCAATGGGCTTCTTCACAACCTACTCTATCCTTGTGAGTAACCCAATTGGGATGAAACCTGTTTAGGGGATGTGGTTTCTAGGGTGGAGACTATATGTATGCAGCCACTTTATTGCTTATAGAAAAAGTACTAAGAACAAAGGCTAAAAGGAAAAATCTCTGACTGTGTTTAGCCAGAACTTCCAAGTCCCACGAGGGATTCTAAATGGCATGTGGTAGGAGAATTATTAGAGTGGACTGAGGCAATACAGAGGGTGCACCATGTTTGTGCTCAATAATCATTGTTGCAAGAGGATGTTAGTTTGGTTGTGTTTTCCTGGCATAAAAAAAGAGAGACGAGGAGGAAAGGGGAACTGTAGTCAAAAAGAGGAAAAGAGGTAGGGGGAATTTAAATCCTAGTGTGATTAGGGGGGGAAACAAGGGCAGAGAAGAGGGAAGGGTGTTGGGTGACAAGACGGGGAGACAAGCTCCCCATTAAGCAGGCTTGCAATAGGAATTTAGGGGATAATGGTTCTTAATTGTAATGATTCATACAATCCAAGTGGACACATAAGTGGGGTACATATTATGATATCCAGCTACCAGTTCTTCTGGGTGATAAAGGCAGGCCAGCTCAATGCATCACTCTGCCTATGAAGGAGTAGATGTCAATTTCCAATGTCCTGAAATCACATTCCTTGCAGTATGTAGAAAGAAGTGGAGCAGACCTTTCTTAGCTTTAGATATAGAGCCAGAAAACATCGAGATTAAGTCAATGGTGGGACACACAGACATATATGTATTAGTTACCATATCATGGAATCAAAAAATGCAGGATCAGATGTCAAGTATCGATAGGCTTGACCACAACATTTGCATTATTGTTCCCGTAGCCCTCTCACATCTCTAGGAAGTGTTGTGGGTGGAGGGAAAAAATCTATATTAGGGGGCAACTGTACCAACATGTGAGAATCTTTTAGTTCTTTTCCTGAACCACTACTGAAAGCTTGTGTCCTTATTAATCATCTTCATACTACACCAGGGAATCTTAGGGGTTGTCCCTGTTGACAGAGAGCTGCCAATACAACTTGGATACTAAGCTCCATTCTTGCCATAGCACATGCCCAGCATTCTACCAATACACCAACTGCCAATAATAAAAACCTAACAGAGGTTCTCAGCTTTCCCCACTCTACTTTAGAAAAATGTTTTATTACTGTCTGTACCTACTTTGGAATCAGATTCAGTTCTTTTGGGAAACCTTACCTTACCTCTAATTGATAGGTATACAAGGTCTGTACCAAAAGTGATACAAAAGTGGGCATAACATTTTTATTAAAGTGGTTGTAAAGGCACAAGGTTTTTTTTTACCTTCATGCAATCTATTCATGAAGGTAAAAAACATTCTGTGTGCAACAGCCCCCCCAGCCCCCCCTAATACTTTCCTGAGTCCCTTCTCGAACCAGCAATGTCCATGAGAGCCTTGCCTCTCTGGGGTCTTGCACTCCTGATTGGCTTTTGGCAGCAGCGGGAGCCATTGGCCCCCACTGCTGTCAATCACAGCCAGTGAGCCAATCAGGAAAATGAGGGGGTGGGGCCAAGCTGTGGCTCCACCTGTTAAGGGACACACAGAGCCATGGCTCGGAGACGTGACTGCTTGGGTACCCCCACAGCAAGCTGCTTGCTGTGGGGGCACCCGGAAAAAGGGAGGAGCCAAGAGCACCGACGAGGGACCCGAGAAGAGGAGGATAAAGGCTGCTTTGTGCAAAACCATTCCACAGAGTAGGCAAGTATAACATATCAATATGCAACGCTAATATGATATGATATGTAACATATAAAGTCCATATAGTACATGATGAAGAGAACAGATGAAAGCCCTGCACTAGCTTCAGTGAGAAGAGTGATACACACAACATCCCAGTGTTTCCAGCAAGTCTCCTTACCAGAGGATTTGGACCCTTAAGTGATAGAGTGGTCAGAGTGGTCACATGACGTTAAGCTGGATAATATACATGAAAGGTCGCATAATGAAGTATGTTTAAATATTGCAATTCCTTTATTAAAAAAAAGGTTCCTACAAACATAGCATAAAATCAGGCATCACATATAAGCAGTCAAAATGGCAGCGGCTCATAGCGTGCTTGCGTCATACATCAGGTCCCGCCTAACGGGTTTTGTCATAAAATAGACATCTTTAGAAGTATAACATGGTTGGTATTTAAAAAAAAACAAAAAAAAAAAAAAACAAGGCTTTAAACTCGCTTTAATTTATAATTTATATAGGTGGTTCAAATTTCACATATTGGTAAAGTAATGCCACGCACACACGAGCGGAATGTCCGACAGAAAAAGTCAGACGGAAGCTTTTCATCGTATATTCCAATCGTGTGTAGGCCTCATCTGACTTTTTTTTACGAAAATTCTGACGGACCTAGAAATAGAACATGTTCTAAATATTTCCGACGTACGTGTTGTACGTCACCACGTTCTTGAAGATTGGACTTTGGTGTGATCGTGTGTACGCACGACAGTTTCAGCATAACTCCGTCGGAAAAACCTTCAGAGTTTATTCCGATGGGAAAACCGGACGTGTGTACAGGGCATAACTCTTTTTTTTTTTTTTGATTTTCATTGCAGGTAATGACATTAGCAGAAGCAACATGCCATCACTGAGTTTTGGCGAAGGAGGGGTGCAGGCTGTCCGACATCTACAGAGGGCTACAGAATGTTTACGGAGATGACACCATTGACAAGAGCAATGTGCACAGATGGATAAAGACGTTTAAAGAAGGGGAAATCAGCAGTCAACACAAACCACGCAGTGGGAGACCATTAATGTTGGACAGCCTGCACCCCTCCTTCATCAGGACTCAATGACGGCACGCTGCTTCTGCTTGGAATCCATTAATTACCTGCAATGAAAAAGAAGAAGAAGAGTTACTATACAGGAAAAGTTACTCTACCAACATGTGAAATTTGAATGACCTATGTAAGTTACAGTGCCTTGAAAAAGTATTCATACCCCCTTGACATTTTCCACATTTTGTCATGTTACAACCAAAAACGTAAATGTATTTTATTGGGATTTTATTTGATAGACCAACACAAAGTGGCACATAATTGTGAAGTGAAAGGAAAATGATAAATGGTTTTCAACTTGTTTTACAAATAAATATGTGAAAAGTGTGGCGTGCATTTAGGGCTGGTGCAAGGATTTTTGACACCCTAGGCGATACCTTATTTTGCTACCCCCTTGGCTCCACCCCTGACTCCACCCCCTTTTCCCTGCCCATGTATACCCCACATTTTTAATGAAGCGCCCATCAAATGCAGCCCACCAGCACCCATCAATGCAGCTTCACCAGTGCAGACAAATCGAGGAAAGCTGGAAGCCGCACACCGGTATAATGATGAATGCTTTATTTAAAAAGCTGAATCATGAAGAAACACAAAACAAAACAGCAGAAGCGTACAAAAGCAGCTGACGCGTTTCACACTACAATGAGTGCTTATTCATAGCTTCCCCAGTGCCCATCAAATGCAGCCTCACCAGCGCCCATCAAATGCAGCCTACCAGGGCCCATCAATGCAGCCTACCAGTGTCCATCAATTAAAGTTTGCTTGCTTCTATTCATTCGAGAGTCAGGACACAGACACAGTCCTCTGACGCTGCTGTGCCTCTGACACTATGTGCGAATGGAGCAGCGGCTGCCTACTGATGCTGAGACTTAGTTGCTTGCTGTAGAGAGAAGAAACACCAGTGGCTAGGCGCCCCCTAGGCAGCAGTGCACCCTAGGCGGCTACCTAGTTTGCCTAGTGGTAGCACAGACCCTGTGTGCATTTGTATTCAGCCCCCCTTTACTCTGATACCCCTAACTAAAATCTAGTGGAACCAATTGCCTTCAGAAGTCACCTAATTAGTAAATAGAGTCCACCTGTGTGTAATTTAATCTCAGTATAAATACAGTGGTTCTGTGAAGCCCTCAGAGGTTTTTTAGTGAACCTTTATGAACAAACAGCATCATAAGGGCCAACGGACACACCAGACAGGTCAGGAATAAAGTTGTGGAGAAGTTTAAAGCAGGGTTAGGTTTGAAAAAAATATTCCAAGCTTTGAACATCTCACAGAGCAGTGTTCAATCCATCATCATCGAAAGTAGAAAGAGTATGGCACAACTGCAAACCTACCAAGACATGGCCATCCATCTAAACTGACAGGCCGGGCAAGGAGAGCATAAATCACAGAAGCAGCCAAGAGGCCCATGGTCACTCTGGAGGAGCTGCAGAGATCCACAGCTCAGGTGGGAGAATCTGTCAACAGGACAACTATTAGTCGTGCTCTCCACAAATCTGGCCTTTATGGAAGAGTGGCAAGAAGATAATCATTGTTGAAAGAAAGCCATAAGAAGTCCCATTTGCAGTTTGCAAGAAGCCATGTGGGGGACACAGCAAACATGTGGAAGAAGGTGATCTGGTCAGATGAGACCAAAATTTAACTTTGTGGCCTAAAAGCAAAATGCTTTGTGTGGTGGAAAACTAACACTGCACATCACTAACACACCATCCCCACCGTGAAACATGGTGGTGGCAGCATCATGTTGTGGAGATGCTTTTCTTCAACAGGGGCAGGGAAACCAGTCAGAGTTTGGCAATCTTAGAAAAAACCTGTAAAGCCTCGTACACACGATTGGATTTTCGGCAGACAAAGCGTTTGACTTTTGTCTGAAGGACATGTGCCTGGATTTTGTCTTGCATACTAATGGCACACAATTGTCGGCCAACAAACACGAACGTAGTGACGTACTACGTGGAATTTCAGCTCTTGAGCGCCACCCTTTGGGCACCTTCTGCTAATGTCGTGTTTGGTGAGCACTGATTCCGAGCATGCTTGTTTGTACTTTGGACTTTTGTGTGACGAACTTGTGTACAGACAAGATGAGAATCTGACAACAGACCGTTGTCCGCCGAAAATTGATTAGTCTGCTATCCAACATTTGTTGCCCAAAAGTGGTGGCAGCATCATGTTGTGGGGATGCTTTTCTTCAGCAGGGACAGGGAAGCTGGTCAGAGTTGATGGGAAGATGGATGGAGACAAACACAGGGCAATCTTAGAAGAAAACCTGGATGCCGCGTACACACGAGCGGAATTTCCGACAGAAAGCATCCGATGGGAGCTTTTCATTGTATATTCTGACCGTGTGTATGCCCCGTCGAAAATTCAGATGGACTTAGATAGAGAACATGTTCTATATTTTTCTGATGGAACAAATTACTATCGGAAAAAACGCTTGTCTGTATGCTGTTCCGATGCACCAAAGACGACACATTCTCTGAAGCAAGTACGAGACGGAAGCTATTAGCTACTGGCTATTGAACTTCCGTTTTCTAGTCCCGTCATACGTCTTGTACGCCACATACGTGGACGGTTGGAATTTGGTGTGACTGTGTGTTTGCAAGACAGCTTGAGCGGAATTCCGTCGGAACTCCGTCTTAAAAACCTTCAGAGTTTATTCCGACGGCAAAACCGATCGTGTGTACAGGGCATTAGAGTCTGCAAAAGACTTGAGACTGGGGTGGAGGTTCACCTTCCAGCAGGACAAGGACCCTAAATATACAGCCAGAGCTACAATGGAATGGTTTGGATCAAAGCATATTCATGTGTTAGAATGGCCCAGTCACAGTCCAGACCTAAATCCAATTGAGAATCTGTGGCAAGACTTGAAAATTGCTGTTCACAGACGCTCTCCATCCAATCTGACAGAGCCTAAAGCGGAGTTCCACACAAAAATGGAACTTCCGCTTTTCGGAACCCTCCCCCCCTCCGGTGTCACATTTGGCACCTTTCAGGGGGGAGGGGGGTGCAGATACCTGTCTAAGACAGGTATTTGCACCCACTTCCGGCATAGACTCCCACGGGAGTCTATGCCTCTTCCCGCCCCCACCGCGCTGTCTGCTGGGAACACACAGCTCCCAGGAGAGAGCGGGGACTACTAGGGACGCGCAGCGCGACTCGCGCTTGCGCAGTAGGGAACCGGGAAGTGAAGCCGCAACGCTTCACTTCCTGATTCCCTCACCTAGGATGGCGGCGGCAGCTGCCGAGAACCGAGCGGGTTCTCGGCGTCCCCTGCCGACATCGCTGGACCCTGGGACAGGTAAGTGGCCATGTATTAAAAGTCAGCAGCTGCAGTATTTGTAGCTGCTGGCTTTTAATATTTTTTTTTTTTGGCGGTGTGGGTGAACCCCCGCTTTAAGCTATTTTGCAAAGAAGAATGGGCAAAAAATGTTACTCTCTTTATGTGCAAAGCTGATCGTTTAAATTCCGATCATGTGTATACAAATCCGACACACAAAGTGCCACGCATGCTCAGAATAATTGAAGTGACTAAAGCTATTGGCTACTGCCCCGTTTATAGCCCCGACGTACATGTTTTACGTCACCGCGTTTAGAATGATCGGATTTTCCGACAACTTTGTGCGACCGTGTGTATGCAAGACAAGTTTGAGCCAACATCCGTCGGAAAAAATCCATGGATTTTGTTGTCGGAATGTCCGATCAATGTCCGACCGTGTGTACAGGGCAAAAGACAGTTTACAATGTGCATAATGAGCTTATAAGGCATCAACAGACAAGTTTAGGAAAGGCTGCCTTCACTGGTCACGGCATAAAAGATAGCGTCTACTGGCGTGAACCTTTGGGTCTGTTATTACCGCGAGGGATGAATCAATCTGTAAACAAATAGCAATGACAGAAAGGATATTAATTTGAGCAGACAAAAATCAGCAGGACCAACACTTTGACAGTGATGGCTTTGCACGGATAATGTCACATGGAAAAAAGGCATGACCTCGGAGCCATTAGCTCGTGCCTGTCGTTGGCAGCTGCTGGTACCATCCTCCCTCCATTGCCTCCCCCTCCCTACCACCTCTGTTAAGTTCTTATATGACTTGCCATCCTGCACCATTTCTGGCCTTTAACATGCACTGCAGCACAAACAACTTATATTATCTCTGTTCTAATCTGCATCAAGGCACGCAATGAAGGCCTGGAAATCTGTGGACAGGCTGGTATTTAAAGAAAGCGGGTTCCATCCCTTGGATGGCATGAGACGCCTGGATGCAGCACAGCTGGAGGCATTGATAAAACATCACAGAGAACACCAGGCTGACAGTGGGAGATAATTGACAGCTATTTATAATGCAGAGTAATGTGATCCTGTCAGACAAAATTCAGCCATTATGCCTTAGCTCTACACATTACATCCACTGCTGTAGGAGTGGGGTGGTGGGGTGTGCAGGGTTAGGTTTGGACTGGCCCTTGATTGCAGGAATGACCTTGATTTTTGTCGTGACCTTGTAGCTCTGTTTCAGTTTAAACGGTTGTTCGCCCCAAAACTCATACTTCCGTTTTTGGTCGTTTAAGAATAAGGTAAATTGTCTAAACGTATATCTCTGGCTGCAAGATCTACAAGCTTTAAAAGAGAAGTTTGGAATAAAAAAAAAAAAAAAACTCACCTAGGTGGATGCAGCATGTCCCCTGCCACCTCTACATCAAAAACCGAGCAATCAAAGGCAGCTGATTTCTCACTTCTTGGTCTTCAGTAGGGATGGGCGAACGATTCAGCCCAAGCACGAGTTCGGGCCGAACATTGGCTGTTCGCACGTTCGCCAAACAACCAAATTATCAGGGCATTCAACCATTTGTTTGGCCAGTCAAACGACCACAATGCACTGCGCCGCCACACAGTGCATTGAAAGTCCTGATTGGCTGAAGCAATGAAATCTTTACCCAATCAGGGCACAGAGTATTGTCAGATCTATGATTGGATGCTGTCATGATGACTTTATCCAATCATGGCTCATTGCTGTTAGTCCCACCCCCACACTAAAAAAATATTCTTTCAATAGCGACCATTTTCAGTGTGATATCGGCGTGGTATAGTTCAGTCAGTGTAAGTGTAGTGACCCTTTAACACAGTATATTTTATTGCGTTACTGCAAGTTTAATGCCATATATTTCAGTGCATTACGTGCCGTTTAATGCAGTACATTTGTGTGCATTAGTGCATGCTTCACGCAGTATATTTCAGTACAATACTGCAAGTTTAACGCTCTACAGTTCAGTGCGATACTGCAAGTTTTATGATGTATATTTCAGTGTGTTATCTTCCGTCTAACGCAGTACAGTTCAGTGCATTATTGCACATTTAACGCCATATATTTCAGTGTGTTACGTGCCGTTTAACGCAGTATAGTTCAGTGCGTTATTGCAAGTTTAACGCTGTATATTTCAGTGCGTTATCTTCCGTTTAATGCAGTACAGTTCAGTTCGTTACTGCAAGTTTAATGCCATACATTTCAGTGCGTTATCTTCCGTTTAACGCAATATAGTTCAGTGCGTTACTGCAAGTTTAACGCTGTATATTTCAGTGCGTTATCTTCCATTTTTTTTAATTTCTTATTTCTTTATTGTAAATTTTTCATCACTACAAACCAAAATACATTATTATTAGATAAGATACTTATCACTTATACAGTTTGTACATAAATTTCTTATTAACACCTTACATATGGTCAATCCACAGCAAATTCTGAGTTTTTCTTTTTTTTCTTACATATATTCTCTAAACATCATAACAAGTATTTAGCCACAAATAATAACAACATATTCAGAAACATCCCATGAATAAGTCCGGTGTGACGAAACATGTCGGGGCGTGGCTATACGGCAATCAAGGAAGTCTGACGTAGGACGCTGTGACAGGCGGCGCCATACGAGTGAGCGGGGAAGTGGCTACGGAGGGCTCCAAGGGACGGGTGAGAGTGTGTACGTTCACTAAGCACCTGGGTCCGCCGTGACCACCATACGTCCAGGTTACCGTTTGAAGTGCTGTTGGTAACAACCAAGTATTGCTGTGCTGCTTTGCGTTTTTGAAAATTGGAAAATGTGAGTTTTATGGTGAAGGAGAGTGTTACTTTTATTAAAGTGTGTTGCGTTACTGCACTATTGGTTCGCTTTTCTTTATTTCATGTGGAGAGAGCATTTGTTCATACGCTGCGGTTTACCATACGGATACTGATTGGAGGTTATCACTTTACCCCCACTGTGTGGGAAAAGCCTACAAGCCAAACACGAGAGTGTAAGGCAAAAAAAGTTGGTGAGTTTGCTCGCTGAAGGGGAGAGGAATCACATTCACGGCGGTGTGGTGGAAGATATTATCATTGAAGATCATTACTTTGATATTGTCACCTTTATTTCACTGAGGCACCATTTACGTTTGGACTTTTTTATTGAAATTTTCTTTGGTGTTATACACAAATGAACTGTATGATGGGTGTTTATTAGAAACACTGTCTGGCATTTTTTTTGGACACATATTATTAATATTTATATATAATTTTTTTGTTGTTATCACATTGAGCGATCACTGTTTACACAATATTTCTTTAATTAGGGTGTACATTTTAGATTTTTAGCGCTGCTATTTGATCACACTATTGGTGAGGGCGATTATTTAGTGTATCATTTATTTTGTTTTATATCAATTGAGGTTTTATTGTAAGCAGCAGCTCAGAGGGAGGGACTCACCCCATAAGCGCAGTGTTTGGCACACAGGAAAGGGGGCGCATCATCTGTGTACCACATTAGCAGCATATTCAGAAACATACTAAAAACAAAGACAAACAAAGGGAAAAAAAATCTTCAATTTAATGCAGTGTAGTTTAGTGCGTTGCTACAAGAAACACCATATATTTCAGTGTGTTATTTGCCCTTTAACTCAGTACAGTTCAGTGCATTACTGTAAGTTTAACACAGTATATTTCATTGCATTACATGCCATTTAATGTAGTGAATTTCTGTGCAATATTGCATGCTTAACGCAGTATATTTCAGTGCGTTATCTTCCATTCAACGCAGTATAGTTCAGTGCATTACTGAAAGTTATCACCGTATATTGCAGTGTGTTACCTTCCTTTTAATGCAGTACATTTCTGTGCGTTTGAGGCAGTATATTGCAGTGCATCAGTGCAGTTTTACTGCAGTATAATATAGTGTATCAGTGGAGTGTGTCTGTGTAGTAGTGAGTACTCAAGTAAAAGTGCACCAAACACCACCGTCCATTGATTAAAGTGCTTCCAGGTACACCTTTCCACATCTAAATTACATTGTGTTAATAAGTATCCCCCCCCCATTATGTCTGGGAGGGCAACCAGGAGAGGCAGACATTAGACGTTCCCATGGCACTGTGTGGGGGGCAGCAGTGTATGTGTTCACAGGCAGAGATGGATGTGGTCAGTCCTCAGGCAGGGCATCATTTCCTCTGTTTAGTGATGCTGCCCTTGCTATCCAGCCACAGCATGCAGAGGAGGTGATGGACTGGCTTACTAAACCGTCCTCATCCTCCCCATCCCTCGCATAGCAGCCACCCTATTCTATCACATTGTGCAGCGGTTATCTCCTGGCCCACTTCCCACAGCTGATCGCACTGTTGCAATTTGCAAACTTTGTCTCAAGCACATCAAGTGTGGCAAAAACACCAGCCATTTTGGTACCACATGCTTGACAAAGCATTTAACCTCCCATCACTCAGTCCATTGGCAAGAGCATCTGTCAAAGCTGCTGGCTCTACAACTTCTGCCTTTTCGTCTGGTGGATTCTGTCTCCTTCTGTGAATTTGCAAATGTGCTGTACCACACTGGCAGTTTCCCAGTCACTATTTCTTTTCACATAAGGCCATTCCAGCTCCGTACCATCACGTGGAAGGCAATGCTGTGGCATAGTATGGCAAGGCAGTCAGCCTCAAAATCCATGTTACTACTGACACGTGGTCCAGCAAGCATGGTCAGGGATGATATTTTTCGTTCACAGCACACTGGGTAACTCTGCTAGCAAATCAGAATTATGCAGGACAGGGCTCAGTGCTGCAGCTTGTTGTGCCTCCATGTCTCCATACAGCTAGTGGTGATGATGTCAGCTCTACCCCCTCCTCCTTCACCTCCATGCCCTCTTCAGCTGAATTGTCCTATGAACCACAAGTACCCTCTAAGTGTTCAAGGGGCTTTTCAATGAGTCAGGTTAAAAGGTGCCATGCAGTGCTTCAGCTGGTGTGTCTAGGGGACAGGAAACGCACCAGAGCGGAGATTCTTGCAGCTCTGCAGGGACAGGCCCAAAGGTGGTTCACACCATGTCAGCTGGAGCCAGGAATGGTGGTGTGTGATAATAGCACAAACCTCCTGTCCGCCCTTAGACAAGGAAAGCGTTAACACATGTGCCATGCCTAGCACATGTCCTCAGATTGGTGGTGCACCGTTTCCTAAATTGCTAGCCAGGGTTGGAAGATCTCCTAAAGCAGGCCAGAAGAGTCTGTAGCCATTTCAGGCAGTCATACACAGCCAGTGCTCAGTTGGCTGAAATTCAGCGTTAATTCCACCGTAAACCGCCTGATTTGTGACATGCCCACCAGGTGGAACTCGACTTCGGCAATGCTGCAGCAGCTGCACATGCAGCAGAGGGCCATCAACGAGTATCTGTATGAGTATGGCACAATGACAGGCTCAGACCGGATCGGCTTTTTTTCCCCACGCCAATGGCTGCTCATAAAGGATGCATGCACTGTACTGTCACCATTTGAGGAGGCCACAAGGATGGTGAGCCATGACAATGCATGCATCAGTGACATAATCCCTGTTGTGTTCCTGCTGGAGCAGACTCTGGGTGGCGATATAGACAGGGCACTTGATGCAGAGCAGCGGGAGGAAGAGGAGGACTTCCTTTCTTCTCAAGGCCCACTTTATGCAGACACCATTGTTCCTATGCCACAGAACACACAAGAAGAGAGGGTGGAGGAGGGGGATTCTGGAAGTTTTGGAGGCATTGAAGCAGAGGAAGACATACGTCAAACAGTAAGAGATGGTTTTCCGTCCGCAGAACCCTTGGGAGTAGTACGTGGCTGGGAGGAGGCAGTTCCAGATACTATAAACCTCGGTGACTCCGAGAAGTCTGCTTCTCATGCCTCCGCAAATTGATCAGCATCTGCATCACACGATGGATGATTATCTAGGGGCAAAAACAGAGATGGAGAGCTTTCCAGTCGACAATTCACTGGCTTACTGGGTCATGGGAATAAACCACTGGCCGGAACTTGCCCAGTATGCAATTGAGCTGCTGGGCTGCCCTGCATCCAGCGTGCTTTCTGAATGGGCATTCAGTGCTGCTGAAGGTTTTGTTACTGATAATAGAACGCGTCTGTCCACAGACTCAGTGGACCGGCTGACATTTATCAAAATGAATCAGGCACCACCGACACCTCAGAGGAAGTTAGAAATCTTCAGAGACTTTCTGTAATGGTAGGCCTTTTAATTACACTATTCTCTAATTACAGGCACCCCAAGAAGAACAAAAGCATGGACAACCCAGATATTAGTAATGGGTCAAGCCAATGGGTACAGTTGCCCAACACAAGTGTAGCGGTACCCACTTAGGAGACTTTAACTGGGTCTTTCCCAAAACAGTCCAGAGGCCACCATTCACACAGACAACAGTCCATTCACTCTGGCTCCATTAAACATTCTAAGCAATGTCTTTTAATGATTTATTTCTTGTAAGAGGAGAGGGGTTGGGGTGGTATGGGATACTCCAGAAATGTTGAATTGTAACAGGAGGACATGCTTCACTATCTGTAACTTCTTTGAGCCGACTTTAAACCAGTAACCAAGGGGAAGGCCAGAAGTGAGACTTGTAAAAGCAGTCTCAGAGAAAGAACTACTGCTGGTCCCCAAAGGTGAACAGCACACAGTCACTGGATTTGTAAGTTTGAATCAGTACTCACAATTTCCCATGGCAGCTGAACACCACCCAGCTCCCTCCAGGCACTCTTTAGTGGGTCCTTTTGACCTGAATCCATAGCTCCAGGAGTAAGTAGAAATAGGCCACCCAGCTCTGCTGTAGCTGGGACTTCAATGACTATTAGCAGATTTCAGCAGGACTGCCTCAAAGTTGCAGCAGCCACTGATGCTGGAAACAGCTCCAACCCCCCGGCTATTTATGTACTCCCCAGCCACCTTCTGGGCACACCTCCCCAGGAATTGACTGAAGCACAATACTTTTTCAGCCTGCCTATTTGATTTTTCTAGCCCTCTATATTCTGAAGCCTCCAGAATACAAGGGGAAGCAATCAAGCCTGCAGCCCGTGAAACCTAGAACAGTCCAAAGAAATCATTAGCTGCTCCAATGACTACAGAGGAGCCAAAAACTAAATGTACCTAGCATCCTATATTAGGAGAGTGCTACACAAGCAAGTTAAAGAGGGAATTGGGCTGGCTGGACATAGACTTGCAAGTAGCTGGGCTACTGTAGTTGATTGCTTCCATTCTGTGTTGCTTATTACATGACAACATTGCTTACCTGCATACTTGTTTCAGATATTTTCATCCCTTTTCTCGGCTAGCAAGTTTCTTATCCAGACTTGTTCTGTAGCTTCATCACTCAAGTAAATGTATTTACTCTTTCCATGAGGCTCAGGGTGCCATCACTTGCGCATTAAAATTCACCTTACCCACTTTCTGCCCTGGAAGTAGGTTGTAAGTTTTAGATATATGTACACAGATAACAGTCAGTCTCCTCAGAGAGTGACAGATGATGGTCATGAATGCATTCGGTTTTTCATCTACAGAAGGAGCACAGCTTGTTCGCTTGCATGAGCTTAGGACTTTTTCCGAAGAACTGATCAGTAGTTTTCAGCGTTCATCCCTTGTCACTCCTAAATTTTGGATGAGGACCTGTAGCTTTTCAAGCATGCCATATGGTAAGTTTGGAGTTTGGGTTTGTGATAGAGTCAAGGTTTAAGGGTTGAGGTTGGGATTTCGAGGGTGATCGGTCAGGCTAATTGTTAAGGGTAAACATCTAGGGTTAGGTTAAGTGTTATGTAGAGGGTAAAGGGTAAGGGTCAACTTTAAACATTAGGTTATAGCTCAACTGCAGGCTTTTTGGAAAGTTTTGACCAATGACTTTCATGGTGGATCACTTAATATTATTGTAATTAAATTAAATTACATTATCTAGTAAAAATGTTTATACAACTTTAGCGATTGGACTTAGATCTTTTTGAAAGTAGAACTAAAGGCACAACATATATTTATTTTTTTGGATAGAGTTAGGGCTCTTTCACACAGGACAGATCCATGATGATCCGCCCCGTGAACATCCGCTTGCTCAGCGGGGATCGCTCCGCCGATCCCCGCTGAGCAGGAAGATAACAGGTCTGTCTCTGCACACTGTGCAGCGTCGGACCTGTCAAAGCGCCGCTCTCCCCTATGGGGATCGGATGATGACAGACCGTAGAGTCCGTTGTCACCCGATCCGATCCGAAAACGGATGGAAAAGTAGGTTTTTCCTCCGCTACACTTTTTCAGGTCGGACCGGGTCGGATGCCAGCGGACATGTCACCGCTGACATCCGACGCTCCATAGAGGTCTATGGAGGGTCCGTTCAGGTCCACCTAAAAAACTGACAGGCGGACCTGAACGGATCGTTCGTCTGAAAGAGGCCTAAGTGAGATTTATGATGCCATTTACCTTTTTTTGCCATCTACGTCCCACTGGGGAGATTTACCTTTACTTTCTATCCCATAGCCAAAACAGGAAGAGGGAATCCTTGGTTGTCACCAGTATCACCAGAACTAGTGTCCTCATCAGAACATTTCCCCTCTATTACTGTTCAGAGGGACAACCAGTGGCGGCCCATCCATAGAGGGCACACGGGTGCCGCCTCCACTGTCCATGCGTTCGGCCCCTTGATCTACATATTAGTGGCGCCGGACCATGAATTTCAATGCCAGAGGCTCTAATAGGTTTCAAAAAAGAGTGGCCCAGTTGTGTGACCATAGCGAATCAATTTTCGCTATTTTCACACTAAAGTTCCTCCCTGCCAATCAGGAGGCAGGTCTGTGAGATGCTATTGGATGCCTAGAGCTGTGGTGGAAGAGGAGACACACGGCGGAGGAAGCCGCTGGAGGGGTGGACACGGGAGCCCCCACGGCTTCTGCCTGCTCTCCAGGAGAGGAGGAGAGGACACCACAGCACCATGGGTAAGTGCCGGACCACCCGGGGGGATGTTTCAGTGCCATGCCACGCCGCAGGGGGTGTTCTTTGCTTTCCCCCCCCAAAAGAAGAATCCACCAGCCGTCACTGGGGACAACCTAAAATGTACCATTTTCACTCTCAGTGATAACGATAAATAGGATATATAGTGACGGTGAATCTCCCTAACGGGGGGTACAGGCAGCACTACAGACCTGACAGATGTTCTAATCTCTCTCTTTATCCAATACGAAAAAAAAAGTTTTAGTTATACTTAACCACTTCCCTACCTGCCCATAGTCATATGACGTCCACAGATGGGATCTCCCATCCTGGGTGGGCGTCATATGACGTCCTGGGATTCCCGGCCATCTAGGGGCGCGCGTGCGCCACCGGGAGCGCGCGCGCGCCCGCCCCGTTGCTCAGGACCCTGTGCGTGTGCCCGGCGGCCGCGATTCCGCCGGGCACCCGCGATTGCCTGTTAACCGGGCCGGCATGTGGATCTGTGTGTGTAAACACACTGATCCACAGCCTGTCAGGTGAGAGGAGAGCGATCTGTGTTCCCAGAACGGAGGAACACTGATCGGTCTCCTCCCCTTGTACGTCCCCTCCCCCTTCAGTTAGAATCATTCCCTAGGAAACATACTTAACCCCTCCCCGCCCCCTAGTGGTTAACCCTTTCACTGCCTGTCACGTTTACACAGTAATCAATGCAATTTTATAGCATTGATCGCTGTATAAATGTGAATGGTCCCAAAAATGTGTCAAAAAGTGTCCGATGTGTCCGCCATAATGTCGCAGTCATGAAAAAAAATCGCGATCGCCGCTAAAAAAATAAATAAATATATATTTTTTAAAAATGCCATAAATTATCCCCTATTTTGTAGACGCTATAACTTTTGCGCAAACCAATCAATATATGCTTATTGCGATTTTTTTTACCAAAAATATGTAGAAGAATACGTATCGGCCGAAACTGAGGAAAAAATTTGTTTTTTTTAAAAAAAATTGGGATATTTATTATAGCAAAAAGTAAAAAATGTGTTTTTTTTCAAAATTGTCGCTCTTCTTTTGTTTATAGCGCAAAAAATAAAAACCGCAGAGGCGATCAAATATCACCAAAAGAAAGCTCTATTTGTGGTGAAAAAAGGACGTCAATTTTTTTTGGGTACAACGTCGCACGACCGCGCAATTGACGTTTAAAGTGCGACAGCGCTGGAAACTAAAAATTGGCCTGGGAAGGAAGGGGGTGAAATTGCCCTGTATTGAACCGGTTAAAGGTAATGTCCTCATGTCCTGCCCTCTTTTTCTTTGCAGGAATTCTTCTGTCTTTGTCTAACCTTTATGATAGACCTACTTGCTTCTCAACATCATATTCCCTAGGTTTTATGTATTTTCCAGATTTTTAGACCTCTGACTGAATCTCTGTAAAGCATAGTTAAGCCCAAAAAACACACAATTAATATACTGCAGAGTTCTTAAAGTGAAGTAAGAGAAAAAATGAATGGGACTTTTCAGGCGTGATAATAAAAATAACAAAACTTCATTAAAACGTCAATATTTATTGGTAAATAGGTTAAAATAATGTATCCATATAAAACATATACAGTCATAACCCATTTCAAATGGTCCTTGGAATCAAAACATCATTAAGCTGGTAATTGCTGACATGTTTCGCCCTTTGGGCTTCTTCAGGGGTTGTATTGTCTGCTAAGGGGTCATGACACCCACAGATATTTATATAAAGCTTGAATAAATGATTTGAACAAATCAAGGGATGTTCCCAGTGGTGTCAGCCCAGGAAAGACTATATGTGGCCGCAGGAGACACACAAGGACCAAAACAATTTACTCTAACTGATGACCACACGGGGGCATAAATTCCTCACAGAAGCATACCTGTAAATTGTTTTGGTCCTTGTGTGCCTCCTGTGGCCACATGTAGTCTTTTCTGGGTTGACACCTCTGGGAACATCCCTTGATTTGTTAAAATTGAAGCTTTATATTAATGTAACTAAAATACTTTTGACAGTCATGGGCTGTCACGCCCCACCAACCAGTCTTAGACTAAGAGGGTGGTGAAGCCTCCATCAATCTACATGTAATATCCTGCCCCTATTGTGTTTAGCTGGTTAGTGGGCATGGAGGAGGAGGGAGGGAGTGGGCTGTCATTTACCACTGTGTATATGCCCACATGTGTGACTCTATAGTCCCATGGGCTGCTCAGATGTGATAGGGAGGAAATGCTTAGCATACAAACTTACTGAAAACTGAGCGTGT
Organism: Lithobates septentrionalis; assembly: GCA_037952835.1. Classification (NCBI taxonomy): domain Eukaryota; kingdom Metazoa; phylum Chordata; class Amphibia; order Anura; family Ranidae; genus Lithobates; species Lithobates septentrionalis. Next base: position 194,693 of record JBBDGP010001626.1, read on the forward strand.
GCAGAGTTGCCACCACAGCTGCAAAATCCCTAGCTGAATTTGGGACATGAACAGGAGGAGATAGAGAACAGATGGATAAACCAGTTTTTTTGCAGAATACAGAAAATAAATCTCATAGTGACTGAGTGGATATGAACAGCTTGTAATACACCATTTAGTGATAGTTGTTATGATGTGGGTTTACTGACACTTTAACCGCTTGACCTCCAGAGGATTTACCCCCCTTCATGACCGGGCCATTTTCTGCTATACCGCACTCGTTACTTTAAATGACAATTGGGTGGCCATGTACATAAATTAAATATATATCATTTTTTTTCCCCCACAAATAAAGCTTTCTTTTGGTGGTATTTGATCACCACTGTTTTTTTTTTTTTTTTTGCGCTATAAATGAAAAAAGACCAAACATTTTGAAAAAACAAACAATATTTTTTACTTTCTGCTATAAAAAATATCCAATAAAAAAATTTAAAAAATCCAATTTCTTCAAAAAATGTAGGCCAATATGAATTCTGCTACATATTTATCGTAAAAAAAAAAATATCCCAATAAGCGTATATTGATTGGTTTGCACAAAAGTTATAGCGTCTACAAACTATGATATATATACTGGGATGTTTATTTATTTTATTATTTTATACTAGTAATGGCGGCGATCAGCGACTTATAGCAGGACTGCGATATTGCGGCGGATAATCTGACACTAACTGACACTTTGACACTTTGTGGGAACCAGTGACACCAATACAGTGATCAGTGCTAACAATATACACTGTCACTGTACTAATGACACTGGCTGGGACGGGGTTAACATCTAGGGCAATCTAAGAGTTAAATGTGCGCCTTAGGCCAGGTTCACATATGTGCGGCCGCTGTTCCCAGCAGGGGGGTCCGGTGTGTTCCTGTTCACTGGTCCAGGTGTGAATCAGGTCCGAATTTTTGCCTGAATTAGCACCTGAGCCGGACCCAAAAAAACAGACAGGACCCTTTTGGAATACGGACCGTGGCAGCCCCAGACCTGTGTGAACCAGCTCCATTGAGAGCCGCTTACACTCGCTTGTCATGCGAATTGGATGCAGGGAAAAAAAACAGCACATCCCCGCTGACAGGACAGAGCTGTGTATTGTTTACATTGACAGAGCTCTGTCCTGTCATCCTCTTTACCGATCAGTGCCGGCGGTCAATCATTGGCTGGCATCCCCTGATCGGTTTGTGCTGTGACTAATCACAGCACAGCCGGCGCGCCCGTGGTGCGCGCACGAGCACGTCCGCTACTCGGAAGTGCTGGATCACATACTAGATACATGATCCAGCACAAGACAGCCGCTCTGCCGCCATACTCCTACCTGAGGCGGTCGGCAAGTGGTTAAAGGGACTGTAAACCTTTGTGTTTTTTCACCTTAATGCATCCTATGCATTAAGGTGAAAAAACACCTGGCAGTGATGGCCCCCCAGCCCCCCCACTTTTACTTACCTGAGCCCTTGAACTTGACCCGCCGGAGACACGCTGTCTCTCTGCCTGGGGTTCTCGGCTCTTGATTGGATAGATTGATAGCAGCGCAGCCATTGGCTCCCGCTGCTGTCAATCAAATCCAATGACGCGGGCGCCGGGGGGGCGGGGCCAAATCCGGCATTCTTGTCTATGGACGCAAATGCTGGACTCAGGAGCGCGCCCGCAAGTTATCAGATGTGGGGAGGAGCTGCGAGAGCCACCGGGGGACCCCAGAAGAGCAGGTTCGGGGCCACTCTGTGCAAAACGAGCTGCACAGTGGAGGTAAGTATGATATGTTTGTTATTTTAAAATAAAAAAAAAAAACAAACCCTTACAATCACTTTAAGTCACAGACTGGAACTGGTGCCATTGAAATCAATGGGCTGCGACTTGTCATGCGACTTTATGTGCTCAAAGTCGCATGATACATTGCATAAGTGTGATAAGTGTGACCGGAGCCTCAAACAATTGTTTTCACAAGCGCGTCAAATTGCCTCTCATGTAAAAGAAAGAATCGCCACTTTCACGGAAAAAAAATGAATCTGCGTATATTTCTCTCCAGTGATGTCCGCACGAGATGAATCATACTGATGAACAAACCTTTAAAAAATTCAAATTTCTTAAAGTCTCATCTAAGCCGTGCTTGCCATCAGAGGGACGCGGAGGTGAGATGTGGCATCTTACAAATGACAGGGAGAGGAATACGTTAACCCTGGTGGGCCAACGCGGCGCTCGTGTCGGATGCAGTTATACATATTTAACGCAGCCGGGACCATGTGACGCGCTCAATCACTTCCCATCCTTTAGCTGGGGAAACTATTTTTACAGCTTAGCTCAGGTCAGAGGTGCCTGGGAAGCGATTTACATAAAAAGCTTTGTAGGTCTCCAATAAGGAACAAAGGTAAAGGCTGAAAGCCTCGGGTCGAAGGTCCGACCATGCGAGTCAGATGCAACTACATCTGTCGAATGTAAAGGACTTTGGGCTGTCTATTTGACATGGGAAAATGGAAATTTTACTGTCATCATCGCACTGTGTCTTCATATGCATGTGTCAGAAAAATGCTTTCTCCTCTTTTTTTTTTCTTTCCTTCAGCTTTTTAAAGAGCTACTGCAGTTGTTTATAACAGATCTCTATTCAAACAACTAAACACATAGCTGAAATACATACAGTATGTGTGGGTTGTTTAACCTACTAAGTCAGCCGCTCTTGAAATTTATTGTCTGCCAAACAGCAAAGCCAGGTCTATGAACTTCCTTTTTTTCCAATGCAATTACAGCGGTACAGGTTGGTCTTGGGCATGCCCCCAGTCTGTGATTGGATAGTAAGCAGGTGCAGTTAGCTGCCCTGCCTGTAGGTGGCTCTGTGCCCTTATTGTATGGGAAGGGAAGTTTCATAAGGGAATTGATCCCTTAGGAAATCCATACAGTGCCTCGAGAGGTCGAGAGGAGAAATTATCTGATTGGACGCTGAGCTCTCAGAGGCCATCTTGGGTGAGGGCATAGGTGTGTGCAGCCTATGGCATTAGGGTGTGCACCTCAAAGCTCAAACACACATGCATGTGTATATAAATATATATATATATATATAAATATATATATATATATATATATATATATATATACAGTCTACAATGGAACCTTGGATAATCCGTTCCAGGAGAATGCTTGTAATCCAAAGCACTCGCATATCAAAGCGAGTTTCCCAATAGAAGTTAATGGAAACGAAGATAATTCGTTCCGCATTGACTTCTATTACATGCAATACCGCATGTGGCCAGAGGTGGGGGGGGCACCAGAGAGCCTCGGAAATACTCAGGGACAGCTCGGGAACTGAGTATTTCCGAGTGTTTTCGAGTATTTCCGAGTCATTATTTCCGAACGGCTCTGAACCGTTCCGAGTATTCCCGGCGCCCTCGCACCTCTGGCCAAATGCGGTACTGCACACCCCATTAGCTTGAATTCTGCTCGTTTTGCGAGACAACACTCACAAACCGAATCAGAATTTCAAAACGTTCATTAACCGCGTTACTCATAAACCAAGGTTCCACTGTATATCTATATATATATATTCTATATATGGCAGTAGAGCAGTGGACGACGTCAGTAGGGCAGAGGTTGGTGTCAGTAGTTAATTTTTATTATTCTTTTTTATTATAACTTTTTTTGCAATTTTATTATTTTTTACAAATTTTTTTTTTCAAATTACTATTTATTTTTTTTTTACAAATTTTTTAGGAGCTCCATCGGGGGGCTTTGGTGAAATACCAGGGGTTTAAACAGACCCCCCGATGTTTTACTTTTGAGATCGAGAAAGGGACAGAGAAAGTCTCTTTCTCTGCAGCATAGCAGCAGGGGAAAATCTGCACAGGATGATTAGGGTGTGCCCAGGCACACCTGACACACCCTGTGCGCACGCCTATGAGTGAGGGAACTATTTAACTAAGGGCACTCAAGTCATTTTGGTGCACTTCTGGAGGTTGTACGGTCAGAGACTAGAACTCGCTTGTGAGGGACAGTACAAAGCATAGGGAAAGGTTCCTGTGGAGTAAGGACAGCTCAGGGCAGGCTCCTTGGTCATTGCTGATAGATATGTGTGACTAGTTTCGTACGAATCGGAAATTCGTACGGATTTCCGAAAATTCGTACATTCCTAAGGATCCAAAATACAAATTTTCATGCATAGGAATTGTACGAAATACGAAATTTCGTTTACGAACTTTGGATAAATTTATCATAACGAACTTTCGTTATTGTTACGAAAAGTTAACAAAACTAAAAGTTATAAACCCCAGGAAGTCAGCACAGCACAGGGATGGTGGGAGCCCCTCATAATGATAAATTTATCATAACGAACTTTCGTTATTGTTACGAAAAGTTTTACGAACCTAACGAAAATTTGTATTTCGTACGAATCCCAATTGAATTTCGGACACGAATTACGAATTCATTTTAATACGGAACGAAGCAAATTTATTGACGGTACACATGTCTAGTTGCTGATATTCCAGTGGTCGGAACGGAGATGTGGACCTCATGTAATGTGGTAACTTGCATAAAAAATGCATAAAGGAATGCTACCCCTGCTAGCTGAAGCCATCCTCTGGTAAAGCATATGGCGAATACTAAGACTGTACAATTCTGCATCACTGTGCATTCCCTGTTTCCCCGAAAATAAGACCTAGCGTGATTGTCCATGATGGCTGCAATATAAGCCCTACCCCCCAAATAAGCCCTACTTAAAGTCCTTGTAGGTCTTATTTTCAGGGTAGGGCTTATTTTTGGGGAAACAGGGTAGGGTTTATTTGGGGGGGAAGGCTTATATTGCAGCCATCACTGACAATCACGCTAGGTCCTATTTTCGGGGAAACAGGGTATATATAAATGTATGTAAAATAAGTATTGAACATGTCACCATTTTTCTAGGTAAATATACTTCTAAAGGTGCTATTGACATGAAATTTGGAATGACACAGGGAAAAGTATTGAGCACATAAAGAAAGAGAGGTGCAAAAAGGCATACAAAGACACCAGCTGAAATCTATCAGTAATTTAAAAGGAATCCTGCCCCCTTGTCAGTGCAAATTAATATCAGCTGGTTCAGTCTCAACTGATGGCCTATAAAAAGGTGTCTCGTTACCAAACTGTCACAGAAGAAACATCTCATGATGGGTAAAAGCAAAGAGCTCTCTCAAGACCTTCGCAAACCTTATTGTTGCAAAACATACTGATGGCATTGGTTACAGAAGGATTTTTTAACTTCTGAATGTGCCAGTGAGCACTGTTGGGGCCATAATCCGGAAGTGGAAAGAACATCATTTCACCATAAACTGTCCACGACTAGGTGCTCCTCACAAGATTTCTGACAGAGGAGTGAAAAGAATTATCAGATGAGTTGTCCCAGAGCCAAGGACCACTTGTGGAGAGCTTCAGAAAGACCTGGAATTAGCAGGTACAATTGTTTCAAAGAATACAATAAGCAATGCACTCAACCACCATGGCCTGTATGCACACTCACCACGCAAGACTCCATTACTGAAGAAAAAGCATGTTGAAGCTCATTTAAAGTTTGCTGCACAACATTTAGACAAGCCTGTGAAATACTGGGGAGAATATAGTCTGGTCAGATGAGACCAAAATTGAACTCTTTGGAAGCCATAATACACACCATGTTTGGAGGACAAATGGCACATCACCCCAAAAACACCTCCATACCAACAGTGAGGTTTGGTTGTGGAAACACCATCGTGTAGGGCTGTTTTTTTCATATCATTGAAGGACGGATGAATGGAAAAATGTACCAAGACATTCTTGATAAAAATCTGCTGCCATCTACAAGGATGATGAAGATGAAACGAGGGCGGACATTTCAGCAAGACAATCATCCCAAACACAAAGCCAAGGAAACTCTCAATTGGTTTCAAAGAAAGGAAATAAAGCTGCTAGAATGGCCCAGCCAATCACCTGACTTGAAACCAGTAGAACATCTATGAAAAGAACTAAAGATCGGAACAAATAAAATTATTCCTGCGCTACCATGTGCGGAGGGAGAGAAAGAATATAGAGATAATAAATATAAAACTGGGGAAAGCCGCCTACACCGGATAGGGTACACCCTGCCCCTATTGGTTAGGTAAATCAATAAAAATATGGTGCTGTGCTAATCCATTTGAAAAAAATATAGGGTACATAAATATGTGAAAATATAACAAAAATATATAAAAAAATATAAAAAAAAAATTGACAGTGCTGATATCTATTAATCAAGATATCTTGAAGGTCTATGAAGTGACTGTGTTATACTAACGTGCTGATGTACAACATAAAACACGTGATAGAGCAACATGTGATCAATACCATGTGCAGAGTAATCACAAATAAATATAGTAACAATAACTAGCTCCAATAAAATTCATGTAAATAATGTGCAGACCAGGCACACAGCAAACGGTCAGAAAGGATAAAGTGACTAGTGCAAACGGACAAGGTATAGGTGACAACTGACTAGAAAAATGTGACAATTAACTAAAAAAGTCCACAAGTAAAAGTGCATAAATAGTGATCCTCTTTGGGAAAGTGAGGTGACTGGAACAAATGGCCATATTTTCCTTCTTCGTGCAACACACATCAGTGGGCAGTGGCCCCTTACCTGCAGGTAATGGGGTAATAGCATTAGCCAATTTTAGGCATGGCGGCCCTTATTCATGGTGCAGGGATGAGAAAATCTTCCGAATGGCGGAATGCCAACTTCAAACCAGTAGTGGGGGCGACAATCTTTAGTCCTATCCTCGCTAGCCTCATATGGGAACTGCGTCCCTCCAAGTAATGTACCGGGGTCACCAGATGGGGAAAAGAGCAAAGGAAGGTGCCACAATAGTGTGATATTGTTTGGCCGTAAGCTGGGTTTATTTAAACCATAAAAGTACTCACATAAAAGCAGAAACACAAAGCATAAATCCGACGAGCGGCGAGCTCGTATCTCCAATCAACATAGAGTGCCTGTCCCGTCCCTGCGCGTGACGTCACGACCCACGTGACTTCATCAGGGGATCGGAGTTCATAGAAGAGGCTCACCAGAACCTTCAATATTTGTTTGTGTGGAAGAATGGGCCAAAATCACACCCAAGCAAGGCATGCGACTAGTTTCTCCGTACAGGAGGCGTCTTGAAGCTGTCATTACCAACAAAGGATTTTGTACCAAGTATTAAATACATTTCATTTAGCGTGGTCAATACTTTTTTACCGGTGTCATTGCATTTTATTACACATAACTTCATTTCTGAACTTATTTGTTTTGGTGTCTTTGTATGTATAGATTGCATGGGTTGTTACCGACATGTGGTGAAAATTTCATGTCAATAGCACCTTTAGAAATATATTTACCGTACTTAAAATCAGGGGAAAATAGTGGGTGTGTGTTATACGCCGATCCTCGCTAATTGTGATCTATCGGCGGCGATCGCCGCCGACATTTACATAGCGTGTCGTTTTAAATATGGCGCTGCGGAGTTTGGAGGGACTCGGCGGAGCTGAACGAGCGCCGCCGAAATCACAGTGACTGCTCGGAGCCGAGATACACATAGTCGAGTGTATTCAGCTCTTTCCGGCGCCGCTCACAATCACGCCCAGTCCCGCCATTGGACCTGTGTTATGTACATCATAGGGCGGGACTATGAGCAGCGCCGGAAAGAGCCGAATACACTCTCGGCGGCGTTCGTTCAGCTCCGTCGAGTCCCTCCGAACTCTGCGGCGCCATATTTAAAACTACATGAAGCTATGTATATGTCGGCGGCGGCGGCAAGCATGGACACTGGGGGCAAGGCTGCACTGACCACTGGGGCAAAGCTGCACTGGGGCAAAGCTGCACTGACAAGGCTGCACTGGGGCAAAGCTGCACTGACAAGGCTGCACTGGAGCAAAGCTGCACTAACAAGACTGCACTGGGGCAAAGCTGCACTGACAAGATTGCACTGGGGCAAAGCTGCACTGACAAGACTACACTGGGGCAAAGCTGCACTGACAAGACTGCACTGGGGCAAAGCTGCACTGACAAGACTGCACTGGGGCAAAGCTGCACTGACAAGACTGCACTGGGACAAAGCTGCACTGACAAGACTGCACTGGGGCAAAGCTGCACTGACAAGACTGCACTGGGGCAAAGCTGCACTGACAAGACTGCACTGGGGCAAAGCTGCACTGACAAGGCTGCAATGGACATTGGGTCAAGGCTGCACTGACACTGAAAAGGCTGCAATGACACTAACAAGGCTGCAGATGAACACTGATGAGGCTGCATTGATGGGCATTTTAATGTAAGTTTTTTTACCTTAAACTTCCCTCCTAAAAGTTTTTTTCCTTAAAGTTCTCTTCTAAACTTGGGGTGCGTGTTATACGCCGGCGCGTGTTATACGCCGATAAATACGGTACCTAGAAAAATGGTGACATGTTCAATACTTATTTTACCCGCTGTATATATCAATTACTTACTTATCTGTTTATGCAACAAATCTTCAGGAACCCATATATAGAATGCTAGTGCAATATGCAGCGAGTGCAAGTGATTGATCCCAAGTAAGGTACTTAATAAAGACCCCGTGTACATAGTGAAGGAGTAGTAACTTACTGATAAGGTCATTATTCTGATCTCTTCTTCAGTCTGCATGTTTTCTGTGTTAGACTGACAGCCCTCTGCCTTTCAGTACAATCTGATTAGAGCGTCCCCTGAAGACCTCCATTAGCACAAGTCACATAAGAGCAGATCTTTTACAAGGTGGCGTCACGCTACCGTTTCTGGTCCAGAGCGGCGGCCATCTGTGTAAGTTCGGCCACGAGTTTCATGTCTTTTACACATAGGGTTACTATTTGTAATCTACCAGATTCTTTTTAATAATAAAGTACTGCACAATGGCAACTTTTATTGTGGCTCCAAATTGTGAGCAATCTTATCAATAGTGCTCAATGATTACCTTCTGCATTGAGAATTTGAGAAGAGAGTGGTGGAGCCTGGTTGTATGCTGAAGGTCTGGTGCCCCCTGGTGAACAAGGAGGAAGAGGGAGTCCTTCCAAGTGTGGCAGTGGTGTGGTTATTAACCACTTCAGCCCCGGACCATTTGGCTGCCCAAAGACCAGAGCACTTTTTGCGATTCAGCACTGCGTCGCTTTAACTGACAATTGTGCGGTCGTGCGACGTGGCTTCCAAACAAAACTGACGTCCTTTTTTCCCCACAAATAGAGCTTTCTTTTGGTGGTATTTGATCACCTCTGCGGTTTTTATTTTTTGCGCTTTAAACAAAAAAAAGCGACAATTTTGAAAAAACGCATTATTTTTTAATTTTTGCTATAATAAATATCCCCAAAAAATTTATAAAAAAAACATTTTTTTCCTCAGTTTAGGCCAAACGTATTCTTCTACATATTTTTGGTAAAGAAAAAAAAAAATTGCAATAAGCGTTTATTGATTTGTTTGTGCAAAAGTTATAGCATCTACAAAATAGGCGATAGTTTTATGGCATTTTTATTAATAATTTTTTTTTTTTCTAGTAATGGCGGTGATCAGCGATTGTTATCGTGACTGTGACATTGTGGCGTACAGATCGGACACTTTTGGCGCGATTTTGGGACCAATAACATTTACACAGCGATCAGTGCAATTAAAAATGCTTTGATTACTGTGTGAATGTGACTGGCAGTGAAGGGGTTAACCAATAGGTGGCGCTGTAGGGGTTAAGTGTGTCCTAGGGAGCGATTCTAATTGTGAGGGGGAGGGGCTATGTGTGACATGACACTGATCACCGCTCCCGATTACAGGGAGCTGTGATCAGTGTCTTATCACTAGGCAGAACGGGGAAATGCTTGTTTACATCAGCATTTCCCTGTTCTTCCTCTCCGTGAGACGATCGCGGGTATCCCTGTGGACATCGGGTCCGTGGGACCTGCGATCACACCCACGGAGGTTGCGGCGCGTGCGTGCGCAAACCGCTTCTTGAAGGGCAACGTACAGGTACGTTAACCTGCCTGTACATGCCCTTCTGCCGACGTATACTAGCGTGAGCCAGTCGGCAAGCGGTTAAGTAAAGGGAACTGTTATTCTGTTATTCTGTTGTGAGCGCTATATGCTGCTGATGCTGGCAGCCATTCATTCTGGTAAGTATATAGTGGTGAAGGTGTAGTAGCACTTACCTTGGATGAGGAAGATACAGGTCGGCACTCCCAATATTTGTGGTGGAAACACATATCAATAGGACAGTTGTATTAAACTCTGGACACTATAGATTATTTATTGCACATTGACTACTGCTTTGAGACATCACAAATGAATGTATGTATATATATATTATTTACTGATTCATACAGGTTTATATTGGGTGCTGCACATTTAATTTAAGTACAAACTGATTACCCTAAAGTGTGACTTTTCCCTGTCCTAGTCTGATTCCTGCTGTACAGAGAAATAGAGGAGATTAATATAAAATCGGTCAGAGGCACTATTTAAATATATATTTAAAGCCCAATTGCAGTTTCAGCCAAAAAGTATATAGGCGGGTGCAGTCTACGTTCTCCACTATAGGTGACACTTGCCTACTGCAGCTCTGCAGTTGGTGAGGAAGTCAGAGGAAGATGGTTCCTCTATGGTTTCCTGTGTCACCAGGGAAGTTATCTGACTGGATGGTGCTGCCCCATGTGACCCTGGAAGCTATTTTGGGTCAGGCAGAGCCTATTTAGCACCCTGGCTCCCCGGCTTGGCACGCATTTGCGAGTGGGTAGAGTAGGGACAATATTCAGTCTGTTAAGGACAGAACTAGCCGTAGGTAAAGGTCCTGACGAGGAGGGAAAGCATAGGGATTGCAACTTCCCTGGACCCCTTCCCGCTTGGGCACGAGATGGCCTGGCTGCATTCTGCATCTCCTAACAGTTAGGTGAAAAATATGCTTAATTGATTGATGTTGATTGGATATGTAACTTTTGAGATATTTATATATATTTGCGCAATGTGGGGGGAGCAGTTTGATGCCCCTGTAGATGTCCCATTAGGATGAAACGCGTCGGGAAAGACTTATCGCTCTCCACATTGCTTTAATTTTCATCATTTTAACCATTTTATGCTGGTCGGTTTCAATAAACCTACCCTTTTGACCTGCACTATTGGAGCACTCCTCTTCTTTTCCTATATATTACAATTGGATGAGAGTTGTTGTGGTGTTCCCATTGGATAAATCGCCCCTCCAGTTTGGTTGATACTGCTGAGGTTATTCTAGACAAGAGGAGACGCCGTCTGAGATCCGGGGTCCTCACTTCCATCTGGGAGAGCCACCTATCTGGATTTCCAGGCTTGTCGGATTTGGTGTCGCTGACATCCGGATCCACCTGTTCCGGTAAGAGTGTTTAATCTCTTTCACTTTAAGGATTCACCAGTTTTGGATTATATTTCATATTGGAAGATCTTCACTGTTGGACGTCTATAAATTAATTTTTTCCTCATAGGATTGGATTTATATTTCTAGGACTTTAATTATATTTTATATATATATTTTCTGTTCTACACATTTCTTTATTATACCATGTTGGACTCCAATATTCATTTTTACACTTTTTGAGCATTAATATGTTCTAATATTATATGTGTCACTACTGCACTATTTGTTTTAGCGCTACATTTTTTACACTATCTTCTAACAGTTACTGTCAGTTTATCTGGAACCTTCTCTCTACATGCTATTGGAATCTATGAGTGTTCCAAAATGGTGTTGTCTTCCCCCTAGATTTACTGTGAACTGTTTTTGCATTACTTTAATACAAGTTCTTGCATCTAACCTGGACTGTGTTATTGCTACCGCACCACACTGCACCCCACCTACAAGTATCTGTGTGATTCAGAGCTGCATTAAAAACTCTGATTGGTAATTGCCTTACTTATAATCCAGCCATAATTCAGTACCAGCACAACATGTGTATAAGCAGCAGCCTTTCTGCAGTTTTTTTTTTTTTTTGTTTTGATTTTTGGGATATTTATTATAGCAAAAAGTAAAAAAAATTGTGTTCTTTTCAAAATTGACGTTCTTTTTTGTTTATAGCGCAAAAAATAAAATCCGCAGAGGTGATCAAATACCACCAAAAGAAAGTTCTATTTGTGGGTAAAAAAAAGGGGCATCAATTTTGTTTGGGTACAGCTTTGCACGACCGTGCAGTTTTTAGTTAAAGTGACGCAGTATTGCAAAAAATGGCCCGGTCATTAAGAGGGGGGAAAATCTTCCGGGGCTGAAGTGGTTAAGGTCTTCTCAACCGGCCAAATCCACCTGCAAATTTTACACAGATTTTAAAATTGTCACGGGTGCTGGAACAAACAGACGGAGGGGAGGAAGTTAAGTTCACATAGGACTTTTGAGCTCTAATGCCATGTGGACACGGGCGGACTTTTCGGCATCAAAGGTCTTTCCGATGGACTTTCGACGGAGTTACAACAGACTTTCGGACGACCGAACTTGCCCACACACGAATGGACTAAAGTCCGTTGGTTTGAACGTGATGACGTACGAAGGGACTAGAATAAGGAAGTTGATAGCCAGTAGCCAATAGCTGCCCTTGCGTCCTTTTTTGTCCGTCGGACTAGCATACAGACGAACGGATTTTCCGACCGGACTCAAGTCCGTCCGAAAGATTTGAAACATGTTCCAAATCTAAAGTCTTTTCGACCGAAAAAGTCCGCTGCAGGTCCGATAAAGCCCACACAGGGTCGGATTGTCTGACGTATTCGTCCCGTCGGACCAGTCCAGTCGAAAAGTCCGCCCGTGTGTATGCGCCATTAGTTCACCTAGGTTGAACTGGATGGACCTGTGTCTTTTTGTTCAACATTATTAACTTTGTAACAAAGTCTTCGTTTTTATTAGATTTTTTTTTTCTATGCTTAATTTGGTTGCAGAAATTTGCGGGTTATCTTGTGAGTCGTGACTTGATTTAACACAAGCCAGAGGGGCTTGTCTGATATTGGTTGTAATGCGTTAGGATAAGAGAATATTGCATATTTTTTACCCTTTTATTGCTTTCTGCAGTTTCTTCTTAAAGGATTATTTTAAGCCTATTGTTAATGAGCACCGAAAACACGGTGTACAGATCAGCATCAAACGCATTCCGATGAGGGGAAAACCTAATTATTTCAAGGGTAATAGCTGTATTTTCAGAAGCAGCGCAGTGCTGAAATGTATCAGAGATAATGCGTAAAAACATCATAAACAACAGCAATGGCGTATAATGCTCACAGGATAAAAGCAACAATAGAAAAAGGAAGCTTTGAGAAGGGAAACGTGAGACAGCTTGGTATGAATAGTCATAGGTCTTCGTTTTAAAGCTGAACTATGACCATAAACAAATAAAATACTATTGGTACCCCATCTCCTTCATCTGATCTTCCACCCTGTTCTGGTTGTGAATGACGGATCTGCTGAAGCCGCTCTGTATGCCACCCACTTAGGTTTGCCATCTTTTCTTCAAGTCAAACCCGAACACTTTAGCGGCGCGAGGCAATTTTTTTTTATAGTATAAACTATACATATATTTTATGATGAGAGATAGAAACAAGAGAGACCAACAATTAAGACACCACATCCCATATAAACATAAGTAAGAAGGAAGGGACTTTAGGCATAAAGCCTAGGGACTTTAAAGGTGTCAGTGTTCAGAATATATATTGAAACCACGTTTTTAATCATTTTGTAATAAAATTTCTCTTTTATTCTAACGTGGTTTCAATATATATTCTGAACACTGACACCTTTAAAGTCCCTAGGCTTTATGCCTAAAGTCCCTTCCTTCTTACTTATACATATATTTTGCTATTAAATAACATTTCTAATCATATGAAGTTAATAACAAGAGTCCCCCTTTACATCAGAGTCCACAGAGTTCCCCTTTTACATCTGAATCCACAGAGTTCCCTTTCACTGTAAGGGGGGAGACTCTGCCTACTCTGATGTAAGGTAGAACTCTGGGGACTCTGACATAAGGGATGCTCTGGGAACCCTGATTTAAGGGGTAACACTGAGAACTCTGATGTATGGAGAAGACTCTGATGTAAGAGGAAACACTGTGGCCTCTGGTGTAAAGGGGAACTCTGATGTAAGGGGTGCTCTGAGAACCCTGATTTGCCTTAGTGTACTCACTCAGAGGCAGTAGAGAGAAGCGGGGATGACTTCAGTCACAGGCAGGGATGGATGGTGAGCTCACTCACCCTTTGGCAATCAGCAACTCTCATTCAGAATCTAAAGGCTGCTCGACTTCAAATTTCCGGCCCCAACTTTCCTTTTCTGAGGCACAGCACCAGGGATTGGAGTGTGGGCAGACACAGAGGGGTAAGGGTAGGGGGAAGAGGTGCAGATCAAACCCTCTCTCCTCTCCTGTCTGTGTGTGTATTTGGGACGGGGGGGAATTGTAAGTGTTGGCTTTGGGCAGTGTGAAAGAGTGTAACAGACACTCTCAGCTTAGCCAACTGCAGCCAGCGACCCTGCTAGGAAGCCATAGTCCACTCTAAATAATGTGCCTGGGTCTCAGACAAAAACCCCGAACACATGATTCCAAACCCTAACTGTCCGGGTGAATCCTGGACAGGTGGCAACCCTACACCCACTACATACAGGTTCACTACACTTTCTTCTTCATGGACAGACATTGCAGTGCTATTCAGACATAAGACACTTCTTGCTCAACTGAACCACCAGTAACGTGGGTAGACAGCAGCTCCATGTCTACCTCGGGGGCATCAGGCTGCCAGGCTGGGTGAGGGCCTATCCTAAAGTAAGAGGGCAGCGCAGGTTTGGGACTGCGGCTTGAAGTCCAACCAGAAGTGACGGTTCTGCCGGCCGGAGAACCTGTCGTGGTCAGAGGTAGAATGGAAGTTGTCGCCACGAAGAGACCAATCGCCTTTACCAGGGACCACAGTGAGTAACTGAAGCAAGTACAAGAGCAGTATTCTCACCGAACAGGCACGGTGGAGAATCAGGAAGCTTCAGGCTGTGATCAAGCCAGGGACCCAACCAGCAGAGATGACGCTTGCAGAGCAGCCTTGTGTGCCAAGACAGGGACCGAGCCGGTCAGCAGGGGTGAAGCTTGAAGGTATCCGAAGTGTCAAGCTAGGGACCCAACAGGGAAGCGTCGGTTACGCTTGAGGGAAATACCGCCGTAAAAGCCTTGAGCAGCTCACGGGATTCAGAGTCAGTGAATTTAGAGGGTCCAGTGAGAGACCAGGAGCTCAAGGGGCTGAAGAACTACAAGGAGAAGTTGTAGTACAGCTGAGAGAACTGTTACTTTGCGTTAGGAACTGTTTAAGTACCATTACCATAGGAGACAACAACCCTGTACGTGCAGAAGTAGCGCCTTGCTGGGGCCTTTCCCTGTACAGCTCTCCTTCTGTCGAAGTCTCGGAGTCTGCCAATTGAAATTGCAACTACTTAAGGGTGTCCTGGCCCTAACCCTCTTTACCTTGCAAAATATAAAAAGGACTGTTAAAGAAATAAAACCTCTTTACATCCAAGAGGTGTCCGGCGTCCAATGACTTTTATCACCTTAGCGCCCACCATGCCTCACAACCCACCACATATTGAAGGATGCCAGTTATCTTTGGCCTTGAAGGTTCCCATTAGACTGGAAGAGGTCAGAGATTCTGCTACACAAGTAAATAGGGGCCGCTCTGCAGGCACCCCACAACTGCATGAAATTGCATACGGCTCATTAGTGTGGGGCTCAAGGGGTTAAATCAGGCAGTGAGGAGGCGATGCCTGTCAAATGCTCTTTGAAGAGTGATCTGAATGTGGATATGAACATATGAACGAGCCCTAACGCTTTCAAGGTCAGAAACTCAGAAAGTATTAAATTGCAACAATTGCAACCAAGCAATTATCATAAAAAAAAAAAAAAAGGACAGCCTGTTCTCAGTATAGCTTTCCTTGAAACATTAGATGGCTGAACACACCAGGCCTAGAAGAGGGACAGTTGTAGTGGAAAAAATGAATTTGCATCTAAAAAGAAGGGACAGTTGGGAGCTCCGAGTCATCAAATGATCAGCATTCCGTAGAGAGAATATGGCTGTGCGGGTTACATAGCATCGGAGCCGGAGCTGTGGACGGAATTCACCCTTTATTGAATAAATGTGTTGGCTTATAGCACAAGCAGGTGCCAGGCTGTACAGCATGTTAGGGTAATCAGCCACAAACTCCGGCCAGGCATTAATAAGTGACAGGATCAGATTATGCCAAGCCAGGAACTGCCTGATAAAGAATCCAGCTGAGGTCTGCGGAATGATCAGGATGTAGTCATAGAACATCAAGGGAAAAGAGAAGATGGAAGTTACTGAAGCAGCCTTTGTAGAAGTATTCAATAAGGCAGGACCAGGGGGATACATACTTTAACCCCTCGCACCCAAGGGCAAAACCCTAAAATCCTAAAAAATCCTAATGCCTAAGCACAATTTTGCAACTTTGACACGTGTTAGCAAAACCAAACATATCATCACAACTTCTTTGTTCAGGGCACACTGGGCTTTCATTTGGTGGTAAATGGTAATGAATATCTCCTGATTTTTTTTTATCATTAAATAAAAAATGGGCCAAAATAGTAAAAAAAAATATACAGTTACTACAGGTAATATACAAAAGTGAGTACACCTCTCACATTTTTGTAAATATTTTATTCTATTTTATTCTATCTTTTCATGTGACAACACTGAAGAAATGACACTTTCCTACAATGTAAAGTAGTGAGTGTACAGCTTGTATAACAGTGTAAATTTGCTGTCCCCTCAAAATATTTCAACACGCAGCCATTAACCACTTCAGCCCCGGAAGAATTTACCCCCTTCCTGACCAGAGCACTTTTTGCGAATCGGCACTGCGTCGCTTTAACTGACAATTGCGCGGTCGTGCGACATTGCACCCAAACAAAATTTGACGTCCTTTTTTTCCCCCACAAATAGAGCTTTTTTTTGGTGGTATTTGATCACCTCTGCGGTTTTTATTTTTTGTGCTATAAACTAAAAAAGAGCGACAATATTAAAAAAACCAATATTTTTTACTTTTTCTATAATAAATACCTGCCAAAAATATAAAAAAAAACAAATGTTTTCCTCAGTTTAGGCTGATATGTATTCTTCTACATATTTTTGGTTAAAAAAAAAAATCGCAATAAGCTTATATTGATTGGTTTGTGCAAAAGTTATACCATCTACAAAATAGGGGATAGTTTTATGGCATTTTTATTATAATTTTTTTTTATTAGTAATGGCAGCGATCTGCGATTTTTATCATGACTGTGACATTATGGTGGACACATCGGACACTTATGACACTATTCTGGGACCATTGTCATTTATACAGAGATCAGTGCTATAAAAATGCACTAATTACTGTGTAAATTACACTGGCAGGGAAGGGGTTAAACACTAGGGGGCGATCAAGGGGTTAAGTGTGTCTTAGGGAGTGATTCTAAGTGTGGGGGGGATGGGCTACCACTGACATGACAGAGATCACTGCTCCCGATGACAGGGAGCAGTAGATCTCTGTCATGTTGCTAGGCAGAACAGGGAAATGCATTGTTTACATCTCCCCGTTCTTCCGCTCCATGACACGAGCGCGGGCACCCGGATGACATAGAGTTCAATTGAAGAGTGTATCTTCAATTGGATTTGATCAAACTGAGTCAATCGGATTGGCCAGAATATTATTAATCATTTTGCATCAATCCACAGCACTGAGATACTAGCTAGGATTATAGGAAGGATTACAGGAAAATTGGGCAAATACTACATCAGGAACTGAATAATGATAAAAAAAAAAATTACTTATTCTTCTAAGGGTCTATTTAAAAAAACCATTAGCTGTGCAGGATGGATAAAATTTCCTCGTATTTTCTGTAATAGATTAATTCCTATGATCGTTAGCTCCATCTAGTGGCCACAATGTGGTATTTTTTTATT
This sequence comes from Lithobates septentrionalis, assembly GCA_037952835.1. Taxonomy (NCBI): domain Eukaryota; kingdom Metazoa; phylum Chordata; class Amphibia; order Anura; family Ranidae; genus Lithobates; species Lithobates septentrionalis. The sequence goes on from JBBDGP010001626.1 coordinate 212,638, forward strand.
GAGGTGCAGTGGAACCTCGGATTATGAGCACAATCCATTCCAGGAGAATGCTCGTAATCCAAAGTACTCGCATATCAAAACCAGTTTCCCCATTGAAGTCAATGGAAACGAAAATAATTTGTTCCGGATTGACTTCAATGGCATGCAATACCGCATGCGGCCAGAGGTGGGGGGGGGGGCGCCGGAGAGCCTCGGAAACGGCCGGAAAGGCCCGAAGACACCTCGGCTGACCTTGGGAAACCTCGGAAAGACTCCATTCCCGAGGTTTACTGAGGTCAGCCGAGCTGTCCTCGGGCCTTTCCGTGCATTTCCGAACAGCGCCAATCGGCGCCGCTCGGCTCCGGCGCCCCCCCCACCTCAGGCCAAACGCGGTACTGCACACGCTCGTTAACAGCGTTACTCACAATCTGAGGTTCCACTGTAGTTTAAAAAACAATAACGCCTTTTGGCAACTAGATGGGGATTGCGCACATGCATGGTGACATCACATATTCCGGCTCCACGGTTTAAAGAATATGTAAATCAATACTGTAAGAGCCAGTCAGGCTCTGCTGAATGCACAAGCTGATAGGGAACATGCAGACAGGTGGAGAGAGCAAAGTGGTAAGTACTGATGTGTTGCTGCTCTGCCCAAGCCCAAGTAGCAAGTTGCGGGCAGTCAGGAGACACCACTGTATTACCTAACTTTACCAGAGTACAAGGTGTCACCCTCTAAGGCAGTGGTTCTCAACTGTTCTAGTGCTGTGACCCCTTCATAAAATTTCCCAAGTTGTGGGGACCCCTAACAGTAAAATTATTTTCGTAGCGTGGGTTGTCAGCACCCAAGGCAAGACAATTAATTGAAGGAAAAAGCTGCTGCGCCCACCAAACAAAACAAATATACGTATAGAATAAAAAATGTAGTGAAAACGATAAGCTGCCAACACCACCAATTAGACTAATTGTGACAACAAATATAAGAACAAAAAAGTGTAGCGCTATAATAAGTCAGTCAGAAACGTTAGAGTGTGCTGATTGGCCAGCAGTGTATATCCCAAAAGTTAAGTAGTATTGGATCACATATACAAGAGCAATGAAACAGTGAGAATTCCAATATTACAAAGAAAACCACTCTTATCATGTCCTTTGTGATATAACAATATAAAGAGTGTGCATCACACAAATTAAACCCAAACCCTTATAGCAAATCACAGGCATATAGGGGTGGGAACAAGTGATAAGTCCCTGAGGTGAGGAAAGTTCTTTTAATCAGGTGGAGACCTCTTAGAACATGGATCTAGATCTCATAGTAATGGTTGTTAATGGTGGACTCCTCCACTGATCAGCCTGGTGCAAAAGTAACATAAAATGCCCTTACCGGACGCGGTGGACTCACAAGCCATACAGCGGTGAGTCGTACGAGCTTGAACCGTGTAGCACGGTAGGGTTATAGCTGTTCCTGGTCTGCAATCGGATGGTCTTGAGAAGGACTCCAGTCCTGAACAGTCTCCCGGTTCGTCCTCCAGCACTCTCTTGGGTCTCAAGCAGTTTGAGATAGGGAAAAAGTGGACGAAAAGAGGCTCCACATAGTGTAAATCCAATTAATCAGGAGATTTATTGTATAAAAATTTCCAACGAAAAAATTCCAGATAAAAACAAACATTCATAAAGACGTAATTAGCGCAGTAGACAGATGGTATAAGGTAGCGTCCTACACCCGACGCGTTTCGTCTGAGAAGACATCAACTGGGGTACAGCTAACCTCTCATCTGCTGCGCTATTTAATAAAAAGTGCTCAGATTAGCATCGGGGACACCTGTGCGGCGTGACTTCCGGGTTTGCGTCATGTGATGGTGTTCAATATCAGCTGACTCACTATCTGGCCTATCGAAAATTGAGTTCCGGATCCAAACCAAGCCTCGGTTTGGGTCTCATGTGCAACCAATTCTAATTGGGCGATGAGGACATGTGATCCCCACATCCAGGCGTCACGACGTGGTGACGCGGAGCCCAATCTGTTAATCCTAGTTAGCTGGCTGTTTGTGGACGTATGCGTCACCGCGTATCTACGCGGCGACGTCACACGTCCACCATACCCTCTCATTTTTCAGAGTAATGCAAGCGGCGAAGAACCGCTCGCATCGCGCAGGCGCAGCAGCGCGGAATCGAAAGTCCATCCCACCTGAGGTTATCAAGGGATAGTGTTTATGAACAAACATCAATCGAAAACACCTCCTCACTCCATTCACCGCTCATATTATTCTCTATACATATTAGGATTGTCGGACATAGATCTTGTGACATCCAAAGAGAATATAATCACTGGGGCATAGGAATAATGTAGGTGCATGGACTATGGAGTCTCTAGACTCGAAACCTGGTGGATACATCAAATCAAATGTTATGTACCCCATGGTTTAAACATCGAGTGGGACATAAATGCGTTTATTAATCAGTCTTAGGACCCTCATTATGCCCTTCCCCCATTCTGGAAATTTCTATACATACTTTCTGGTTGACTGTTGGTACTCCAATTTGTATTAGATTTTATCATCCCTACCACATAGATTCCACAATATATGTAACGTCCATTTGATTCGATATATTTTCTTACTTTTTTGCCTCTCTTCCCTACTTCCCCCCCCTTTCTTCCTGTTCACATTAAAATAGGAAGCATCTAAGATCCAATACAGGGGGCCAAATAAGAAGCTTACATATCCCCTTCCTTAGACACACGTTCTTGCTAGATCGTTTTGGTTGCTATGACCAATATATCAGGTGGATTTTTATTCTCTGTGATTATATATCTATACACATGTATTTTATTTTTTATATTTTTTATACAAATTTTTTAAAAAAGATAGTTTGTAATACACAGTTGTGTAAGAGATTGTATTATTCTGCTCAAGAACAATGTTTGTAAACATGGGGGAACATGTGTGTCGTGACTATCATGGTTCCGCATTCAGGGTTCTCCTCGATGATTTCAATAGTCCATGCACCTACATTATTCCTATGCCCCAGTGATTATATTCTCTTTGGATGTCACAAGATCTATGTCCGACAATCCTAATATGTATAGAGAATAATATGAGCGGTGAATGGAGTGAGGAGGTGTTTTCGATTGATGTTTGTTCATAAACACTATCCCTTGATAACCTCAGGTGGGATGGACTTTCGATTCCGCGCTGCTGCGCCTGCGCGATGCGAGCGGTTCTTCGCCGCTTGCATTACTCTGAAAAATGAGAGGGTATGGTGGACGTGTGACGTCGCCGCGTAGATACGCGGTGACGCATACGTCCACAAACAGCCAGCTAACTAGGATTAACAGATTGGGCTCCGCGTCGTGACGCCTGGATGTGGGGATCACATGTCCTCATCGCCCAATTAGAATTGGTTGCACATGAGACCCAAACCGAGGCTTGGTTTGGATCCGGAACTCAATTTTCGATAGGCCAGATAGTGAGTCAGCTGATATTGAACACCATCACATGACGCAAACCCGGAAGTCACGCCGCACAGGTGTCCCCGATGCTAATCTGAGCACTTTTTATTAAATAGCGCAGCAGATGAGAGGTTAGCTGTACCCCAGTTGATGTCTTCTCAGACGAAACGCGTCGGGTGTAGGACGCTACCTTATACCATCTGTCTACTGCGCTAATTACGTCTTTATGAATGTTTGTTTTTATCTGGAATTTTTTCGTTGGAAATTTTTTATACAATAAATCTCCTGATTAATTGGATTTACACTATGTGGAGCCTCTTTTCGTCCACTTTTTCCCTATCTCAAACTGCTTGAGACCCAAGAGAGTGCTGGAGGACGAACCGGGAGACTGTTCAGGACTGGAGTCCTTCTCAAGACCATCCGATTGCAGACCAGGAACAGCTATAACCCTACCGTGCTACACGGTTCAAGCTCGTACGACTCACCGCTGTATGGCTTGTGAGTCCACCGCGTCCGGTAAGGGCATTTTATGTTACTTTTGCACCAGGCTGATCAGTGGAGGAGTCCACCATTAACAACCATTACTATGAGATCTAGATCCATGTTCTAAGAGGTCTCCACCTGATTAAAAGAACTTTCCTCACCTCAGGGACTTATCACTTGTTCCCACCCCTATATGCCTGTGATTTGCTATAAGGGTTTGGGTTTAATTTGTGTGATGCACACTCTTTATATTGTTATATCACAAAGGACATGATAAGAGTGGTTTTCTTTGTAATATTGGAATTCTCACTGTTTCATTGCTCTTGTATATGTGATCCAATACTACTTAACTTTTGGGATATACACTGCTGGCCAATCAGCACACTCTAACGTTTCTGACTGACTTATTATAGCGCTACACTTTTTTGTTCTTATATTTGTTAAGACAATTAATTTGCGCCCCTAACCCACAGACATTTAGCGCTCCCTGAGTCGCTTCCACTCGTACAGTATTAAAACCTCTTATGGTACATTTTAGGATGTACCACTCTCTTTGTTCTCCTTTCTTTCCCTTGTATCTCTCTCTATCCTTATTTCTTGTTTTTCCCCCCCATCCTTCTCTAGCCATCTTTCTTGTTCTTTCTCTCCCTTTTTCTTTTTTCCTCTCCCTCTTTTCCTTTCCCTTCCATGTATTCTCTATTTTTATTCCTTCTCTTATTCCTTGGTGGGGGTGGGTGGGATGAGTGGCGGGAGTTGGGCTGAGTGGCAGTGCTGGTGGGGAGTTGGGATGAGTGGCAGTGCTGGTGGGGAGTTGGGATGAGTGGCAGTGCTGGTGGGGAGTTGGGATGAGTGGCAGTGCTGGTGGGGAGTTGGGATGAGTGGCAATGCTGGTGGGGAGTTGGGATGAGTGGCAGTGCTGGTGGGGAGTTGGGATGAGTGGCAGTGCTGGTGGGGAGTTGGGATGAGTGGCAATTCTGGGGGGAGTTCTGATCAGCCAACTTAGGTGCTCTTGATCATGGTCATCTTCTGATCTGAGAACTGTAGTGGGGACTTTTAATGGCAACTATAATCACAGGTAGTGTTACTCACTGTGTCTCCGGCTTCACTGTGTCTCTAACTTTGTGGTGTCTCGCAGCAGTGACACCTATGCTAAAATCAGGAGATAGGGTCTCCTCCAGCCCCTCCCACTTCACATTCCTCACCAGTCAGCTGACCTCTAGTCTCTGCCACCCCCAGCCATGCCGTGAACTGAATGGATGGCTGCAAAGAGGTTGAGCGGGCGGCCACGGGCTTCAGGAACAGCCCAGCTGGGCGGCCGCAAAAAAGGCTGGGAGAGAGGCGCGGGCTTCAGGAACAGCCCAGGATTTGGTGACCCCTGGCAAATCATCATTCGACCCCCAGGTTAAGAACCACTGCTCTAATGCCGCATACACACGATCGGAAATTCGGCCAGCAAAAGACCGATGAGAGCTTTTGGTCGGAAAATGCGACCGTGTGTGTGCTCCATTGGACTTTTGCTGGCCGAATTCCAACCAGCAAAAGATTGAGAGCATGTTCTCAATTTTTCGGTCGGAAAAAAGTTCCTATCCGAAAATGCGATCGTCTGTAGCAATTCCGACGCGCAAAATTCCTACGCATGCTTGAAAACAATTTGACGCATGCTCGGAAGCATTGAACTTAATTTTCTTGGCTCGTAGTAGTGTTGTATGTCACCGCATTCTTGAAGGTCGAAAGTTCAGCAAACTTTTGTGTGACCGTGTGTATGCAAGGCAAACTTGAGCGGAATTGCGTCGGAAAAACCATCCAAGATTTTTCTGACGGAAAATCCGCTCGTGTGTACGCGGCATAAGGGTATAAAACACATAAGTAGCTGGAAAGAATTACAAAGCCTTCAGCAGATAAAACTGTTCCCATATATTTTGTGTAATTGAGCTTTAATTAAGAAACCTTTTTTTCAGCCCCTTTAAAAAGACAAGTGCCCTCGTGCCGTCATCTTCTTCATTCTGTCACCCTGCAGCTTTTCTAAGAGGCCAGACACTCCGAACCCGCAAGGTTCCTTCAAGGGCAAATGTGCAACTTGCAGAAAAAGCATCAGATATCAGCTATACTTTACTAAGTAATCTGTTAGATACAATCTGGGCCAATATACTTTACAGTATTAATCTTTCATGTCAAGGAACATCCCAAATAAATATATTTTTATATTTCTAATTTGCTGTCTAAAGCTGGATTACCGAAGATAAGATCGCCGAGAATTATAGGAAGTGGAAGGAGATATTTCCTCAATCCGCTCAATTCGGTTGTGGAATTCTCAGTATCTGTTCTATATGATTAGCTGTCTTGTGCTACTAATCTCCGGAGTTGGGTCACAGGGAGCTGTGCTCCGGCACATATACTAGAAGGCAGTGAATCAGACATGTACAAGGATAGACAAGTGTACAATTACATTTCTTTTTTCGAATGTTGATGCATGTTTTGTTAAGGCATCTCATTGACTTTGAAAGGGGCCTTACAAGTGTATGTCAAGACAAAATATTTTTTTTTCTATTTTTGGAAGAGGCAGGATTTTTAAACCAAAATTTAGAAATTTTATCAGATATTTTTTAATTAGAATTCTCAATTTAACCTCAGTGCCGGTTCACACAGGGGCAACCCGACTTACAAAGTTGCCTCCAGGACAGGCGAGTTTGGCTGTGGCCAATCACAGAATAATCGGCTCTGTGGGAGGGAGGGGTTTGCCTGGGTAAACGCGGGGAGTACCTGGGTAAATTATTTTCATTTTTCTGTAAAGTCGCTTCAACTTGGAGGCAACTTCCATTGAAATCTATGGGTACAAGTCGCCTGAAAGTCACCTTGAAGTAGTACAGGAACCTTTTCTGAAGTCGGAGCAACTTCAGTAGTGTACATTAAGACGGCTCTCATTTATTTCTAAGGCATTTCTTATATCCAGAGACTTGAGGTGACGTGAGGACTTACAAGTCGGATCCCAAGTCGCTGTAGTGTGAACCAACACTCACAACTTAACATGGGTCCAACACAAACTATTCCCCCAGGTGACCACAGCCGCCAAGCAAACCATAGCAAAAGCCTGGAAGACTAGCTCTCTTTAACATTGTGGAAACTAAAAACAGAGTCACTAAAGCTACGATCCATGCTAAGTTGGAGGTGATTCTATTGGACAAGATCGAATACTACACCAAATTATGGCAATCCTGGGTGCTTCACTTTCTCCCCCCTCAGTTTGATAACACCCTCCTGACCTCTCCTTGTGGTTTTCCCTCAAACCCGATCTGGCTCCCTTACATACAAGACCATGGGCGGACACTCCGGACCCCCTCTCCTCCCCCTCCCCTTTTTTTTCCTGCCCTCTCCCCCTTCATCTTTCTTCTACTCCTTTCTATTTTGCACTTTCACTTTGCCTAACCAAAATTCTGGTAAAATAAGATTTTGTTGAGACATTTGAATACAGGGTGTAAGCCACAACTAATTTACAACTAGGAGGTACCACAGCATGTACTTGGTTCCTGGATCCCTTGGCACCTACTAAAGTAGAGTATTAGGTGTAAGGGCCTTGTAAAGACCCCCCTTAAAGCGGAGTTCCACCCAAAAAGTGGAACTTCAACCCATTGTCTCCTCTCCCCCTCCGGTGTCACAATTGGCACCTTTTGGGGGGGCGGGGGGACAGGATACCTTATCTTTGACATGTATCCTGTTCCCACTTCCGGGAGTCCGGGCCGTGGCCCGTGACATCACTGCGGGGCTCCCTCCTCCTCCTCTCCCTGTCGCCAGGCCAGTAGGAGAGAGGTGCGGGGCCTCGCGCATGCGCAGTAGGGTTCCCGGCGTGAAGCCGTAAGGCTACACTGCCGGGTACCCATACCCGCAATGGCGGCGGCAGCACTCAATAGTTGATGGAAACATCAGCTGCGTTGCCAACATCGCTGGACTCCAGGACAGGTAAGTGTCCTATTGTTAAAAGCCAGCAGCTGCAGTATGTGTAGCTGCTGGCTTTTAATTTTTTATTTTTTTTGGGCGGAACGCCGCTTTAAATATGTACTTACTTTGTGCTTTGCTATAAGTTAATGTTGAGTGCTTCTTTAACTTTGCTTTTAGATGACCAGTCTCATATGTGGTAACATTGTTATAGAAAAGATGATACGAAACGTGAGAAGTTAGAACTAGAAAATACTTGCAGACAGCTTGGCGATACGCCCAGACTTTGTTTATAAATATAATCATAAATACTGATAAATATGTCTGGGACATAATGGGAACTAACTTTTAGATTGTGCAATAATACACACACATATATCCTTTAACCACTTCCCGCCCATAGGTCGTCATATGACGTCCTGTACTTTGAGTGGGGATATCTGAATGAGGCCTGCAGCTACAGGCATCATCCAGATATCATCTTTTTCAGCCACTGATTTTGTGCACCGTAAGAACAATTATAGCGGAAAGCCCCTCCCTCCGCACCCTCCGGTGCTTCTCTCGGCTCGCAAGCTGGAGAACGAATCACCGCAGGAAGTTGAGCATAGAGATTTCCAGTGACCAAATGATCCCCAGTCATCTCTATGACCCTCAGAGGCCCGGGCGCAATGTTATGACGTCACGTCCGGGCCGGCGGAAGTAAACAATGCCGGGGACGCAGCTGGAAAGGCAGAGAGAGTTTATTTCTTTTTTTTTTATCTCAGCATTTCCTGGAGAGAGAGATGTGGGGTCTTATTGACCCCACATCTCTCCATAAAGAGGACCTGTCACGCACTATTCCTATTACAAGGGATGTTTACATCCCTTGTAATAGGAATAAAAGTGATCACAATTTTTTTTAAAAGAGAAAGTGTAAAAAAAGTAAAATAAATAATATAAATGTTTTTGTTTTTTTTTAAGCAAACGCATGCGTAAGTCACACCCACATATGTAAACGGCGTTCAACTCACACATGTGAGATATCGGCACGTGCGTTAGAGCAAAAGGAACAATTCTAGCCCAAGACCTCCTCTGTAACTCTAAAGAGGTAACCTGTAAAAAAATTTAAAGCGTCACCTATGGAGATTTTTAAGTACCATATTGTGGCGCCATTCCACAAGTGTGTGCAATTTTCAACGCGTGACATGTTAGGTATCTATTTACTTGGTGTAACATCATCTTTCACATTATACAAAAAAAATTGGGCTAACTTTACTGTTTTATTTTTTTTTTAATTCATGAAACTGTTTTTTTTTTTGTTTTGTTTTTTAAATCACTGCGCAAATACAGTGTGACATAAAAAGTTGCAACGACCGCCATTTTATTCCCTAGGGTCTCTGCTAAAAAAACATATAAAATGTTTGGGGGTTCTGAGTAATTTTCTAGAAAAAAAATGATGATCTTTACATGTAGGAGCGAAGTTCCAGAATTGGCCCGGATGGGAAGTGGTTATAAGAATGTGTGTATTAATATCACTAACAGGTTATTAAGGGTGACAAACATATGTATATTAACAATTAACAATTCTATGAAAGTGGGTTTGTCTTTAATGATGACAAGCAGTAGGTGGACATTTTCTTTATTGGTTTCTATTGGTGTAATGTTGTAAATATCACTTGGTCATATCTTGACAATATATTGTATTTAAGATACTGAGCCAGGAAATAAAAGTCGCGTGGTGCATTATTCTGTGTCCGTGTGTTGTCTTTGGTCTACATCGCTCCCCGCAGAGCTCTGTGTGTGTGGGTGTCTGAGAGTGAGGAACAGAGAGTGCTAGCACAGGTTAGTATAGAAGTAATATATAGAGAGGACATCCTTAACCCTGGTTCACATTGGTATGATTTGACATGTGATCTGACATGTCAAACCAGCGGCAGTTGCCGGCAATGACACCGTCCTAATTGGTGCAATGCTGCATTTGCGGCGCCGCACCGATTTCAAAAAGTAGTTTTTGCACTACTTTTTGCGATTTCGGACTGCGATTTACATTTCAGCTATTCAGCTGAGTTCAGCTGAACTCGCACGGCTTCTTTCCTGCAGCTCAGTGTGAACCTGGGCTTAATGATAGAAAGGTACTATTAACTTGTTGTAAGTCATCACTAGGAGCCCTCCGGGCACTTTCTTAGAGGCCTAAACATTGGGTTCCTGAACCCCAGGCTGGTCACATTTTGCCTTGTTTGCTAACCATCGCTTTGTGGTGGATGTGTTATACCCCTAATTGTATTCTGTTTTACATTTTTGGCTGTTAACCCTTCCCCATGCGTTTGTATGTCACGTCTCGCATTGGTTTACTAACCTGTCTGTTGCCAGTTTGAGGCATTTATATAAATAAACAATTTGAACAAGAATTTACAATTTAACAAAAGAACAGATAATACAAACTTAAAGAACAATAAAGGAAAGGTAAATAAATAATGTGAAATCCACAATAAAAAGTTTATAAAAATAGTTAAAAACACAGAAATGTCCAAGCGCCAAAAACAAAACTACATTTCCCAGAATGCTATCAGCGATCGCACACACGTCCTACTTCCGACTCCACCATTTATAGGGCGTACACACGGTCAGACTTTGTTCGGACATTCCGACAACAAAATCCTAGGATTTTTTCCGACGGATGTTGGCTCAAACTTGTTTTGCATACACACGGTCACACAAAGTTGTCGGAAAATCCGATCGTTCTGAACGCGGTGACGTAAAACACGTACGTCGGGACTCTAAACGGGGCAGTGGCCAATAGCTTTCATCTCTTTATTTATTCTGAGCATGCATGGCACTTTGTCCGTCGGATTTGTGTACACACGATCGGAATTTCCGACAACGGATTTTGTTGTCGGAAAATTTTATAGCCTGCTCTCAAACTTTGTGTGTCGGAAAATCCGATGGAAAATGTCCGATGGAGCCCACACACGGTCGGAATTTCCGACAACACGCTCCGATCGGACATTTTCCATCGGAAAATCCGACCGTGTGTACGGGGCATTACAGTGTATGTAAATCAACACTGTTGTGGATTTCAAAGATAAATAAGAGATTCCAGGCAGAAGCAAGGTGCCATCATTAATTGACTAAGAAGGGGTGTAGGCTGTCCAACGTTGATGGTCTCCTACTGCGTGGCTTGTCTTGTCAATGCTGCTTTCCCTTTGTCTAAACATCCATCTGTACACATTTCTCTTGTCAATTGTGTCATCTCCATAAAAATTCTGTAGCCTTCTGTCGATGTCAGACAGCCTGCACCCCTCCTTCGTCAAGAACTCAATGACAGCATGTTATGTCTACTTGGAATCCATTAATCCAACTGTAATGAAAAAGAAGAGTTAATATAGAGGAAGAGTTGGGCCGGCCATAGACGGAGCGAATTTCTTTCCTGCAACTAGGAGTTGCAGGAAAGAAAATCGCTCGATTTCCCCATCAACACAGACAGTTTTGAATGGGGAATCCCTCCCAGGATGCCATTGTGTTCTCCCGGCGATCAAATTTACCCAATCAATTAACTTGGGTACATTCAGCCTGCTCATACATGGTTTGAATATCGGCCACTCCCTGATGAATCGGCCGAGATTCGAACCGTCTATAGCCAGGTTTGCTCTATAGACTAAGTTTAGTGTCCTTTTTTCACTTGTATCACATATCCTTGTTGTGTGCCTTTAAATTGTGCCTTTTTCAACAAGATACTAGTGCTTTGTGCCTTAAAATGTGCCACTTTTCATCCATTGTCTCCATATGTTCTCCCTATGTGACCTCACATGATCCTGATGTCATCACCAGGCGCCATGTGATTAGAGAACGCTGAAGGGCAAATCGGACTGAAGACCGCCAAGACATGTCACAATGGTTCATCTGAGTTGTGGTTTAAATTGTGCCATGGTGGTCCTGAGGAGGGAATAAAGTGGAACATAGTCCATCTAGTTCAACCAACAGAAGGAAAAAAAAATACAATCCTATTTATACAATCCTATACCCACAGTTGATCCAGAGGAAGGCAAAGAAACACCCCAATAAAGCATGGTCCAATTTGCTCCAGCAGGTGGGAACATTCCTTACTGATCCCTTTCCTGGAGTGGACCACTGGTGACACATTGAAAACGTGGCTTGTGAAGACACTGGATGAAAAGTGCCAAATTTAAAGGCACAAAGCACCTTGTTTGAAAAAGGAATTTGTTTTAAAGGAATAAATCTCTGTGTTTCAAATGGACACCTTATACAAGTGAAAATATTTTATTCAGCAATGATTGGTGGCATATGCATAGTTTTTGTCTTGTTTGTATATATTTAAAAAATTCTGAATTCACATACTCACCCGCCTAAAGCATCCAGTGTTGCCTTCCTGTGATCCGCCACTTGGCTGCCACACATTGGGCCCCGAACCACCATCTTCTTTTTGGACATCACCAGGAGCTGACTGTCTATTCTAGATTCAGGTAGCCAACTTTTAGATTTATTCCCCTGTGTTAACTTGTTTTTAGGTTTCTTCTTACCTTTTATCCTGAATTAACATACTCACCCAACCAAATGAATCAGTGTTGCCTTCCTGTGATCTGCCACTTGGCTGCCACACACTGGGTCCCACACCACCATCTTCTTTTTGGACATCACCAGGAGCTGACTGTCTCCTCTAGGTTCAGTTAGCCAACTCTTAGGTTTTTTCCCCTGTGTTAACTTATTTTTAGGTTTCATGCGGCTCACAGCAGGGGTCCAGTGCATGCTGGTTCACCATTTCAGGTCTGATTTCAGCCCAAATTTTGGGCTGAATTCGCACATAAAACGGACCAAAAGACGCACAGTGCAAAACGCACCGGACCTGCTGTGGAGATATGTGAACTGGCTCCATAGAGAGCCGGTCAAAACTTCCTGCTATTGCGAATTGGATGCTGGGATGCCACATATAAATCGCAATGGCGTGAACCCAGCCCAGTGGCGTCACTAGGGTTGGTGTCACCTGGTGCGGTATAACATGGTGTCACCCCCCCCCCAATAATTTTTTTCCCCCTTTGGTGGCGTGTCGGTACCATGGCAACCCCCCCCCCACACACACACACACACACACACACACACCTCACCCTGGGCTCGGGTCGGCGGTGGACACCAGGACACACCCCCCCCTGCACCTGTTCCGAATCTGGGCACCGGGCGACAGCTGGAGTCTAGAGAGGTGGGCAGCTTCACAGTATCTCCAGGCGGAGATACTAGTAGTGTGTGTAGTGAAGTCATCATCATGTCTGCAGTGCAGTGTGAGATGTGACAGGCTGAGGGTCGCTGGCTCAGTAGGGTAGGGAGGAGGAAGAACAAGAAGGAGGTCACACTCACTCAGTGACACACCAGGCGCGGCTGCAGTGCTGGAGGTGTGTTGTTTCAGCCCAGCAGGCTGCGGGGTGAACGGGTCAGCTGAAAAAAAAAATACCAGGGCTTTCCTCACCATCGGGAGGGTGTCACCCCTTTAGCGGGTGTCACCCAGGTGCGGACCGCACCCCCCTAGCAACGCCTTTGACCCAGCCTCAAACATCTCCAGGAGCTGCATGCCTCTTCTATGTTGAGATAGCCAACTCTTGATTATGTAAGCAAGGTCCACCTTCCTCCAATGCTTTGTAGCAGCTGAAGTCTCCAGGGATATGTGACACGCATACTCTAGGAGGCTTCAGGAAATAGGTCACATGCCTGATGAAGGGGTCCTGCGTGGCTTCAAAAGGTCGCTTCTATTTATTTTTTTGATACTATGTGATTAAAATTTTGGACCTAGTTTTGGAGATCCCGGTGTGCTGGTGACACTTCTTTCTCATGATTGCAGTCGGTTCCAGCCGTTGGTCATTTCAGCACCCAATTTAAGATACAGCCATTTGTGCAGGAACGTGTGCATTGGGAGTATTGCGTTGGAGGCTCAGGAACTGGGGCACATCAATATCGTTTAGGTCAGCTATTCGACCCTGTGGTAGATTGCAAGAATGCTATTGGGGATTTTTTTTTGGTGTGAAAAACCCCTTTAAGTACAGTGCCAATGTTACTGGATAACATTAGCAAGTTCTTATTTAGTTTTACTTACTGTCTAAAGTGTTTAATTAAAATATGATCAGAGGCGGGGTCAAATAAAAATAGGAAAAGGTTTCAATCCATTTACTCTATCTCAACTTGTATTCAGTGAAAACAATGGCTACATAATTAGCAGAAACTTTCATTTTCATTACTACAAGTTACAAAATTTCATTTTTAATTTATTGTGTCTTATCTATTAACTCCCATACCCACAACAAGGCCGGAATTAAGATGTGATGGCTTAATCAAGAATGTGAGAGCTGTACAGAGCACTCTCGGGGCTGGTAGGTCTCCTATTGTGCCTACGGCAACGGCTCTCCCAGAGTACATCTACCGAGCTGCCACAAAAAAGTGAAAACATGAGCCTGGCCAGGTTGATAATAATTGGAGGACTAATCTTACACTGCTCTATCTATTTTAACCCATGTGTGTGTATGTGTGTGAGTTTGAGAACCAACCAGGCAAATTTGTAACTCGATTTATAGCCAATCAGCAATCTTTAGGACATTGAGTGCTTTTTTACATCACTTCTACCCCAGGAAGATAGCATGGGAACGAGTGGGGAATATGTCATGTGCAATATATGCCCTATTAGATAAAACATTTGCCCTCTTTTCCAATTTATCAAAAAAAATAAAAGTTTCTTGTCTCTTGTTGGGTTTCCTCTATCCTAGGGTCTTCAAATAAGATAGTGTACAGGGGTTTATTGATGGGCACCCTGATGTAAGGGGGGGGCATTGATAAGTACTCTGATGTAAGGGGGACTCTGATGCAGATGCCCACCGAGGGCCGTTCCGTGAGTGAGCCTTGACCCTGAAGGCAGATCCTCAACCACCAGCCTTTCATTGGCAAAGTGGCTATTCGGGGGCACTTTCACCTACCCTGTTTCCCCAAAAATAAGACCTAGCGTGATTGTCGGTAATGACTGCAATATAACCCCTACCCCCCAAATAAGCCCTAGTTAAAGTCCTTGTAGGTCTTCTTTTCAGGGTAGGGCTTATTTTCGGGGAAACAGGGTAGCGCTTATTTGGGGGGTAGGGCTTATATTGCAGCCATCACTGACAATCACGCTAGGTCTTATTTTCGGGGAAACAGGGTATGCCCATGTAGATGCCGATGAATCCCTGGGTCGTCAGGTTGCCAGTTGGGCATCTTTCATCTGAGGTCATCCTTCAAGAGCTTGCTCTCGACATCCTTTCTCCACAAGCCTTGGTATCTCCAAGATTTGTGAGCTAGCAGAAGCCCAACTATAACATTACATTCAGAGACACTGCATGCAGACACCTTTACACCCCCCTTTTCTTCATCAAATGGCTTTCGCTGGGAAGCACCTTGCCAAGTCTATTCAACTTTGCTGGTCACCATTGCACGGCAACATCTGTGGGTCCTCTTTCATAGATAACTGAGGATCTCAGACACCCTTACTTCAAGGACTCCTCCACACAAAGGAATCAGCCTACATCACCTGTTTATATTAAAGGGGAACACTCACTCAGGTTTTACATATTGTGCTTTGTTATTTCTTTTCGCCTGTGGCATCAGGGCATAGATGGAGCTGGCTGACAAAAAGTCTTCTCTCCCCCCTCTTTTACCTGGGGTCATAGGGTCGCCTTAAGATCTGTTGGCTTCCACCGCCAAGTTCACTGTTATTGCCATTTCATTGCATATCTCTGTGATTCTGTTTTATCCTAAAGTTGCATTTCCGGTAATGGCACCGTCCGAATCGGTGTGTGATGCCGACTTTGCGGCATCGCACCGATTCCCAAAAATAGTTTCTGTTCTACTTTTGGCGACTTGGGGTGCAATTTGTATAGACACCTGTGCATGAACCCGCGCAGATGTGTCTGAAATTACTCCCCACGTCGGACTGACATGAGGGTAAAAAATTAATATTTCTGATATTAAAATTCTGTCAGAATTCTAACTTTTAAACTCAAAATTGTGTTGAATTGACCTGAACTCCGGGCAAACAGTTAAATACACAAAAGAAATACATGTATGAGAGCTGTATTATCTGCAAAAGCATTAGTATTTTTGTACACCCAGTCTTGTGGTTTACCCAACACAGACCTGCCAGGTAAGGGAGGGGGATCTGATCTGTTGCAGGTTTACTTTCACCTACAGATCTCTTACCCATGCACTGATGAGCATATTTCTCTGACACTCGGCTCTCTCCTCCTGTCAGCATGTTCCTTTGACTAAAACACACCTAATCTCTCTGAGCTCCTCCATGCAGATGAGGTTGATACCATGTTACAATAAAGTGTCTAAACTGTTTGCATTTATAAAAACAAATTTAAATTAGTTGAGCTGCAATAATTTTAGTCTTTGAAATCTGCCTGGAGTTCAGCTTTAAATATATATCTATAGAGATATATAGATAGACATATATATATATATATATATATATATATATATATATATATATATATCTATATATATATCTATATATCTATATAGATATATATATATATATATATATATATCTATATATATATATATAGATATATATATATATATATATATATATATATATATATATATATATATATATCTATATATATATCTGTATATATATATATATAGATATATATCTATATATATATAGATATATCTATATATATAGATATATATCTATATATATATCTATATATATATATCTATATATATATATAGATATAGATATAGATATATAGATATATATATATAGATATATCTATATATCTATCTATATATAGATATATCTATATATAGATATATCTATATATCTATATATATATCTATATATATATCTATATAGAAATATACATAGATATATATATAGATATATATATAGATATATATATAGATCTATCTATCTATCTATCTATCTATCTATCTATCTATCTATCTATCTATCTATCTATCTATCTATCTATTTTTATATATATATATATATATATATATATATATATATATATATGTGTGTGTGTATAGAAGACAAATCAGCGCAATAATATGACACTATTTAAAAGATAGCTGCTGAACACCAAGGGTCAAAATTCAAATCCCTGAACAGAAAACATATAAAGAACAGTGCAGCACTGATAAAACAAAGAAAAAATATATAACAAAGAATGTCCATAAATCAATTAAAAACAATCCGTAGTGTCTTCATTGATGAACTATAGATATTGCATGCAGGTGACTTTGTGGAAAAATCAAACCTCCACCAATGATAAAGATGGCAGCTCACCTCTCTAAGTGGACCCTTTCATTATAGAGGGTCTGCCACACCTTCCCACACGGGGTATCAAATGGTAAATAAACAGTAATATCCTAGGGATCTCCTTATGGTTGGGTAAATCAATCATCGATCTCCACTCCAAAGCCACATATATCATAAAAATAAAAAGCAACACATAGTGCTCTCTGCATGTATATACAATTTATTAAGGATAAAATGAATGGAATAAAACTCACAAGTAAGGCACTTGTAACCGAGTGCCCGGTGAAAACAGCGTGTATGTAAACAGACAGTGATGGCTGCGGGTGACGTCACGTCCGTCCGTCCATACGCGTTACGTCCCTATGGGCGGGACTTCATCAGCGGATCACGTCAAATGTTTGGATGTGTGGTTGCCATGGTGTTTGTCACATTATTTAAATCGGGTTGTAACGTCATTTCCGTGAGGTGAGCTGCCATTTTTATCATTGGTGGAGGTTTGATTTTTCCTTGAAGGCACCTGCATGCAATATCTATAGTTCATCACTGAAGACAGTATGGGTTGTTTTTAATTGATTTATGGACATTTTTTGTTATATATTATTTCTTTGTTTTATCAGCGCTGCACTGTTCTTTATATGATATATATATATATATATATATATATATATAGATAGATATCTCTCTCTCTATAGATAGATATATCGATAGATTGATAGATAGATAGATAATTGGATAGATAGATAGATAGATAGATAATTGGATAGATAGATAGATAGATAGATAGATAGATAGATAGATAGATAGATAGATAGATAGATAGATAGATAGATAGATAGATAGATAGATAGATAGATAGATAGATAGATAGATAGATAGATAGAGATTTATATAGATAGATCTATCTATCTATCTATCTATCTATCTATCTATCTATCTATCTATCTATCTATCTATCTATCTATCTATCTATCTATCTATCTATCTATCTATCTATCTATCTATCTATCTATCTATCGATATAGGTATAGATATAGATAGTAAATATACTAAATATACTAAATAGTAAATATAGTAGTAAAGAACACACATTAAATGTAAAATGGTCTTCTCAAGGCATGGTAAAGCACTACCAGGTGTGAAAATGCTGCTAACCAGATGTACTGCATTACCTACTGCAAAGGCTTCCTTGAAAATCCATTTTGCTTCCGGAAAGCCAAGCCTTACCCGCCTGTGGAGAAATGCCCTTTGCATTACCATTCTAATGATCCCGTAATGTATTCCTTAACATGATACTGTGTATAAATCCTGAACATTAAATCGAAGCAGTTGCAGAAAATCACCGTTCACGCCAACCCACGCACCATCGCCAGAAATTCCATTACTACACTATTATTCCCCCTGAATAGAATCACCATAGAAATCATGTAATCTGAAAATGGCTGTCATTACGTTTCCTTCCATTTTTCCTGCACAGGAAACAGGTTAAAAATGTCCCCGGCGACTCTTTTTTTTTTTTTTTTTAGCAGCAGACGCGCCTGACTATTCCCCACTTTTAGCGCAGTCGCCGTAGAAAATTCTAATTAAACGCCTTGCCTGTCAAATCCCGGGGATGATTTTGCTGAGGAAATGGCAGGTCGCTTCCAGTAGATTATAGGCATAAACACGCAAGCCACCAACTGGATAGTTTTCTACTGTGAAGAGATAAAAGCCAAAAAAAAGAGAGAGAGAGAGAGAGAAAGAGAGAGGCAAGAATACATTGAGATCCTTGAGAAATATAAATGTAAGGAATAGTTGGTATTCATCGCAGCGGGGGGGGGGGGGGGGGGGGGGGGGGTTAGATTCATTGCAGCGTTTTCAAGAAAATAACTTCTGTCTAATGATGGGAGGAAAACAGAAGGAAAGGTGCAAGGGGGCGGAAAGCAAGACCCATCCGGATGTGATAATTCCCGGAAGAGAGAAATGACAAAAAAGGATAAATAAAGTGCCTAGTGCTCATTATTCTAATGCTGAAAACAATTCCAAGAAATAAGGAAAAAGAGCACCCATTTTAGTGAAGGAAAAAACAAAAAAGTATTGTCATTTTGCAAGGTAATGATCTAAAAAAAAAATTTAAGATGTGGCTACTTAAGCGCTAACATGGAAAAACTAAAAATAATATAAATTATAACTAATTAGATAAAAAACACCTGCAACTATTCAAATGTGTTCTGACACCACATAACAAATATATATTAATTTATTTATTAATTATAATAATATAATTATTATATTATTTTATCTATTATTTGTTTTTTTATTAAAGATCTAAAAAAGGTGAAAATTTGATGACACCGGCGCATGGATTCCAATGCTGGGGGAGGGGCTGTTTTTTTAAACGCACATTAAATGTAAAATTATCTTCTCAAATTATAACTAATTCGATGAAAAACAGCTACAACTATTCAAATGTGTTCTGACACCACATAAAACATTTATATTATTTTATATATTAATTATAATAATATAATTATTATATTATTTTATATATTATTTGTTTTTTTATTAAAGATCTAAAAAAGGTGAAAATTTGATGACACCGGCGCATGGATTCCAATGCGGGGGGGGCTGTTTTTTTAAACGCACATTAAATGTAAAATTATCTTCTCAAATTATAACTAATTCGATGAAAAACAGCTACAACTATTCAAATGTGTTCTGACACCACATACAAAATATATATTATTTTATATATTAATTATAATAATATAATTATTATATTATTTTATATATTATTTGTTTTTTTAATAATGATCTAAAAAAGGTGAAAATTTGATGACACCGGCGCATGGATTCCAATGCGGGGGGAGGGGCTGTTTTTTTAAACGCACATTAAATGTAAAATTATCTTCTTAAATTATAACAGCTACAACTATTCAAATGTGTTCTGACACCACATAAAAAATATATTAAAAAAAACAAATAATAGTGCACAAATTTTTTCACATATTCATTGCAGGCTATTGCGAAGTAGTTATTTTGACATTTAGCGCACTATTATTTATTTTTTTATTAATGATCTAAAAAAAGGTGAAAATTTTATGACACTGGCACATGGATTTCAATGCGGGGGGGGGGGGGGGGGCTGTTATTTTGAACGCACATTAAATGTAAAACTATCTTCTCAAGGCCTCTTACTAAACACCTTGGAATGTCTACTTTCCAAAAAGGGGTCATTGGGGGGGGGGGGCATTTGTCCTTTCCTGGCTTGTTAGGGTCTCAAGAAATGAGATGGGCCTTTTAGTACATCAGGTGTGATCAGATGTGAGTAATTTTCAGTGATTGGCACCATAGCTTGTAGACTCTATAACTTTCCCACAGACTAATATCCACTAATTTGGGTTATTTTTAGCAAAGATATGTAGCAGTATAGATTTTGGTCCAAATGTTATGAAGAAAAATTACTTATTTGCAAAATTTTACAATAGAAACTAAATTTGTATTTATTTTTTTCAAAATGTTCGCTTATGTCGCAAAAAATAAACCCAGTGGTGATTAACCGCTTGCCGACCAGCTGCCATGAATATCCGCTCTTGTAACACTGATCCTCCTCCCAGCCAATGAGGAAGCCGGTTTTGACACCGATTACCCGATTGGCTAAAAGGATAGGTAATCCTATTGGATGCCTAGGAGGAGGGGAGGAGCTGGAAGCCGCCATGGAGGAGAGGACACGGAGCCGCTGCACCACGCTGCCTGCCACCCGCCACCGCCGATGGGGGAAAGTGCCGGACTGACCGACAAACAGCGGGAGGGGGGGAGGTTGTGGGTGCCAGTCTTCTGAAATTCGAATTTCAAATTAGAATATAATCTAATTTGAATACATAAGAAAAGAATAAAAAAGAATAGAATAGAAAAAAGAATAAAATAGACTATAATAGAATAGAAAAGAATAGAATTAGAACAAACAATAGAATAGAAAGAATATAACCATTTCCCAAAATTCAAATAGAATCAATTCAAATTTGAAGAAAAGAAAAGAATAGATGAGAATAGAATAGAAAATAACAGAATAGTGTAGAAAAAAAACAACAGAATAGAGTGGAATAGAAAGAACATAACCATCTTCCAAAATTCGAATAGAATGAATTTGAATAGAAAAGAATAGAATAGAAAATGATAGAATAGAAAATAAAATACTAGAATAGAAAAGAATAGAATAGAATAAACAAATAGAAAAAGAATAGAACTTATAAAAAACAATAGAATAGTATAGAAAGAATATAACCATTTCCCAAAATTCAAATAGAATCAATTTGTTTTGAATAGAATAGAAAAATATAGATTAGAATAGAAAGATGGTTATATGGTTATGTTATTTTCTATTCTAATCTATTCTTTTCTATTCGAATGTCAGAAGATGGTTATATTCTATTTTATTCTATTTTTTTATTCTATTCTATTCCATTCTATTCTGTTCTTTTGTTTACTATTCTATTTTGTTCTGTTTTACTCTATTATATTCCATTCTTTTATTTTCTGTTATATTAATTTCTATTTTATTACATTTTTTTTTCTATTCCATTCTTTTATTTTATATTATATTTCATTCTTTTTGGAAACTGGTCGAATTTGAAAACTATTCAAAACTATTCGAATTTGAAAACTATTCAAAAACTATTTGAATCTATTTGAATTTCAAAAATTCTAATTGATTTAATACAAATAAACAAAATTAATTCCGAAAACGAATTAAATGGGTTAACCGAATGTAACTAAACTAATTTCTGTAAATAAGGTATCAAAATGAAATTAAATTAAACAATTTTTTTTGTTCTGCACATGTCTAGTAACCATTTTTAAAGTGTCGCCTACGGAGATTTTTGAGTACTGTAGTTCGTCCCCATTTAACGAGCATGCGCAATTTTAAAGCATCTCATGTTCGGTGTCTATGTACTCTCTGTTATATCATCTTTCACATTATACAAAAAAATGGTGCTAACTTTACTGTTTTATTTTATTTTAATTAAAAAATGTATTTTATCCCAAAAAAATTTAATTTGTAAGACCGCTGCGCTAATACGGTGAGACATAGAATATTGCAATTATCTCCATTTTATTCTCTAGGGTCTCCACTAAAAAAAATAGTAATTTTCTAGCAAAAAAAATGATTTTAACTTGTAAACAACAAATGTCAGAAATAGGCCCGGTCCTTAAGTGTCTCATGCAAGTTGTGCCGAATCGCGCAAAAGCTGAGTGACTTTGAAGCCGTGGTGGTGTGAACCGGGGCTCACTACTGGTACATCAAAAATTACCCAAACAAATGAAATATCCACTTGACCTCCGGAATGTTTTACCCCCTTGATGACCAGGCCATTTTTTTGCGATACAAAACTGCGTTATTTTAACTGACAATTGCACGGCCGTGCAAGCTGTACTAAAAATTTATGTCCTTTTTTTCCCATAAGTAGAGCTTCTCTTGATGGTATTCGATCACCTCTGTGGTTTTTATTTCTTGCGCTGTGAACAAAAAAAAAAAAACAACAATTTTGAACAAAAAAACAATATTTTTTACTTTCTGCTATAAAACATATCCAATAAAAAATGTAAAAATTTAAATGTCTTCATAAATTTAGGCCAATATGTATTCTGCTACATGTTTTCGGTTAAAAACATCCCAATAAGCGTATATTGATTGGTTTGCACAAAAGTTAAAGTGTCTACAAACTATGGGATATATACTGGAATTTTTATTTATTTATTTATTTTTATACTAGTAATGATGGCATTCGGCGACTTATAGCGGGACTGCGATATTGCGGTGGATATTCTGACACTTTTTTGCGAATCAGTGACACTAATACAGTGATCAAAAATACGCACTGTCACTGTACGAATGACACTGGCTGGGAAGGGGTTAAACATCTAGGACAATCAAAGGTATAAATGTGTGCCTAGCCAGTGTTTATGTGTACTATGTGTGCTGCATTTACTAAGGGAAATAATGGATTTTCTTTCCCTGCCGGGTCCTTAACAACCAGTGTTGTCACCAGTCTCATTTACATACATTTTCTGGGATCCCCCGGACATGTAGGCAAAGGGGCTGGGATAGAAAAAGAAAAGTGGCCTGGGGGTTCCGTCCATATTTTAGGTTTGGTATGCATTTTAAGGGGGTACACGCACAAAGGAAAAAAAAATCATAATTTATACCAGGCCCTTCAGAGCTTAAAAGTTTTTTGTACTTTAATGCATTCTCTATATTAAGGTAAAAAATGCCCCACTACTCTTTCTACCCAACCCCATTCTTAAACACTTACCTGGCTCCTGTTACAGCTCCAGCGCTGTATCGGCTCCAGCACTGCTCCTCTCACTTCCCGGTCTCTGGAGACCTTGAGGGCAACAGGAGCCATAGACTCCTGCTGTTGTCTGTCAAAATGGCTTACCAGTGCTGTGTGCATCTGTGGACACACACAGCCCAACTCGGCAGCATGTACGCACGTGTGCCTTCCTAGCACCTGGCTTGCTAAGGAGGCACCTGGAGGAGTGGACAGCACACCCAAGGGACTGCCAGAAGAGGATATAAGGGACCTTTTTGGTAGGTAAGTATGACTTACTTACTTACTTACTTCAGTTCCTTTGTAAAAAGTGAAGGCACATGAGTTACGTCCAAGGAGCTGCGTGACATCCCCTGAACTTATCTCTGTTATTTACATCGGATAGTTTTAGCGCACTCCCGGAAGATCTCTACCACTGTATTTCCAGGAGCCCGATGCTGATACTTCAGGTCTACGCATCTTGTACATTAGAATCGGTGCAGCTGCTATGCCTGCCCCTGCCCTCCTCCTGCCCAATCACAGAAGCCTTTGTACTATGTGAACTCATTCACAAAATACAAAGGATTCTCTGAATGGGCAGCAGATGGGAAGGTTGAGCATTGCTGCTCAGTGTGCCTTTCTCTCTCAGCCCGAGTGTCAGTGTATTCTCAGTCAGAGCCATAAACTGGTCAGATATAAATGATAGTTCAGGAGATGTCATGCACCTACCAAGCAGCTGCGTGACATCTCCTGAACTTATCTCTATTATTTATATCTGATAGCCATCCTCCAGGAGTGCAATAAAACTATCAGATGTAAATAATAGAGATAAGTTCGGGAGATGTCATGCAGCTCCTTGGTAGGTGCATGACATCTCCTGAAGTATAATTTATATCTGACAGGTTTATGGCTCTGACTGAGCATACACTGACACAGGCTACGAGAGAAAGGCACACTGAGCAGCTATACTCACCCCTCCCATCTGCTGCCCATTCAGAGAAGCCTTTGTATTTTGGGAAGGAGTTCACATAATACAAAGGCTTCTGTGATTGGGCAGGAGGAGGGTAGGGGTAGGCATAGCAGCTGCACCGATTCTAATGTTGAAGATGCGTAAACCTGAAGTATCAGCATTGGGCTCCTGGAAATACAGTGATAGCCATCCTCCAGGAGTGCAATAAAACTATCACTGTATTTCCAGGAGCCCCATGCTGATACTTCAGGTTTATGCATCTTCAACATTAGAATCTGAATAGGCAGCAGATGGGAGGGGTGAGTATAGCTGCTCAGTGTGCCTTTCTCTCACAGCCTGTGTCAGTGTATGCTCAGTCAGAGCCATAAACCAAAGTGTTGAATAGAGAGATCTGGATGCCGCACACCGGATGAAGTAGAAAACTTGTCTTTATTATAAAAATAGGACCATCAGAAGTACAAGATAATCATGCAAGATGTACAGGATCAGCTGACGCGTTTCACACTCGGAACTGAGTGCTTACTCAGAGCCATAAACCTGTCAGATATAAATGATACTTCAGGAGATGTCATGCACCTACCAAGGAGCTGCGTGACATCTCCTGAACTTATCTCTATTATTTACATCTGATGTTTTATTGCACTTCCGGAGGATGGCTATCACTGTATTTGCAGGAGCCCGATGCTGATACTTCAGGTCTACTCATCATCAACATCAGAATCGGTGCAGCTGCTATGCCTGCCCCTACCCTCCTCCTGTCCAATCACAGAAGCCTTTATATTATGTGAACTCCTTACCAAAATACAAAGGCTTCTCTGAATGGGCAGCAGATGGGAGGGGTGAGCATAGCTGCTCAGTGTGCCTTTCTCTCACAGCCTGTGTCAGTGTATGCTCAGTCAGAGCCATAAACCTGTCAGATATAAACGATAGTTCAGGAGATGTCATGCACCTACTTGGACTTAACTCAAAGTGTGCCTGCACATTTTACAAAGTGGATGAATTGATTGAGTTCAGCTTTAAACAAAAAAAAATATATATATTTTTTTTCCTTTAGTATCCCTTTAAATGATCCTCATATATGAAAGTAGCAAGGGACAAACTGACAAAGCACATTTTTAAAGCCATATTCACCCAAAACTGATATTTCATTTTGGTTCTACTTCCCGGCAAGCTAAATCACACACTGATTTTCAATAATTCTTGGAAATGGCAATGTTGAGATACCCCCTCCAGAATTCCATTTTGACTGCTGTGACCATTACTAGCTCAATGATGGTGTCACGCACCCCTGATGGATTCTCCATAATACAGAAAAAATAATTGGGAAAGCCAGCTGAGATCGAGTGACACCTTCATTATGTCCTTGTATTGTAAAAAGAAGCAGAGGCAGAAACTGAAGCAGGGTGATCTCACCCATGGCATCCCATATAAATGTAATAACGAAGGTTTTCAACCCGCCAGCATCCATGCAGAGTTGAAAAATCTATTTGAGGTGGAGCATGTGTTTAAGACTTTATCAGCATCCGTAGTTCCTGATGAAACAGGTTTTTGGCACAGAGACCGGTGACATAAAAGCTCCCAGCGCGAGCAGCTGCTTGTTACTGTCATGGCAGCAAAATTGACGGTGGTCATTAGGAAGCACGATAGGCTTTTTGACTCAGAAGCATGACAATTTAACTTTGCTGATGCGACGGTCCAGACTTTTTATCATCAGCATAGGCAGAATCTGGATAAAGCTTGAGGTATGGAAATTATGCTTTTGGGTGTATATACTGTACCTGGTTCAAGGCCTTCTTCAACTAATGGAATAATATTAACCACTTCAGCCCCGGAAGAATTTATCCCCTTCCTGCCCAGAGCACTTTTTGCGATTCGGCACTGCGTCGCTTTAACTGACAATTGCGCGGTCGTGCGACGTTGCACCCAAACAAAATTGACTGCCTTTTTTTACCACAAATAGAGTTGTCTTTTGGTGGTATTTGATCGTCTCTGCGTTTTTTTTTTTTGCACTATAAACAAAAAAAAAAGAGTTACAATTTTGAATAAAAACACAATATTTTGTACTTTTTGCTATAATAAATATCCCCATTTTTTTTAAAAAAAAGCTAATTTTTTCTCAGTTTAGGCCGATATGTACTGTTTTCTTCTACATATTTTTGGTAAAAAAAACTGCAATAAACGTATATTGGTTGGTTTGCGCAAAAGTTATAGCGTCTACAAAATAGGGGATAGATTTATAGCATTTTTATTATTATTATTTTTTTTTTTTACTAGTAATGGCGGCGATCTGCGATTTTTATCGTGACTGCGACATTATGGCGGACACATCAGACAATTTTGACACATTTTTGGAACCATTGGCATTATCACAGCGATCAGTGCGATTAAAAATGCATTAATTACTGTAAAAATGTCACTGGCAGTGAAGGGGTTAACACTAGGGGCGGTGAAGGGGTTAACTGTGTTTCCTGGGAGGTGATTCTAACAGAAGGGAGAGGGACTAACTACAGGAAGTGACAGATCGTGGTTCCTAGCTAATAGGAACACACGATCTGTCACTCTTGTCAGAACAGGGAAGTGTGTGTTTACACACACTCGTCCCTGTTCTGTGTCTCCTGATCACGATCGCTCGTGGCCGGTGGTCATTGTGACCGTCAGCCACAAGCACCGGCACCCCCCGCTGTGCAGTGGCGTGTACTCGCCCGCTATCCCGACCCCGCGACCCGACGTATAGCTACGACGGCTCACGCAGGGGAGCCAGCCTGCCGCAGTATGACTGCGGCGGCTGGTCGGAAAGCGGTTAAGGTATACAGTGATCTAGCGCAAAACCTTCAGTGTCTAAATAATAATAAACAGTGTAACAGACATAAATGTGAAAAATTGATTAATTATAAAATAAAGTCCATTCATGTGATTCATCCAGTAATCCAAGTAATGTGAAAAGTGAAAAGAGTAGTCTATAAGTGGTTTTTCAGATGACACAGCCGCTCTCACCAACACCTCTGTGCTCACAGAACTCTCACCTCATAGGCATATAACATAAGCCTTGGATGTCAAACCAAAAAAGGGGGAGATCAGCGCGCTTTTCTTCCTCAGCTACGGCTTCCCAAAAGGGTTCCTCCTCACATAAAGGATATTCCAGTCACCATGCAAAGTAAACAAGCCTCTAATGGTGCATTATCATCATTTATTTACACTAAAAAATGCCTGCTTACACAGCTAAAATAAAGATGCGCTTTAAAAGAAACAAATATCAGCATTCACGCCGCCTCTCACATCACTTCCGGTCCACAATGTGCTCAGGCCACGCCCTACGCGTTACGTCACATGACTTCCTCAGGGGAACCCTTTCACATTTATGTCTGTTACACTGTTTATTATTATTTAGACACTGAAGGTTTTTCGCAAGATCACTGTATACCTTAATTCTGTTTAATTGTGTAGTTGTGAACACTTTTTAGGTTTTGCAGCATTTCTACTCATTTATATATTTTGCACGGTTATTTAATAGCACAGAGGATTATTTTTTATATATATATATATATATATTATATTTAATGGAGTAATATATTGTCATGGATGCCTGCAAACCTGCCAGATGATGGGGCTTCCCAAGAAAACAAAATCAAAGCACTCAACCATGAGATCAGGCAGAAAGTATATTTTAAGAAATGGTTCTGCACATAGATTACTATATAGACAAACCAATAAAACATTAATTAATAAAACACTAATTTGTTCCTACTTGGGAAAAAATTCCTTCCTGAGTCCCCAGGAGGCAATTGGATATTCTCTGGAGCAACTACTCCTGGAGCTAATACCTCTAAATATTTGTATCCAGATATATTTTTTGGCATTCAGGAAAGAATCCAGGCCATATTTAAAACAATCTACGGAGCTGACCAGAACCAGCACCTTGCTGGACACTGATGCTGATGATGCCACAGCTGCTGGTGACTCTGAAACACAGATGCTAGTGATCCTGGAACACAGCTAATAGAGATGCTGGGACTCCTGAAACTCAACTGTTTGTGATTCCGAAAAATTGAAAATTGACCTTGAAATGTCTACTTCTAAACAGTTCAAGTATTTTATCCAGGCATTGCAGTACCGTACCTTTCCACTCCAACCTATTTTACTATAATTTGGTGATCCTGGCATAAAGTTTTTGGTAATCCTGGAACAAAACTGTTAGTGATGCTGGAACACAGCTGCCAGTGATGCTGGAGCACAGCTACTGCTGATCCTGAAACACACCTGATGGTAATCCTGAAACACAGCTATTCATGACCCTGGAAAACAGATGCTGGACATTCTGAAACACAGCTGTTGAACAGATTAATACATTGTAATAAATCACTGGTGTGAACAGTTTCAGTGTAATTCTGTCCTTTCCCCAGGCAAAATTGAAAAGTAAACCTTAACCACTGCAATACTGGGCATTTTCACCCCCTTCCCACCCAGGCCAATTTTCAGCTTTCAGTGCTGAAACAATTTTAATGACAATTAAGCGGTCATGCAACACTGTACCGAAATGAAAATTGTATCATTTTTTCCCCTACAAATAGAGCTTTCTTTTGGTGGTATTTGATCACCTCTGCGGGTTTTATTTTTTGCGCTATAAACAAAAAAAAGCAACAATTTTGAAAAAAACACAATATTTTTTACTTTTTGCTATAATAAATATCCCAATTACATTTTTTTTCCTCAGTTTAGGCCGATATGTATTCTTCTACATATTTTTGTTATAAAAAAAAACAAAATCCCAATAAGCGTATCTTGATTGGTTTGTGCAAAAGTTCTAGCGCCTACAAAATAGGGGATAGATTTATGGCATTTTTATTATTATTTTTTTTTTACTAGTAATGACGGCGAGCTGCGATTTTTATCGTGACTGCAGCATTGCGGCAGACAGATCGGACACTTTTTACACTATTTCGGGACCAGTGACACTTATACAGAGATCAGTGCTATAAATATGCACTGATTTCTGTATAAATGTCACTGGCAGGGAAGGAGTTAACACTAGGGGGCGATCAAGGGTTTAACTGTGTTACCTAGGGAGCGATTATAACTGTGGGGGGAGGGGACTGACTAGGGGAGGAGACCGATCTGTGTTCCTATATAGTAGGAACACACAATCTGTCTACACTCCCCTGACAGGATGTGGATCTGTGTGTTTTTACACACACAGATCCATGTTCCTGTTGTGTCACCAGGACATCGCGGCTGCCGGGCATGCGCATTGTTTCCTGAGTGATGCGGCGGGCACCTTATACCACCGGGAAGCCAAGGATGTCATACGGCGCCCACCCGGAGGGATAGAGTGTTCCTGTGGATGTCATATTGACAATGGGCGGGTAGGGAAGTGGTTAAAAGAGATGTATGGGAATTTTTTCTTTTTTTTGTTAAATCATACTAACCTAGGTGGATGCAGCATCAGTCCGATGTTGCATCTGTTCCCCACTGGCTCTAACACTGAGAACTGAGCAATCAAACACCTCTGATTGCTTGGTTCTCAGGGCTCCCTGAGCAGAGAGCTGGTGACTGTCAGTCACCGCTCTCTGCTCTGCACCCTCCTTGCTCACTAGAGCGCTGGGCTGTGGAGGTGGCGGGAGTGGCTTTCTGAGAGGCTGAGCCAGGTGCCGGTCCAGGCATGTGGGCGGATCTCAACCATATGGTCACGATCCTTCTCGAGCCTGGACCAGCTCTGTGGTGTCAGCCGACAGTGGGCTTCAATCTTTTGTCTGCTGAAAATGGGTTACAGGAGTGTAGAACGATCTGCACTCCTGTGATCCCCAGGAGAAGTACAGCCAAACAAGCTTTGGCTGTACTTCTCCTTTAAGAGACCTACATGCATCTTCTTAGTCTATATGCTAAGCTGTTTGAGTATTTTATCCAGACATTGTTGTACGGTACTAGTCCAACCCAACCTATTTGACAGTAATTTGGTGATCCTGGAACACAATTGCTGGTGATACTGGAATACAGCTGCTGGTTATCCTGAAACCTAGCTGTTGTTGATCTTGGAATACTGATGCTGGAACACAGCTGCTGGTGATGTTAAAATATAGCTGCTGATGATCCTGGAACACAGCTGCTGGTGATTTTGAAACACACCATCAACCCCTGCACCATGAGTAGGGATGAGCTGAACACCCCCAGAACACCCACCAGAACTTGCGAACAGGCAAAAAATTATTTCGAACACGCTAACACCGTTAAAGTCTATGGGACACGAACATGAATAATCAAAAGTGCTAATTTTAAAGGTTCATATGCAAGTTATTGTCATATTGTCATAAAAAGTGTTTGGGGACCTGGGTCCTGCCCCAGGGGACATGGATCAATACAAAAAAAAGTTTTAAAAACTGCAGTTTTTTCGGGAGTAGTGATTTTAATAATGCTTAAAGTGAAACAATAAAAGTGTAATATTCCTTTAAATTTCATACCTGGGGGGTGTCTATAGTATGCCTGTAAAGGGGCGCATGTTTCCCGTGTTTAGAACAGTCTGACGGCAAAATGACATTTTAAAGGAAAAAAAAGTCATTTAAAACTACTCACGGCTATTAATGAATTGCCGGTCCGACAATACACATAGAAGTTCATTGATAAAAACGGCATGGGAATTCCCCACAGGGGAACCCCGAACCAAAATTTAAAAAAATGACGTGGGGGGTTCCCCTACATTCCATACCAGGCCCTTCAGGTCTGGTATGAATATTAAGGGGAACCCCGGGCAAAATTTTTTTTAAAAATGGCGTGAAGTCCCCCCTTCAGGTCTGGTATGGATTTTAAGGGGAACCCCGTGCCAAAATGTTTTTAAAAAATGGCGTGGGGTCCCCCCAAAAATCCATACCAGACCCTTATCCGAGCACGCAACCTGAAAAGAGGGGGGACAGAGAGCGCCCCCCCTCCTGAACTGTACCAGGCCACATGCCCTCAACATTGGGAGGGTGCTTTGGGATAGCCCCCCCCGAAACACCTTGTCCCCATGTTGATGGGGACAACGGCCTCATACTCACAAGTGGTTGTGGGGTCTGCGGGCGGGGGGCTTTAACAAGGGGACCCCCAGATCCCGGCCCTCCCCCCTGTGTGAAATGGTAAGGGGGTACTTTCCTACCATTTCACAAAAAACTGTCAAAAATGTTAAAAATGACAAGAGACAGTTTTTGACAATTCCTTTATTTAAATGCTTATTCTTTCTTCTATCTTCTTTCTTCTATCTTCTATCTTCTTTCTTCTATCTTCTATCTTCTTTCTTCTTATCTTCCTTCGGTTTCTTCCTCCATCTTCTGGTTCTTCTGGTTCTTCCTCTGTTCTCGTCCGGCATCTTCCTCCGTGGCGTCTTCTTCCCTTCTTCTCCTCGGGCCGCTCCGCATCCATGACGGCATAGATAATGGGGGGCGGGGCCACCCAGTGACCCCGCCCCCCTCTGACGCACAGGGACTTGACGGGGACTTCCCTGTGGCATTCCCCGTGATGTCAGAGGGGGCGTGGTCATCTGTTATGTAACCCCACCCCCTTCTGATGTCACGGGGAATGCCACAGGGAAGTCCCCGTCAAGTCACTGTGCGTCAGAGGGGGGTGGGGTCACTGGGTGGCCCAGCCCCCCGTTTTTTAAGAACCATCAGAAGAGGAGAGCCTCCCTCCATGCCATCATTGATGCGGAGTGGCCCGAGGAGAAGAAGGGAAGAAGACGCCGCGGAGGAAGATGCCGGATGAGAACACTGAAGGAAGAACCAGAAGAACCAGAAGAAGAAGAAGATGGAGGAAGAAACCGAAGGAAGATAGAAGATAGAAAAAAGAAGAAAGAAGAAGCATTTAAATAAAGGAATTGTCAAAAACTGTCTCTTGCCATTTTTAACATTTTTGACAGTTTTTTTGTGAAATAGTAGGGGAACTTTTGTACCCCCTTACCATTTCACACAGGGGGGAGGGCCGGGATCTGGGGGTCCCCTTGTTAAAGGGGGCTTCCAGATTCCGATAAGCCCCCCGCCCGCAGACCCCCACAACCACCGGGCAAGGGTTGTGGGGATGAGGCCCTTGTCCCCATCAACATGGGGACAATGTGAAAAAATAGGGGGAAGAGAAGCAGGACTTTGTATGAGGCATGTGGGTGAGTGTGTTGGGCTGAATGGTAAAAGTTATGATGTGGATAATAAGATCAGTGTAGGTTGCATAAATGGGAATATAACATAATCATGGTATAAAAGTTTTATTGGCATAGAGGTTTGGGCCAAATACAGTCAAAGGAGAACACATTTAAGACCATAGTAAAAACCGTATTGTCAACAATGTACAAACAGGCAAAGTTCATAAATTGGTTATACAGTAGCAACAACACATATACATAGTACAATAAATAAGTGCATCAATAGATCTAAACTCAACGCGTTTCTTGGCTTGAAACCAATTGTCAGGAGTCTGATGCCATGTAACTGTATCAAAAACAATGAAGTACCTATTAATGTATGAACAAATGTTTGTAAGGAAGATACACTAGAAGTGTGATTTTCCATGTACTCACAAGTTGTGCATTGATAAATGATCATGATGTGTAGCCGTACGATGTAGGTCTGGGTCCATAGAGTCTCACCCAGGGTTGAGGCAGAGAGCGCACCCCAATAAACCGCCGGCAAGGCAGCCGAAATGACAAAGGCACCCATGGAGGCCGGCAGTCAGTGACGTCTGGCGGGGCCAAGAAGTGGGAGTGAGCTGAGGAAAGAGAAGGGGATGAGGGTGAGGAAGGGTGTAGGATGGTGAAAAAATGATGGTGGGATGAGTGAAAACAGTGTGGGATGGCCATGGGTGTGTGAAGGAAAACTGGGGAAAAAGGGGCGTGAAGGTGAGAGGAGGGATAGGATGGGTGTACAGAAAGAAGCCATATCTGTGATGGGTGAGTCTGAGTGACAGTTGGTGTGGAAGTTACCTGTGTGGTTGGTGCCTTGCCGAGCCAGATGTCCAAACACGAGTGACGGGACCATGGGATGCCTAGCCCGAGGCAGCCATTAAATGCCGGGGGCATAAGGCGCGCGCACGCCAACGTCATGCACGGGCGTGATGACGCGGTGAGAAACAGAAGGGGAGGGCCGATATGTGCAGCCGCCCATCATGCCCTACAGCGTCTAAGCCCGGAGATGGACAACCACTGGAACGTCCCGTCTGCAGCGGCATAGACGCCGCAGGCGGGATGTAGGGAGCATGACGCCGATGCGCCGAGGCCAGGGCCCGCCCACGTCAAAGACGGGAGGGTGATGGGTCCTAGGCTGGGCGCGTCGCAACCCCGGGGAGTAGACAGGATGGAGCCCAGCGCTTACAGTGTATGAAAGACCAATGGGTAACACAAGTGTGGACTAGGAAAAGGGGAAGAGGAGCTTTGAGAAGCTCACGAATAAATGGATGTTTAGTAGCAAATACAAGCATATCTTTGCCTTGATTACAATCAATAAAGCAAAGAAAACAAAAGCATATTAAAACCCTGCATGGGAAATATTCTCTGTGCAGGGAAGTATAAGATGTAGAAAGCTTTAGCCCTGAATTCAATCAGTATTTATCTAGCTAAAGCGAAGTAAAAAATAATAAAGCAAAACCAGAAATAATAATAATTGTTGAAAAATAAGAAAGGTAAGAAGGCTTTAGCCCTGAATTAAATCAGTTATTTGTCTAGCTAAAGAAATAAATAAATAAATAAAAAATAGGATAGAGTAGAACTTTAGCCCTGAATTGAATCAGTGATAATTTGACTAAAGGGGAACAAAAATAAAAATACAGAAAAGTAAATTGGAAATAATTAGAAAGAAGAAATTGTTTTAGCACTAGGTGTACTCAGTATTGTTAAGCTGGGGGGAAAAAGGAAGAAGAGCGAGATGGGGAGAGGGAGGAAATAGTTAATATATGTGTAAAACTGATAAAGATGGTAATGTTAAATGGGGAACAGGACCAAAGTTGGTGTTGTACTATATGCAACCTGAGATGTATATATACAGAACAGATGTTTATACTTTAGGGGGTCAATTATGAATATAGTAAAGAATAGAATGGATGTAAACAGTAGATTGTACGTGCGGCTCTTGCATTGCAATCAGTCAATGAACAAGAGCGGGACCATAGGTCTCACTAAGATGATATGAGATATAAAAGATGAGAGAAGAGGGGGAAAGAAAAAGATAGGAAGAACAAAAAATGGCAAATGTCTAGTAGATGATGAAATAAAAAAGAAAGAAAGATAAGCTATTACAGCATAATAAGCGGGTCAGTTATAGTAAGTATGTGTAAACATGAATAGGTGGAATAGTTTGGTCACAGAAAGCGGGTGCTTGCCACCCTAGTTATCATATGTAAAGGGGGGGTTGTGACCAATCCACACTATTTTAGCAAACAAGCACCAACATGCCTCCATCCCAATATATGCGAAAAAATAGGGGGAAGAGAAGCGGGACTTTGTATGAGGCATGTGGGTGAGTGTGTTGGGCTGAATGGTAAAAGTTATGATATGGATAATAAGATCAGTGTAGGTTGCATAAATGGGAATATAACATAATCATGGTATAAAAGTTTTATTGGCATAGAGGTTTGGGCCAAATACAGTCAAAGGAGAACACATTTAAGACCATAGTAAAAACCGTATTGTCAACAATGTACAAACAGGCAAAGTTCATTAATTGGTTATACAGTAGCAACAACACATATACATAGTACAATAAATAAGTGCATCAATAGATCTAAACTCAACGCGTTTCTTGGCTTGAAACCAATCGTCAGGAGTCCGATGCCATGTATCTGTATCAAAAACAATGAAGTCCCACACTGTTTTCACTCATCCCACCATCATTTTTTCACCATCCTACACCCTTCCTCACCCTCATCCCCTTCTCTTTCCTCAGCTCACTCCCACTTCTTGGCCCCGCCAGACGTCCCTGACTGCCGGCCTCCATGGGTGCCTTTGTCATTTCGGCTGCCTTGCCGGCGGTTTATTGGGGTGCGCTCTCTGCCTCAACCCCGGGTGAGACTCTATGGACCCAGACCTACATCGTACGGCTACACATCATGATCATTTATCAATGCACAACTTGTGAGTACATGGAAAATCACACTTCTAGTGTATCTTCCTTACAAACATTTGTTCATACATTAATAGGTACTTCATTGTTTTTGATACAGTTACATGGCATCGGACTCCTGACGATTGGTTTCAAGCCAAGAAACGCGTTGAGTTTAGATCTATTGATGCACTTATTTATTGTACTATGTATATGTGTTGTTGCTACTGTATAACCAATTTATGAACTTTGCCTGTTTGTACATTGTTGACAATACGGTTTTTACTATGGTCTTAAATGTGTTCTCCTTTGACTGTATTTGGCCCAAACCTCTATGCCAATAAAACTTTTATACCATGATTATGTTATATTCCCATTTATGCAACCTACACTGATCTTATTATCCACATCATAACTTTTACCATTCAGCCCAACACACTCACCCACATGCCTCATACAAAGTCCCGCTTCTCTTCCCCCTATTTTTTCGCATATATTGGGATGGAGGCATGTTGGTGCTTGTTTGCTAAAATAGTGTAGATTGGTCACAACCCCCCCTTTACATATGATAACTAGGGTGGCAAACACCCGCTTTCTGTGACCAAACTATTCCACCTATTCATGTTTACACATACTTACTATAACTGACCCGCTTATTATGCTGTAATAGCTTATCTTTCCTTCTTTTTTATTTCATCATCTACTAGACATTTGCCATTTTTTGTTCTTCCTATCTTTTTCTTTCCCCCTCTTCTCTCATCTTTTATATCTCATATCATCTTAGTGAGACCTATGGTCCCGCTCTTGTTCATTGACTGATTGCAATGCAAGAGCCGCACGTACAATCTACTGTTTACATCCATTCTATTCTTTACTATATTCATAATTGACCCCCTAAAGTATAAACATCTGTTCTGTATATATACATCTCAGGTTGCATATAGTACAACACCATCTTTGGTCCTGTTCCCCATTTAACATTACCATCTTTATCAGTTTTACACATATATTAACTATTTCCTCCCTCTCCCCATCTCGCTCTTCTTCCTTTTTCCCCCCAGCTTAACAATACTGAGTACACCTAGTGCTAAAACAATTTCTTCTTTCTAATTATTTCCAATTTACTTTTCTGTATTTTTATTTTTGTTCCCCTTTAGTCAAATTATCACTGATTCAATTCAGGGCTAAAGTTCTACTCTATCCTATTTTTTATTTATTTATTTATTTCTTTAGCTAGACAAATAACTGATTTAATTCAGGGCTAAAGCCTTCTTACCTTTCTTATTTTTCAACAATTATTATTATTTCTGGTTTTGCTTTATTATTTTTTACTTCGCTTTAGCTAGATAAATACTGATTGAATTCAGGGCTAAAGCTTTCTACATCTTATACTTCCCTGCACGGAGAATATTTCCCATGCAGGGTTTTAATATGCTTTTGTTTTCTTTGCTTTATTGATTGTAATCAAGGCAAAGATATGCTTGTATTTGCTACTAAACATCCATTTATTCGTGAGCTTCTCAAAGCTCCTCTTCCCCTTTTCCTAGTCCACACTTTTGTTACCCATTGGTCTTTCATACACTGTAAGCGCTGGGCTCCATCCTGTCTACTCCCCGGGGTTGCGACGCGCCCAGCCTAGGACCCATCACCCTCCCGTCTTTGACGTGGGCGGGCCCTGGCCTCGGCGCATCGGCGTCATGCTCCCTACATCCCGCCTGCGGCGTCTATGCCGCTGCAGACGGGACGTTCCAGTGGTTGTCCATCTCCGGGCTTAGACGCTGTAGGGCATGATGGGCGGCCGCACATATCGGCCCTCCCCTTCTGTTCCTCACCGCGTCATCACGCCCGCACATGACGTTGGCGTGCGCGCGCCTCATGCCCCCGGCATTTAATGGCTGCCTCGGGCTAGGCATCCCATGGTCCCGTCACTCGTGTTTGGACATCTGGCTCGGCAAGGCACCAACCACACAGGTAACTTCCACACCAACTGTCACTCAGACTCACCCATCACAGATATGGCTTCTTTCTGTACACCCATCCTATCCCTCCTCTCACCTTCACGCCCCTTTTTCCCCATTTTTCCTTCACACACCCATGGCCATCCCACACTGTTTTCACTCATCCCACCATCATTTTTTCACCATCCTACACCCTTCCTCACCCTCATCCCCTTCTCTTTCCTCAGCTCACTCCCACTTCTTGGCCCCGCCAGACGTCCCTGACTGCCGGCCTCCATGGGTGCCTTTGTCATTTCGGCTGCCTTGCCGGCGGTTTATTGGGGTGCGCTCTCTGCCTCAACCCCGGGTGAGACTCTATGGACCCAGACCTACATCGTACGGCTACACATCATGATCATTTATCAATGCACAACTTGTGAGTACATGGAAAATCACACTTCTAGTGTATCTTCCTTACAAACATTTGTTCATACATTAATAGGTACTTCATTGTTTTTGATACAGTTACATGGCATCGGACTCCTGACGATTGGTTTCAAGCCAAGAAACGCGTTGAGTTTAGATCTATTGATGCACTTATTTATTGTACTATGTATATGTGTTGTTGCTACTGTATAACCAATTAATGAACTTTGCCTGTTTGTACATTGTTGACAATACGGTTTTTACTATGGTCTTAAATGTGTTCTCCTTTGACTGTATTTGGCCCAAACCTCTATGCCAATAAAACTTTTATACCATGATTATGTTATATTCCCATTTATGCAACCTACACTGATCTTATTATCCATATCATAACTTTTACCATTCAGCCCAACACACTCACCCACATGCCTCATACAAAGTCCCGCTTCTCTTCCCCCTATTTTTTCGCATATATTGGGATGGAGGCATGTTGGTGCTTGTTTGCTAAAATAGTGTGGATTGGTCACAACCCCCCCTTTACATGGGGACAATGTGTTTTGGGGGGCTACCCCAAAGCACCCTCCCAATGTTGAGGGCATGTGGCCTGGTACGGTTCAGGGGGGGCACTCTCTCGTCCCCCCTCTTTTCCTGCGGCCTGCCAGGTTGCATGCTCAGATAAGGGTCTGGTATGGATTTTTGGGGGGACCCCACGCCATTTTTTTAAAAAAAAATTTGGCCGGGGTTCCCCTTAATATCCATACCAGACCTGAAGGGCCTGGTATGGA
This sequence comes from Lithobates septentrionalis, assembly GCA_037952835.1. NCBI lineage: Eukaryota > Metazoa > Chordata > Amphibia > Anura > Ranidae > Lithobates > Lithobates septentrionalis. The sequence goes on from JBBDGP010001626.1 coordinate 251,196, forward strand.
ATTTAGGGGGACCCCTCACGTCATTTTTTTTTTTCATAATTTTGGTTCGGGGTTCCCCTGTGGGGAATTCCCATGCTGTTTTTATCAATAAACTTTTATGTGTATTGTCGGACCGGCAATTCATTAATAGCCGCGAGTAGTTTTAAATGACTTTTTTTCCTTTGAAATGTCATTTTGCTGTCAGACTGTTCTAAACTTGGGAAACATGCGCCCCTTTACAGGCATACTATAGACACCCCCCAGGTACGAAATTTAAAGGAATATTACACTTTTATTGTTTTAATTTAAGCATTATTAAAATTACTGCTCCCGAAAAAAACGTCCGTTTTTAAAACTTTTTTTTGCATTGATCCATGTCCCCTGGGGCAGGACCCAGATCCCCAAACACTTTTTATGACAATACCATGCATATAAGCCTTTAAAATTAGCATTTTTGATTTCTCCCATAGACTTTTAAAGGGTGTTCCGCGGCTTTCGAATTTGCCGCGAACACCCCAAATTGTTCGCTGTTCGGCGAACTGGCGAACAGCCGATGTTCAAGTCGAGCGTGAGTTCGACTCGAACTCGAAGCTCATCCCTAAAACCTTATTATTTATGTGACTACAGGTTCCTTTACGTGAACCCCATACTATAATTTTAGGGGCTGCCGCTCTTTCAAATAGTCTCCGGATTTGTCAAAAGAGAGCATAAAGCTATTATAACAGTCCAGATAAAGTTTATCAGTTAAAGTAATTGCTTAGGATTGGAATAGACTGTATGGTTTTCCTATATTTCTATTCCAAAATCTAATTGTACGGTATGTCCAGATCCGCTTCAGTCCTGCATTCCCATACCCTGATAAAGCCTCCTGGAACCCCCAGAAATGAATTGACCTTTTTAAGGATTAGTGTTACCAATAAACTTTATCTGGACATTGAAATATCTTGGCGTTCTCTTTCTTACAAATCCTGAGATGTTATCCACAGGGCCTAGGCAGGGTTCCTTGTGTACTGGAGAGCTGCCTACAAAAAGCTGTTACCCTCAATCAGAGAACCTAACCATTATCAGGGTCCAGTGCTCCACCAGCTTAGCTTGTCTGTCTATTAGGTTCATTTAAATAACATATTTTTATTTTATTGGTAGCTAATTTTCTGGCTCAAAATCAATTAAAGGAGGTCAGGAAGACCACACGCTTAGATGTGGGGGCTTCATTCATAGTAGAAGTGGACTAAAAAGAAGTCCAAATGATGCAATTACTAGTTTCCATCCAATAAGCACATAAGGCAATACTTGTATATCTCTGAGTACCTGCTAATCTGCTTGATCTGGGTGGAATTTGTTCCAGAAAACTAACGTGGTCTTCTATAGAATCTTATATTGCATCTCTTTGAAGGTCACAGAAAGGAGCTTCAGAAAACGAGCTGAAGAGCTTCTTTAAATGATTGCATTGCACTCTAGGATGTTTGAAATTGAATTTCTTCCCAGAACAACATACATATCCTCAGACACATATTATAAATAAGGCAAATAGTGATAGAACACTGGGAAGCCATTGGATTGTTTCTCTACATAATTTTACGCCTCTAAGGGGTAGCAGGTGTCTGATTGTGTGTGCAAATCCCACATTTGCTCTGCTGCTGGCAGGAAATAGGTGAGTTAGGAGCACCTGCTACCTTAACAAGGTTTGGCTGAAAACTGATCGTCTCACAATATCCAAACAGGCTCTTTGATACAGTAGTAACATTGAATAAATAGATAAAGAAAAATAAATTAAGCTTATCTCTCACAATGTAGTCTTCTATTTTGTCGGGGTGCCAACAGGTATTTACAAGGATTTTCATCCAACTTAACATTGTGTAGGAATTCTTTTGATTAGAGATTTGCTCTCTGTCAATGAGAACCCATGTATAACCTTCAGTACAGGAACTTCTATGGCTCCTAAGGGGGGTATTTTCTCACTCAGCTTCTGATCTTTTGTAGATCATTAATAGTTAATAGATATGTCAAATTATACAGTCTTCTCCTTCTCGCCTTCTAGGTTCGATTTTTTTTTTCTTGGTGGGTGTTTTTCATCCTTGGTATTTGCATGTTAGGGTCGCAAGAGGTTGTAGTGAGGATGCAGGGACGCACTGGATACCTTCAGCTTCCATTGTGCTTTTGCTGGGTTTCCAGTGCGTCCCTGTACCTGTAAGGAGGAGTAGGCTCCCTCCAAGCATACGGTGCCTTGAAAAAGTATTCATACCCCTTGAAATTTTCCACATTTTTTCATGTTACAACCAAAAATGTAAATGTATTTTATTGGCATTTTATGCGATAGACCAGTGATGGTGAACCTTGGCACTCCAGATGTTTTGGAACTACATTTCCCATGATGCTCAACTACACTGCAGAGTGCATGAGCATCATGGGAAATGTAGTTCCAAAACATCTGGGGTGCCAAGGTTCTCCATCACTGTGATAGACCAACACAAAGTGGCACATAATTGTGAAGTGGAAAGAAAATGATAAATGGTTTTCAACATTTTTTACAAATAAATATGTGAAAAGTGTGGGGTGCATTTGTATTCAGCCCCCCCCCCCCCCCCCGGAGTCAATACTTTGTAGAATCACCTTTCGCTGCAATTACAATTGCAAGTCTTTTTGTGGATGTCTCTACCAGCTTTGCACATCAATAGAGTGAAATTTTTGCCCATTCTTCTTTGACAAATAGCTCAAGCTCTGTCAGACTGGATGGAGAGCGTCTGTGAACAGCAGTTTTCAAGTCTTGCCACAGATTCTCAACTGGATTTAGGTCTGAACTTTGACTGGGCCATTCTAACACATGAATATACTTTGATCTAAACCATTCCATTGTAGCTCTGGCTGTATGTTTAGGGTCGTTGTCCTGCTGGAAGGTGAACTTCCACCCCAGTCTCAAGTGTTTTGCAGTCTTTAACAGGTTTTCTTCTAAGATTGCCCTGTATTTGTCCCCATCCATCTTCCCATCAACTCTGACCAGCTTCCCTGTACCCGCTGAAGAAAAGCATCCCCACAACATAATACTGCCACCACCATGTTTCACGGTGGGGATGGTGTGTTCAGGGTTATGTGCAGTGTTAGTTTTCCACCACACATATCGTTTTTCTTTTAGGCCAAAAAGTTCAATATTGGTCTCATCTGACCAGAGCACCTTCTTCCACATGTTTGCTGTGTCCCCCACATGGCTTCTCGCAAACTGCAAACAGGACTTCTTATGGCTTTCTTTCAACAATCGCTTTCTTCTTGCCACTCTTCCATAAAGACCAGATTTGTGAAGAGCACGACTAATAGTTGTCCTGTGGACAGATTCTCCCACCTGATCTCTGCAGCTCCTCCAGAGTTACCATGGGCCTCTTGGCTGCTTCTCTGATGAATGCTCTCCTTGCCCAGCCTGTTTGTTTAGGTGGACGGCCATGTCTTGGTAGGTTTGCAGTTGCAAAAAGATCAAAAAAATGTGCTGCTCTATCTACATAGTATACTGCTATTGCAGCAGTGATTGAATAAAGGACTTTTAAAGAGCACACCTCAGGTAAAATGTATAAAATGATTTAACACACACATTTAAAAACAACATGTAATACAGAAAAGAGAAAATATATTAGATAAACATATTGGTAAATTTTACATTCATGTAATAAACCTTTCCATGAAACCTGGATATGTCATAAAGATAACTGTCAGTAGTCTGGGATAGCTGTGCTAGGTCTCAACGCGTTTCGCGAGAGGAGTCCCGCTTCCTCAGGAGAAGCACAGATTGATGCCTGGAAATCAAAAGCTCATACTTGTACTGTCCTTTAATGGTATAATTTAAATGTTTTTTTTTAACTGCACTACAATCACTGCATCTCAGTATTTTAACATATGTACTCTTTGTATTCTCATCTCAATATTTTTTATGGTATACACTCTCTATATTATTCGATTCATATAATAATATTTTGTACACCCTATTTCTTAGGGCATTCACATACCTCACTCATCACATAATTATTTGGATTTCATTATGTTAGCACATAGGCACTCATCACATACTCACTTTTTGCACCTGGCATTCAATTTTTTTTTATTGGTTATACTATTTTGAATCTATTGGTTGGTTAGGTTTTGTTTTTGTTGTGTGCATACTATTGCATACTATTGGGGACTGAGTATCACCTCCACCCATCTCATACTAGCTCTACTCTCTCTGTAGGACACTATATTGTATACCTTACTCACGTGCAAAATCACATACATCAAATTCATAACACTGCTTAAATAATAATGAGATAATAAAGTGATATATTCCTGTAATGTGTAAATTAATTCCCTTCAAAATCTTTCAAGTCAAACTGACATGATGGAGATAGACAAAAACAAGTTCATTAGAGTGAATGCTGAATAAATAAAAGTGACAGAAAGTGAAAATAAAGTGCTATAGTGCAACAAACTGCACTGACCATATAGCACATGGAACAGTGCAACATAAATGTCATAAAGTCCTTATCAAACATAAATAAGTAAATCCATTGATTGAAGTGATCAAGACGTGTTGAGGTGTCCACACTTTGGTGCTCCCCCCTTAGGTAATAGCCGCTCACCTCTGAGTGTGTGACCTCACATTTAAGCTAGGTCAAAACATGCATATGAATCACCTCTGGATTCTATTGTAACTGCGGGATCCTGGGCTGCTCAATAGCGTTTCCTCATATACAAACAGTAGTAAAGAAGGCTCGATAGTGTGATATCGTTTTTAAATCACAAATTTATGGTAAAAAAAAGCCCCAATGCGGGGTACTCACATGGGTATGGTCCATCAGTGCATCGCGCTATTCAAAGCCTAAAATGCTCGGAACGTGTTGAGGTCGTAGGTTGCTCCACTGTGAGACAGACCAGCTGTTTCCTACACAGTCCTGTCCCCTCCCCAACGCGTGTCAATACAGGGATATGACGTATCTTCCCCTGAGGAATATGTAGGAGACAGCTGGTCCATATAATTCCATATAATACAACATATACATTATATAATATAAAAAGTCCATATATTTTTTACTTACAGTAGGTAGTTCGCAAGATTCTCAAATTTTTTAGGTTTGCAGTTGTGCCATACTCTTTCCATTTTCGGATGATGGATTGAACAGTGCTCCGCGAGATGTTCAACTCTTGGGATATTTTTTTATAACCTAAACCTGCTTTAAACTTCTCCACAACTTTATCCTTGACCTCATAGGTGTGCACAGCCTATTGCATTAGGGTGTGCACCCCAAAGCTCAAACACATATGTATGTGCATATGTATATATACTAACGATGTCAGTAGAGCAGCGAGCTGTGTCATTAGGGCAGAGACTGGTGTCACTAGGCTAGTGGGTGGTGTCAATAAATGTATTTATTTTTTGAAAAATTTTATTTTTTAAATTTTTTTTTTTTTTTTTAGGAGCCCCCTTAGGGGGCTTATGTGAAATATCAGGAGTAGGGATGAGCTTCGAGTTCGAGTTGAACTTATGTTCGACTCGAACATTGGCTGTTCGCAAGTTCGCCGAACAGCGAACAATTTGGGGTGTTCGCGGCAAATTCGAATGCCGCAGAACACCCTTTAAAAGTCTATGGGAGAAATCAAAAGTGCTAATTTTAAAGGCTTATATGCAAGTTATTGTCATAAAAAGTGTTTGGGGACCCGGGTCCTGCCCCAGGGGACATGGATCAATGCAAAAGAAAGTTTTAAAAACGGCCGTTTTTTTAGGAGCAGTGATTTTAATAATGCTTAAAGTCAAACAATAAAAGTGTAATATCCCTTTAAATTTCATAGCTGGGGGGTGTCTATAGTATGCCTGTAAAGGGGCGCATGTTTCCGGTGTTTAGAACAGTCTGACAGCAAAATGACATTTCGAAGGAAAAAACCCATTTAAAACTACCCGCGGCTATTGCGTTGCCGACAATACACATAGAAGTTCATTGATAAAAACGGCATGGGAATTCCCCACAGGGGAACCCCGAACCAAAATTTAAAAAAAAAATGACGTGGGAGTCCCCCTAAATTCCATACCAGGCCCTTCAGGTCTGGTATGGATATTAAGGGGAACCCCGGCCAAAATTTAAAAAAAAATGACGTGGGGTTCCCCCTTAATTCCATACCAGACCCTTCAGGTCTGGTATGGATTTTAAGGGGAACCCCGCGCCAAAAAAAAAACAAAAAACGATACATACCAGACCCTTATCTGAGCACGCAACCTGGCAGGCCGCAGGAAAAGAAGGGGGGACGAGAGTGCGGCCCCCCCTCCTGAACCGTACCAAGCCACATGCCCTCAACATTGGGAGGGTGCTTTGGGGTAGCCCCCCAAAACACATTGTCCCCATGTTGATGAGGACAAGGGCCTCATCCCCACAACCCTGGCCGGTGGTTGTGGGGGTCTGCAGGCGGGGGGCTTATCGGAATCTGGAAGCCCCCTTTAACAAGGGGACCCCCAGATCCCGCCCCCCCCTGTGTGAAATGGTACTTACCCCTACCATTTCACTAAAAAATTGTCAAAAATGTTAAAAATGACAAGAGATAGTTTTTGACAATTCCTTTATTTAAATGCTTCTTCTTTCTTCTATCTTCCTTCATCTTCTGGTTCTTCTGAAGAAGAGAAGAAGAGAAGAAGATGAAGAAGATAAAGAGAAGAGCGAGAGCCTCCCCCCATGCCATCGGTGCAGAGCGGCCCAAGGAGAAGAAGATAGAAGATGCCGCAGAGGAGATGCTGGACGAGAACGCCGGAGGAAGAACCAGAAGAGCCAGAAGAACCAGAAGAAGAAGATGAAGGAAGATAGAAGAAAGAAGAAGCATTTAAATAAAGGAATTGTCAAAAACTGTCTCTTCTAATTTTTAACATTTTTGACAGTTTTTTAGTGAAATGGTAGGGGTAAGTACCCCCTTACCATTTCACACAGGGGGGGGCGGGATCTGGGGGTCCCCTTGTTAAAGGGCGCTTCCAGATTCTGATAACCCCCCTGCCCGCAGACCCCCACAACCACCGGCCAGGGTTGTGGGGATGAGGCCCTTGTCCTCATCAACATGGGGACAAGGTGTTTTGGGGGGCTACCCCAAAGCACCCTCCCAATGTTGAGGGCATGTGGCCTGGTACGGTTCAGGAGGGGGGGGCGCACTCTCGTCCCCCCTCTTTTCCTGCGGCCTGCCAGGTTGCGTGCTCGGATAAGGGTCTGGTATGGATTTTTGGGGGGATCCCACGCCATTTTTTAAGAAAATTTTTGGCGCGGGTTTCCCCTTAAAATCCATACCAGACCTGAAGGGTCTGGTATGGAATTTAGGGGGAACCCCACGTCATTTTTAAAAAAAAATTTGGCTGGGGTTCCCCTTAATATCCATACCAGACCTGAAGGGCCTGGTATGGAATTTAGGGGGATTCCCACGTCATATTTTTTTTTAAATTTTGGTTCGGGGTTCCCCTGTGGGGAATTCCCATGCCATTTTTATCAATGAACTTCTATGTGTATTGTCGGCAATGCAATAGCCAGGAGTAGTTTTAAATGGGATTTTTCCTTCGAAATGTCATTTTGCTGTCAGACTGTTCTAAACACGGGAAACATGCGCCCCTTTACAGGCATACTATAAACACCCCCCAGCTACGAAATTTAAAGGGATATTACACTTTTATTGATTGACTTTAAGCATTATTAAAATCACTGCTCCTGAAAAAACGGCCGTTTTTAAAACTTTTTTTGCATTGATCCATGTCCCCTGGGGCAGGACCCAGGTCCCCAAACACTTTTTATGACAATAACTTGCATATAAGCCTTTAAAATTAGCATTTTTGATTATTCATGTTCGTGTCCCATAGACTGTAACGGTGTTTGCGTGTTCGAACGAACTTTTTTCCTGTTCGCATGTTCTGGTGCGAACCGAACAGGGGGGTGTTCGGCTCATCCCTAATCAGGAGTCTAAACAGGGGCAATCTGCACCACACAGGGTGATTAGGATGTGCCCAGGCACACCTTGCACACCCTGTGTGCACACCTATGCCTGACCTGTCTGGTGTGTTCCTTGGCCTTCATGATGCTGTGTGTTCGCTAAGGTTATCTAACAAACATCTGATGACTTCATTACAGCTGTATTTGTACTGAGATTAAATTACACACAGGTAGACTCTATTTACTAATTAGGTGACTTCTGAACGTAATTGGTTCCACTAGATTTTAGTTAGGGGTATCAGAGTAAAGGGGGCTGAATACAAATGCACGCCACACTTTTCAGATATTTATTTGTAAAAAAAAAATGAAAACCATTTATCATTTTCCTTCCACTTCACAATTATTTGCCACTTTGTGTTGGTCTATCACATAAAATCCCAATAAAATACATTTACGTTTTGGGTTGTTACATGACCAAATGTGGAAAATTTCAAGGGGTATGAATACTTTTTCAAGGCACTTTACCTGCCCTTAATCTATCCATTATTATATATGTGCTTCAACTTTCAAGACTCTCAAAATTATAGACTTAGGACTGCAGTATACTAGGGTGCCATGACGTAGCCGCTGCAGCTTACACATTAAATTGCAAATTTGTGCTAACTTAACCCCTTGTTTTGAACATGAACTGATCGAAAGGGTCACTTTGGTTTGTTGCAGACTGGCTGGTAAGTGATCTGGGAACTTTTGTTTGTTTTTTGACATGCTTTGCCCTTCCATGTGCTCCTTCCTGCTAGTTATAGATTGAGGTGGGTTGCCATTTCTTTGTTTTAGAGAGGGGTTCTAGGCAGGGCTGCTGTGAGCAATGTGCAGGTTTAATAAAGTTGGGAGTGGTCTAAAGTCAACTTCTTGTTGTCTTGTTCTCGTGTCAACTTCTTGTTCTTCTTGTTCATTGAGTTCATAGAGCATGGTTGCACTTCTTTTGGTTGGCAACTTGTAGGCAGGTGGTAGATTAGGCCCCGCTTTAAGGTGCCTCCTCCACCTGGGAGAAGGTTGGGAGTTTAGGCAGGACCAGGGAGGGAGTTAGGTCAGATTGCAGAGAAGGAAGAAGAAGCACCATCTTGTTGCTGGGCTCCTGCTCTTCCTCCTTGAGAAGGAGGACAAGGTTCCCAGGGTTTCCCCATCCCAGACCCCGAGAGACGAGAGAGAACATTGTAAGTTTGACTATCCCTCTATACTTACCATTATTAGCCAAGAAGAACATTAGGCCCATCCATCTGCAGGGACATGAGCAGCCGCCTGCCGGGCCTGGGACCAAGAGTCCAGCTGTTATTGGAACTATGCTGATCTATTGAAGCCATGTATCATTTGAGGCTTTCAGTAAAAAAGAACATTAACCACATTCAGTCTCGTAGTGCCTTTATTCAGTAATATTGCTGCTCTGAAGAGTGTGAGAGAGTTCTCCTGGTGTCCCTGGGCTGTCGGGCCTATAGAAGGTGCCCAGTAGGGATGAGCTTCGTGTTCGAGTCGAACCCATGTTCGACTCGAACATCGGCTGTTCGACCGTCCGTCGAATTGCGAACGTTATGGGCCGTTCGCGCCAAATTCGTGTGGCGCGTCACGGCCCATAATTCACTGCGGCATCGCAGTGCATTGCTGGCTGATGATTGGCCAAGCATGCACTATGACCCGCATGCTTGGCCAATCACAGCGCCGTCAGTAGAGAGAGCTGTAATTGGCCAAAGCCAGGGTGGCTTTGGCCAATTATGGCTCAGGGGATTTAGTACACGCCCCACACTATATAAGGCCGCCTGCACAGCGGCCCTGTGTAGTGTGTTCCGGTGTGCTGATAGAGAGAGAGACAGACAGTGTCATTTGATTTGAGTTAGCTAGATTAGGCTAGATCTGTTCCTGCTATTTACATTTAGTGCAGTGCGTCCTGCTCACAGTGTTCAGCTAGATCCGTTCCTGCTATTTACATTTAGTGCAGTCAGTGCGTCCTGCTCACAGTGTTCAGCTAGATCCGTTCCTGCTATTTACATTTAGTGCAGTCAGTGCGTCCTGCTCACAGTGTTCAGCTAGATCTGTTCCTGCTATTTACATTTAGTGCAGTCAGTGCGTCCTGCTCACAGTGTTCAGCTAGATCTGTTCCTGCTATTTACATTTAGTGCAGTGCGTCCTGCTCACAGTGTTCAGCTAGATCCGTTCCTGCTATTTACATTTAGTGCAGTGCGTCCTGCTCACAGTGTTCAGCTAGATCTGTTCCTGCTATTTACATTTAGTGCAGTCAGTGCGTCCTGCTCACAGTGTTCAGCTAGATCCGTTCCTGCTATTTACATTTAGTGCAGTCAGTGCGTCCTGCTCACAGTGTTCAGCTAGATCCGTTCCTGCTATTTACATTTAGTGCAGTGCGTCCTGCTCACAGTGTTCAGCTAGATCTGTTCCTGCTATTTACATTTAGTGCAGTCAGTGCGTCCTGCTCACAGTGTTCAGCTAGATCCGTTCCTGCTATTTACATTTAGTGCAGTGCGTCCTGCTCACAGTGTTCAGCTAGATCTGTTCCTGCTATTTACATTTAGTGCAGTGCGTCCTGCTCACAGTGTTCAGCTAGATCCGTTCCTGCTATTTACATTTAGTGCAGTGCGTCCTGCTCACAGTGTTCAGCTAGATCCGTTCCTGCTATTTACATTTAGTGCAGTGCGTCCTGCTCACAGTGTTCAGCTAGATCCGTTCCTGCTATTTACATTTAGTGCAGTGCGTCCTGCTCACAGTGTTCAGCTAGATCTGTTCCTGCTATTTACATTTAGTGCAGTCAGTGCGTCCTGCTCACAGTGTTCAGCTAGATCCGTTCCTGCTATTTACATTTAGTGCAGTGCGTCCTGCTCACAGTGTTCAGCTAGATCCGTTCCTGCTATTTACATTTAGTGCAGTGCGTCCTGCTCACAGTGTTCAGCTAGATCCGTTCCTGCTATTTACATTTAGTGCAGTGCGTCCTGCTCACAGTGTTCAGCTAGATCTGTTCCTGCTATTTACATTTAGTGCAGTCAGTGCGTCCTGCTCACAGTGTTCAGCTAGATCCGTTCCTGCTATTTACATTTAGTGCAGTGCGTCCTGCTCACAGTGTTCAGCTAGATCTGTTCCTGCTATTTACATTTAGTGCAGTCAGTGCGTCCTGCTCACAGTGTTCAGCTAGATCTGTTCCTGCTATTTACATTTAGTGCAGTCAGTGCGTCCTGCTCACAGTGTTCAGCTAGATCCGTTCCTGCTATTTACATTTAGTGCAGTCAGTGCGTCCTGCTCACAGTGTTCAGCTAGATCCGTTCCTGCTATTTACATTTAGTGCAGTGCGTCCTGCTCACAGTGTTCAGCTAGATCCGTTCCTGTTATCTTCCTACTGACAGGCAGGCTTGTCTGGTTACAGTATATAAAGCTACCTGAAGAAAATTACAGGTGTTCTATCCCAGCTTAGTGCAGCTACAGGCCATTAGTATGTCTGGAAGGCCAAGAAGGAGAGGCAGACAGTCACAAGCCAATAAGAGAGGGCAAGCAGGCTCTGTGTCTAGTGCTGGTTGTGGAGACGGTGCATCCTCATCAGCACGTGGCCATGGGACACGCTTGGCCTTTTTTTCGGCAGCTGGCCGTGTTGAGCCGCAACATGCGGAAGACTTGGTCGAGTGGATGACCAAGCCGTCCTCATCCTCCTCATCCTCTCTCACCCATGCCCAGGGTGCTTTGTCTGGCAAAGCAGCGGCCTCTTCCCTCAGCTCAATGTCATCAGTGACTCCTTCCCTAGCTCCACCATGTCCTCATGAGGATTCCCTCGAACTGTTTGACCACAGTGTTGGGTACATGCTCCAGGAGGATGCCCAGCGTTTGGAAGGCTCTGATGATGATACTGAGCTCGATGAAGGCAGTAACATGAGCACGGACAGAGGGGGTGCCCAAGAAGGACAGCAATCTGGCAGTCATGCTCCCCCTGCTGCAGCATACTGCCAGGTTTGCTCCAGTGATGAGGAGGGAGGGGATGATGAGGTCACTGACTCAACGTGGGTGCCTGATAGGAGAGAGGAGGAGGAGGAGGAGGAGGAGGCGGCACATCACCAACGAGGCAGGATGCCCTCCAGGGGCCAGCCTAAGGGCAGCACATTGACTGCATCACACCCCAAAGCTCCACATGTGCAGGGCGCTGCAGTCTCTGCGCGTTATTCAAAAAGTTCTTTGGTGTGGGCCTTTTTTGAGACGAGTGCATCAGATCGCACCGCTGCTATTTGCAACATATGTCTCAAGCGTATCTCGCGTGGCCAAAACATCTCCCGCTTGGGTACCACATGCTTGACCAGACATATGTTGACCTGCCATGCAGTTCGTTGGCAAGCATATCTAAAAGACCCACACCAAAGAACAAAGAGGATCTCTCCTTGCTCCTCATCAGCTGAGATTTCCAACCCCACTAGACCTTCAGTCCTCTCTGAGACCTGCAGTGAGAGGAATGAAGGTGTAGAATTAGGTGTGTCACAGCCAAGTACTTGTGGGCAATCTGCTTTTGGTACACCGACGCCAGATTGTACCAGGCAAATTTCCCTGCCCCAGCTGCTGCACCGCCGAAAGAAGTTTGCTCCCAGCCATCCACATGCCCAGCGGTTGAATGCTAGCTTGGCAAAATTGCTAGCACTTCAACTGCTGCCTTTCAGTTGGTAGACTCTGCCCCCTTCCGTGAGTTTGTGGAATGTGCGGTTCCTCAGTGGCAGGTACCCAAACGCCACTTTTTCTCACGGAAGGCGATTCCAGCTCTCTACCGGCATGTGGAAGGCAATGTCCATGCCTCGCTGGACAGGGCGGTCAGCGGTAAGGTGCATATTACCGCTGACTCATGGTCCAGCAGGCATGGACAGGGACGTTACTTAAGTTTCACGGCGCATTGGGTGACTCTGCTGGCAGCTGGGAAGGATGCAGGACAAGGTGCAGTAGTGTTGGAGGTTGTTCCGCCACCACGCCTCCAAAATGCTGATTGTGACACACCTCTCTCCTCCACCCCCTCCTCTTCTTCTTCCTCCATGGCCTCTTCCTCGGAACCAGCGGTGCTCCGTAGGCGTTCAAGGGGCTACGCAAGTACGCAGGCCAAAAGATGCCATGCGGTGCTTGAGCTGGTGTGCTTGGGGGACAGGAGCCACACTGGGGCAGAGGTTCTGTCAGCTCTGCAGGGGCAGGTTCAGAGGTGGTTGACGCCACGCCAACTTAAGGCAGGAATGGTGGTTTGCGACAATGGCACCAACCTCCGCAGCGGTTCTTGGGCAGGTACCCGGGCTTACAGGATGTCCTGAGGCAGGCCAGGAAAGTCTGTGTGCATTTCCGCCGGTCATATAATGCCAGTGCTCGGCTGACGGACCTCCAAAAGGAGTTTAACCTGTCCAAGAACCGCCTAATCTGTGACATGCCCACCAGGTGGAACTCGACATTGGCCATGCTGCAGCGGCTGCACACGCAGCAGAGGGCCATCAATGAGTACCTGTGCGACTATGGCACCAGGACAGGGTCAGGGGACCTTGGTTTTTTTTCCCCACGCCAGTGGGCCATGATCAGGGATGCATGCACTGTCCTGTCACCATTCGAGGAGGCCACGAGGATGGTGAGCACTGACAGTGCATGCATCAGTGACACTGTCCCCCTTGTCCACCTGTTGGAGCACACGCTGCGTGGAATAATGGACAGGGCACTTGAGGCAGAACAGAGGCAGGAAGAGGAGGACTTCCTTAGCTCTCAAGGCCCCCTTTATCCAGACAGTGTTCCTGCGTGCCCGCCGATCACACAGGAAGAGGACGAGGAGGAGGAGGAAGATTGTGTCAGTATGGAGGTGGAGCCTGGCACTCAGCATCAGCAGTCTTTAAGGGATCAGTCCCAAGGAACACATGGACTTGTACGTGGCTGGGAGGAGGTGGCTGCGGACGTTGTTGTCCTTAGTGACCCAGAGGACTCCGGACCGAATGCCTCAGCAAACCTACGCTGCATGGCCTCCCTGATCCTGCAAAGCCTGCGTAAGGATCCTCGTATTCGTGGTATCAAGGAGAAGGACCAATACTGGCTGGCAACCCTCCTTGATCCACGTTACAAGGGTAAGGTTGCGGACCTTATCTTGCCATCGCAGAGGGAGCAGAGGATGAAACATCTTCGGGAGGCCTTGCAGAAAGGTCTGTGCAACGCGTTCCCAGAGACTGGGAGGTTACAAACTCCTGTTTCTGGACAACGTGTTGCTGAGGCTTCGGTCAGTCAAAGAAGGAGCGGTGGAGAAGGTGGCCGTCTGACCGATGCGTTCAGACAATTTTTTGGTCCGCAGCCCCAAGGTATGATCGGTTCCAGCAACCATCGCCAGCGTCTGTTTTACATGGTGCAGGAATACCTAGGGGCAAGATCAGACTTGGACACCTTTCCCACCGAAAATCCTCTGGGTTACTGGGTCTTGAGGATGGATCACTGGCCAGAGCTTGCACAGTATGCAATTGAGCTACTGGCCTGTCCTGCATCCAGCGTTCTTTCGGAACGCACATTCAGTGCTGCTGGAGGCGTGGTAACCGATCACAGGGTGCGTCTGTCCACTGACTCGGTCGATCGGCTGACCTTCATAAAAATGAATCAGTCTTGGATCACCACCAGCTACCAAGCACCTGATGCTGATGTAACTGAATAATTTTTTTCAAATCCCTTCAAAGACTGCCTATGCTGATGCTGAGTGACTATCCCTGAGTAATTATCCTCTTCCTCCTCAATCATCACGCTGATAGCTTGTAAGAACATTTTTGGTTCTGGGCGCCACCACCAGTGCCTAAGGCACAATTTTTCAGCCCCTGTATAACAGGGGCGTGTAATTACAATTTTTGATGTAATACTTTGCAGCAGGGCTCGTTCCTGCATTCCAACTAGAGTGTCTGTGAGGGGTTGCAGTGTTGTGGCACCAGCACCAGTGCCTAAGGCCCAATTTTTCTGCCCCTGTCTAACAGGGGCGTGTAATTACAATTTTTGATGCAATACTTTGCAGCAGGGCTCGTTCCTGCGTTCCAACTAGAGTGTCTGTGAGGGGTTGCAGTGTTGTGGCACCAGCACCAGTGCCTAAGGCCCAATTTTTCTGCCCCTGTCTAACAGGGGCGTGTAATTACAATTTTTGATGCAATACTTTGCAGCAGGGCTCGTTCCTGCGTTCCAACTAGAGTGTCTGTGAGGGGTTGCAGTGTTGTGGCACCAGCACCAGTGCCTAAGGCCCAATTTTTCTGCCCCTGTCTAACAGGGGCGTGTAATTACAATTTTTGATGCAATACTTTGCAGCAGGACTCGTTCCTGCGTTCCAACTAGAGTGTCTGTGAGGGGTTGCAGTGTTGTGGCACCAGCACCAGTGCCTAAGGCCTAATTTTTCAGCTCCTGTTCAACAGGGGCATGTAATTACAATTCTTGATCTAATATTTCACAGCAGGGCCCTGTGAGGGCTTACAGTGTTTTGGCCACAGCAACACCTAAGGCCCAAATTTCTGCTGAGTATATAGGGCAGGACCCTACTTTCAAACATCTAACTTACAAACGACTCCTACTTGCAAACGGAAGGAGACAACAGGAAGTGAGATGAAATCTACCCCTAGGAAGGGAAATTCTCTCATGTAAGAGTTAATATGGGAAAACAATTTCTCCTTTCCACTAATGCTTTCCAATCCTTGTTCCACAAAAAAACCCAAATTTTCAAAAAACATTTTTCATTGGGACAAAAAAGTGAGGTGAAATCTTCTGAAGAGGAGGAAAGACGCAAAACAAATGTCACAGGGGTGATAACCCTTCCCTATGTTTTCCAAAAAGCTTAGAAAAGATTTTTTGGCTGGAGCTAAACACGTTAAAAATGTTCAAAATTACAAACAGATTCTACTTAACAACAAACCTACAGTCCCTGTCTTGTTTGCACCGCCTGTATACTGCTGTTCAGAGTATATAGGGACCTTTCCTTATTTTAATTTGGGTGCGGGGTTCCCCTTAATATCCATACAAGACCCAAAGGGCCTGGTAATGGACTGGGGGGTACCCATGCCGTTTGTCTCACTGATTTTCATCCATATTGCCAGGACCCGACATGACATTAAACCCGCAAGCAGTTTTAAATGAGATTTTTTCCTTTAAAAATGACATTTGGTGCAGGGACTGTTCTAAACATGGGAAACACGCGTCACTTTACAGGCATACTATAGACACCCCCCAGGTACGATATTTAAAGGAATATTTCACTTTTTTTTTTTTACTTTAAGCATCATTAAAATCACTGCTCCCGAAAAAACGGCCGTTTTTAAAAGTTTTTTTTGCATTGATACATGTCCCCTGGGGTAGGACCCGGGTCCCCACACCCTTTTTAGGACAATACCATGCAAATTAGCCTTTAAAATGAGCACTTTTGATTTCGAACGTTCGAGTCCCATAGACGTCAATGGGGTTCTAACGTTCGTGCGAACTTGCGGTCCGTTCGCGGGTTCTGGTGCGAACCGAACCGGGGTGTGTTCGGCTCATCCCTAGTGCCCAGTGACTGGAGCCCCTGGGAGTGAAGGGAGGTTGGATCGGGTCGGTCTTTACCCACCACCCACACATTGGGGAGAGTCATCAGGCGAAATCCTGTATTGCCCAAGAGGTCAGTTCTACGTTGGGGAGGCGGCTCGGCTGCTTGGTATGGCCACACATGATGCAGCCTGCCACTCGTCAACAAACTGGAGTTCCAGAAGTGAGGTATTTTCATACAGGTTTGGAGAAATGGCATCTCTCTACATGTCTGTTTTGAACAGTAAGGCAGATTTATTATAATTAGGCAGTTTCATTCTTAAATTTCTCGCGTTTCGACCTAATGGTCTTCTACTGGGGCATGGACAACCCACTCCATGCTGCCTATATTTATAAATAAATGAAAAGTACAGGACCAATAGGAAAGGAAGAACAGAACTGAATATCATTGGACCCAAAACGATCACCTGGCTGACAGGTGTATCACATGATCCAATAGGCGAATAGCCTGGAACCTGAAAATGACAAGCGGGCCAAACGGCCAATGGACTAGCAGAGTGGAAGATCAGGTCTACATGGTTGTCCGCCCACGTGCCAAACAAAGGGATATGACGTTGCGCTACAAAGCGGTCCTGTACTTTTTATTTATTTATAAATATAGGCAGCATGGAGTGGGTTGTCCATGCCCCAGTAGAAGACCATTAGGTCGAAACACTTCGGGCTATTACACCTTCTTCATGCTGCCCTCGTTTTTAATGTGATCACGCTTTTACATGTTTGGTTTCTTAGAAATAAAAATACCTCTTTTACCTGCACTATGCGGAGGCTTCATTTTTTTTCTCTACATATTGCCTTGATTGGAGCGATTATCCAGCTTTGGCAATGTGTGGTACAGCTTGCTTCCAAGATTCCAATTTGGAGTTCCAACTGTGAAGACCTACCCTAATGATCCCTGGAGGTCTGGTGGAGCCCATCTTGGAAGTTTCAACTGCCTGGATATTCCCTTATCCGCCCGACCGGGCACATTGTCTTTTCGACTCCATGTCGCTGACAGGATTTGGTAAGAGTATCCATCTATTACTTACCTATTGATGCTGTTTACATTTGATGCTGGTCTCACCCACGGATTAACATCATCATTATCAGTCTTTTTGGATATCCATCATCCTTAAGTGGTTGCTTCTGTGTTCTGGCACAGTTGGACACTTTATCACTTCACCATTGGGTTCTAGACTTTATGATTTGTCACACAGTGATTATCTAGCACCAAGTCTAAGGACTTACCCATATGGACCTTATTTTATTTCTGTTATTATTAATTAAATACTTCATATGTTTGTCTACTATGCGCTACATTTTTCCACTTTTCATTGTACTGTTTTTGTCACACTGTATGTAGCTGCTCCTTCTCCCTTTTTTAGTAGTTAGCGCAGTGTTTTGCACATATTTTCCCATTTAACTTTGCCTTTGATAAATATAGAGCTACCCCCGCAGGAGCTGCTAGTAATTGGGCATATTTCCCCCACTCACAATATGAACAGGCAGGCAAACAACATTTTGGCATTGAGGAAAACATGAAAAAAAAGAAAACTGTGGGACTTTTAAGGTGTCAAGAAATGAGGAGTATAGTATTTTTTAATTATAAAAAAATATACTTTATTGTCAATGAAAACATTTTTACAAAAATCCCTTGTTGCATGTCAAAGTCAATTCATATATTTTTACAGACACTACTGCTCTACATGTTTCGCTTCGAGTGAGCTTCTTCAGGAGATTCTAGAGTGCTGTATGAAATGAACTAAACTAAACTAAAAAAAGTAAAACAACAACAAAACTGGGATTACTTCAAAATTTGTAATTTGTTTACAGTTTATCAGAAAAAAGGTACACAAAAAAATAAATAAAAATAAATAAATAAATGAATAAATAATAAAAATATATATATATATATATATATATATATATATATATATATATATATATATATATATATATATAATAAATATCGCAAAAAAAGGAATTTTACAATCAAACATTAATTGTTGAAACATTAAAGGACCTACCAAGTATGCAAACTTTACACAATATGACCCCTAGGCATTTAATTTCTGAGTATTTTCAGCAGATAACTCCATGTCAATGGCATGATAACCACAGGGGGGGCGATGCAGAAAAAATAACTGGATCCTATAAAGGAAAACATATATAAATCTAAAAATAGTGTAAAAATAGTGTACAGTATCTCACAAACGTGAGTACACCCCTCACATTTTTGTAAATATTTTATTCTATCTTTTTATGTGACAACACTGAAGAAATGACACTTTGCTACAATGTAAAGTAGTGAGTGTACAGCTTGTATAACAGTGTAAATTTTCTGTACCCTCAAAATAACTCAACACACAGCCATTAATGTCTAAACCGCTGGCAACAAAAGTGAGTACATCCCAAGTAAAAATGTCTAAAGTGTCAATATTTTGTGTGGCCACCATTATTTTTCAGCACTGTCTTAACCCCCTTGGGCATGGAGTTCACCAGAGCTTCACAGGTTGCCGCTGAAGTCCTCTTCCTTTCCTCCATGACGATATCACGGAGCTGGTGGATGTTAGAGACTTTGCGCTCCTCCACCTTCTGTTTGAGGATGCCCCACAGAGGCTCAATAGGGTTTAGGTCTAGAGACATGCTTGGCCAGTCCATCACCTTTACCCTCAGCTTCTTTAGCAAGGCAGTGGTCATCTTGGAGGTGTATTTGGGGTCGTTATCATGTTGGAATGCTGCCCTGCGGCCCAGTCTCCGAAGGGAGGGGATCATGCTCTGCATCAGTATGTCACAGTACATGTTGGCATTCATGGTTCCCTCAATGATCTGTAGCTCCCCAGTGCCGGCAGCCCTCATGCAGCCCCAGACCATGACATGACTGACGGATACAGATGTCATTTTACCCCTAATACCGACCCACATCCATCTTTTCCCCAATAACTCAAACCACACCGAGCTTGGAGTATAAAAGGCCGTAGTGGCCTAATTTATTTAACAAATAATCTTAAATATAAAAATATAACATATAAAACATTATCTATCATAAATAGAAAAACATCAACAACAAACAACATCTGTTAAAACAACCTGTTTAATCATCAAGCGTTGGTCTGAGCAATATCTTAAAAAATCCTCCGTGTCCATAACAGGACTAGCACTGCGGTCCCATCAAATCTATCAAAAATAGGCCTCAAGCCGACAAGCTGGCTCAGAGACTAGCAGTGCCCCATTATCACTTCCCGGCTAGGGATGAGCTTCGTGTTCGAGTCGAACCCATGTTCGACTCGAACATCGGCTGTTCGACCGTCCGTCGAATTGCGAACGATATGGGCCGTTCGCGCCAAATTCGTGTGGCGCGTCACGGCCCATAATTCACTGCGGCATCGCAGTGCATTGCTGGCTGATGATTGGCCAAGCATGCACTATGACCCGCATGCTTGGCCAATCACAGCGCCGTCAGTAGAGAGAGCTGTAATTGGCCAAAGCCAGGGTGGCTTTGGCCAATTATGGCTCAGGGGATTTAGTACACACCCCACACTATATAAGGCCGCCTGCACGGCGGCCCTGTGTAGTGTGTGTTCCGGTGTGCTGAGAGATAGAGAGAGAGAGAGACAGTGTCATTTGATTTGAGTTAGATAGATTAGGCAGAACAGTCAGTCAGTTAGCTGCACTTACAGTGTATTGTGTATATATATGCATCCCAGGTGTTGCATATATATATATACACT
This sequence comes from Lithobates septentrionalis, assembly GCA_037952835.1. Classification (NCBI taxonomy): domain Eukaryota; kingdom Metazoa; phylum Chordata; class Amphibia; order Anura; family Ranidae; genus Lithobates; species Lithobates septentrionalis. Next base: position 271,360 of record JBBDGP010001626.1, read on the forward strand.
GTATTCAGTTTAGCTAGATCCGTTCCTGTTATCTTCTATCTAGACTATTTAGTGCAGTGTGTCCTGCTCACAGTGTTCAGCTAGATCCGTTCCTGCTATTTACATTCAGTGCAGTGCGTCCTGCTCACAGTGTTCAGCTAGATCCGTTCCTGCTATTTACATTCAGTGCAGTGCGTCCTGCTCACAGTGTTCAGCTAGATCCGTTCCTGCTATTTACATTCAGTGCAGTGCGTCCTGCTCACAGTGTTCAGCTAGATCCGTTCCTGCTATTTACATTCAGTGCAGTGCGTCCTGCTCACAGTGTTCAGCTAGATCCGTTCCTGCTATTTACATTCAGTGCAGTGCGTCCTGCTCACAGTGTTCAGCTAGATCCGTTCCTGCTATTTACATTCAGTGCAGTGCGTCCTGCTCACAGTGTTCAGCTAGATCCGTTCCTGCTATTTACATTCAGTGCAGTGCGTCCTGCTCACAGTGTTCAGCTAGATCCGTTCCTGCTATTTACATTCAGTGCAGTGCGTCCTGCTCACAGTGTTCAGCTAGATCCGTTCCTGCTATTTACATTCAGTGCAGTGCGTCCTGCTCACAGTGTTCAGCTAGATCCGTTCCTGCTATTTACATTCAGTGCAGTGCGTCCTGCTCACAGTGTTCAGCTAGATCCGTTCCTGCTATTTACATTCAGTGCAGTGCGTCCTGCTCACAGTGTTCAGCTAGATCCGTTCCTGCTATTTACATTCAGTGCAGTGCGTCCTGCTCACAGTGTTCAGCTAGATCCGTTCCTGCTATTTACATTCAGTGCAGTGCGTCCTGCTCACAGTGTTCAGCTAGATCCGTTCCTGCTATTTACATTCAGTGCAGTGCGTCCTGCTCACAGTGTTCAGCTAGATCCGTTCCTGCTATTTACATTCAGTGCAGTGCGTCCTGCTCACAGTGTTCAGCTAGATCCGTTCCTGCTATTTACATTCAGTGCAGTGCGTCCTGCTCACAGTGTTCAGCTAGATCCGTTCCTGCTATTTACATTCAGTGCAGTGCGTCCTGCTCACAGTGTTCAGCTAGATCCGTTCCTGTTATCTTCCTACTGACAGGCAGGCTTGTCTGGTTACAGTATATAAAGCTACCTGAAGAAAATTACAGGTGTTCTTTTTGATCCTATTAGTACCACGGTCAGGCAGCTAGACTATTTACATTTAGTACAGTGTGTCCTGCTCACAGTGTTCAGCTAGATCCGTTCCTGTTATCTTCCTACTGACAGGCAGGCTTGTCTGGTTACAGTATATAAAGCTACCTGAAGAAAATTACAGGTGTTCTATCCCAGCTTAGTGCAGCTACAGGCCATTAGTATGTCTGGAAGGCCAAGAAGGAGAGGCAGACAGTCACAAGCCAATAAGAGAGGGCAAGCAGGCTCTGTGTCTAGTGCTGGTCGTGGAGACGGTGCATCCTCATCAGCACGTGGCCATGGGACACGCTTGGCCTTTTTTTCGGCAGCTGGCCGTGTTGAGCCGCAACATGCGGAAGACTTGGTCGAGTGGATGACCAAGCCGTCCTCATCCTCCTCATCCTCTCTCACCCATGCCCAGGGTGCTTTGTCTGGCAAAGCAGCGGCCTCTTCCCTCAGCTCAATGTCATCAGTGACTCCTTCCCTAGCTCCACCATGTCCTCATGAGGATTCCCTCGAACTGTTTGACCACAGTGTTGGGTACATGCTCCAGGAGGATGCCCAGCGTTTGGAAGGCTCTGATGATGATACTGAGCTCGATGAAGGCAGTAACATGAGCACGGACAGAGGGGGTGCCCAAGAAGGACAGCAATCTGGCAGTCATGCTCCCCCTGCTGCAGCATACTGCCAGGTTTGCTCCAGTGATGAGGAGGGAGGGGATGATGAGGTCACTGACTCAACGTGGGTGCCTGATAGGAGAGAGGAGGAGGAGGAGGAGGAGGAGGCGGCACATCACCAACGAGGCAGGATGCCCTCCAGGGGCCAGCCTAAGGGCAGCACATTGACTGCATCACACCCCAAAGCTCCACATGTGCAGGGCGCTGCAGTCTCTGCGCGTTATTCAAAAAGTTCTTTGGTGTGGGCCTTTTTTGAGACGAGTGCATCAGATCGCACCGCTGCTATTTGCAACATATGTCTCAAGCGTATCTCGCGTGGCCAAAACATCTCCCGCTTGGGTACCACATGCTTGACCAGACATATGTTGACCTGCCATGCAGTTCGTTGGCAAGCGTATCTGAAAGACCCACACCAAAGAACAAAGAGGATCTCTCCTTGCTCCTCATCAGCTGAGATTTCCAACCCCACTAGACCTTCAGTCCTCTCTGAGACCTGCAGTGAGAGGAATGAAGGTGTAGAATTAGGTGTGTCACAGCCAAGTACTTGTGGGCAATCTGCTTTTGGTACACCGACGTCAGATTGTACCAGGCAAATTTCCCTGCCCCAGCTGCTGCACCGCCGAAAGAAGTTTGCTCCCAGCCATCCACATGCCCAGCGGTTGAATGCTAGCTTGGCAAAATTGCTAGCACTTCAACTGCTGCCTTTTCAGTTGGTAGACTCTGCCCCCTTCCGTGAGTTTGTGGAATGTGCGGTTCCTCAGTGGCAGGTACCCAAACGCCACTTTTTCTCACGGAAGGCGATTCCGGCTCTCTACCGGCATGTGGAAGGCAATGTCCATGCCTCGCTGGACAGGGCGGTCAGCGGTAAGGTGCATATTACCGCTGACTCATGGTCCAGCAGGCATGGACAGGGACGTTACTTAAGTTTCACGGCGCATTGGGTGACTCTGCTGGCAGCTGGGAAGGATGCAGGACAAGGTGCAGTAGTGTTGGAGGTTGTTCCGCCACCACGCCTCCAAAATGCTGATTGTGACACACCTCTCTCCTCCACCCCCTCCTCTTCTTCTTCCTCCATGGCCTCTTCCTCGGAACCAGCGGTGCTCCGTAGGCGTTCAAGGGGCTACGCAAGTACGCAGGCCAAAAGATGCCATGCGGTGCTTGAGCTGGTGTGCTTGGGGGACAGGAGCCACACTGGGGCAGAGGTTCTGTCAGCTCTGCAGGGGCAGGTTCAGAGGTGGTTGACGCCACGCCAACTTAAGGCAGGAATGGTGGTTTGCGACAATGGCACCAACCTCCTCTCTGCCCTCCGACAGGGACAACTGACCCATGTGCCCTGTTTGGCTCACGTCCTTAACTTGGTGGTGCAGCGGTTCTTGGGCAGGTACCCGGGCTTACAGGATGTCCTGAGGCAGGCCAGGAAAGTCTGTGTGCATTTCCGCCGGTCATATAATGCCAGTGCTCGGCTGACGGACCTCCAAAAGGAGTTTAACCTGCCCAAGAACCGCCTAATCTGTGACATGCCCACCAGGTGGAACTCGACGTTGGCCATGCTGCAGCGGCTGCACACGCAGCAGAGGGCCATCAATGAGTACCTGTGCGACTATGGCACCAGGACAGGGTCAGGGGACCTTGGTTTTTTTTCCCCACGCCAGTGGGCCATGATCAGGGATGCATGCACTGTCCTGTCACCATTCGAGGAGGCCACGAGGATGGTGAGCACTGACAGTGCATGCATCAGTGACACTGTCCCCCTTGTCCACCTGTTGGAGCACACGCTGCGTGGAATAATGGACAGGGCACTTGAGGCAGAACAGAGGCAGGAAGAGGAGGACTTCCTTAGCTCTCAAGGCCCCCTTTATCCAGACAGTGTTCCTGCGTGCCCGCCGATCACACAGGAAGAGGACGAGGAGGAGGAGGAGGAGGAGGAGGAAGATTGTGTCAGTATGGAGGTGGAGCCTGGCACTCAGCATCAGCAGTCTTTAAGGGATCAGTCCCAAGGAACACATGGACTTGTACGTGGCTGGGAGGAGGTGGCTGCGGACGTTGTTGTCCTTAGTGACCCAGAGGACTCCGGACCGAATGCCTCAGCAAACCTACGCTGCATGGCCTCCCTGATCCTGCAAAGCCTGCGTAAGGATCCTCGTATTCGTGGTATCAAGGAGAAGGACCAATACTGGCTGGCAACCCTCCTTGATCCACGTTACAAGGGTAAGGTTGCGGACCTTATCTTGCCATCGCAGAGGGAGCAGAGGATGAAACATCTTCGGGAGGCCTTGCAGAAAGGTCTGTGCAACGCGTTCCCAGAGACTGGGAGGTTACAAACTCCTGTTTCTGGACAACGTGTTGCTGAGGCTTCGGTCAGTCAAAGAAGGAGCGGTGGAGAAGGTGGCCGTCTGACCGATGCGTTCAGACAATTTTTTGGTCCGCAGCCCCAAGGTATGATCGGTTCCAGCAACCATCGCCAGCGTCTGTTTTACATGGTGCAGGAATACCTAGGGGCAAGATCAGACTTGGACACCTTTCCCACCGAAAATCCTCTGGGTTACTGGGTCTTGAGGATGGATCACTGGCCAGAGCTTGCACAGTATGCAATTGAGCTACTGGCCTGTCCTGCATCCAGCGTTCTTTCGGAACGTACATTCAGTGCTGCTGGAGGCGTGGTAACCGATCACAGGGTGCGTCTGTCCACTGACTCGGTCGATCGGCTGACCTTCATAAAAATGAATCAGTCTTGGATCACCACCAGCTACCAAGCACCTGATGCTGATGTAACTGAATAATTTTTTTCAGATCCCTTCAAAGACTGCCTATGCTGATGCTGAGTGATTATCCCTGAGTAATTATCCTCTTCCTCCTCAATCATCACGCTGATAGCTTGTAAGAACATTTTTGGTTCTGGGCGCCACCACCAGTGCCTAAGGCACAATTTTTCAGCCCCTGTATAACAGGGGCGTGTAATTACAATTTTTGATGTAATACTTTGCAGCACGGCTCGTTCCTGCATTCCAACTAGAGTGTCTGTGAGGGGTTGCAGTGTTGTGGCACCAGCACCAGTGCCTAAGGCCCAATTTTTCTGCCCCTGTCTAACAGGGGCGTGTAATTACAATTTTTGATGCAATACTTTGCAGCAGTGCTCGTTCCTGCGTTCCAACTAGAGTGTCTGTGAGGGGTTGCAGTGTTGTGGCACCAGCACCAGTGCCTAAGGCCCAATTTTTCTGCCCCTGTCTAACAGGGGCGTGTAATTACAATTTTTGATGCAATACTTTGCAGCAGTGCTCGTTCCTGCGTTCCAACTAGAGTGTCTGTGAGGGGTTGCAGTGTTGTGGCACCAGCACCAGTGCCTAAGGCCCAATTTTTCTGCCCCTGTCTAACAGGGGCGTGTAATTACAATTTTTGATGCAATACTTTGCAGCAGTGCTCGTTCCTGCGTTCCAACTAGAGTGTCTGTGAGGGGTTGCAGTGTTGTGGCACCAGCACCAGTGCCTAAGGCCCAATTTTTCTGCCCCTGTCTAACAGGGGCGTGTAATTACAATTTTTGATGCAATACTTTGCAGCAGTGCTCGTTCCTGCGTTCCAACTAGAGTGTCTGTGAGGGGTTGCAGTGTTGTGGCACCAGCACCAGTGCCTAAGGCCCAATTTTTCTGCCCCTGTCTAACAGGGGCGTGTAATTACAATTTTTGATGCAATACTTTGCAGCAGTGCTCGTTCCTGCGTTCCAACTAGAGTGTCTGTGAGGGGTTGCAGTGTTGTGGCACCAGCACCAGTGCCTAAGGCCCAATTTTTCTGCCCCTGTCTAACAGGGGCGTGTAATTACAATTTTTGATGCAATACTTTGCAGCAGTGCTCGTTCCTGCGTTCCAACTAGAGTGTCTGTGAGGGGTTGCAGTGTTGTGGCACCAGCACCAGTGCCTAAGGCCTAATTTTTCAGCTCCTGTTCAACAGGGGCATGTAATTACAATTCTTGATCTAATATTTCACAGCAGGGCCCTGTGAGGGCTTACAGTGTTTTGGCCACAGCAACACCTAAGGCCCAAATTTCTGCTGAGTATATAGGGCAGGACCCTACTTTCAAACATCTAACTTACAAACGACTCCTACTTGCAAACGGAAGGAGACAACAGGAAGTGAGATGAAATCTACCCATAGGAAGGGAAATTCTCTCATGTAAGAGTTAATATGGGAAAACAATTTCTCCTTTCCACTGATGCTTTCCAATCCTTGTTCCACAAAAAAACCCAAATTTTCAAAAAACATTTTTCATTGGGACAAAAAAGTGAGGTGAAATCTTCTGAAGAGGAGGAAAGACGCAAAACAAATGTCACAGGGGTGATAACCCTTCCCTATGTTTTCCAAAAAGCTTAGAAAAGATTTTTTGGCTGGAGCTAAACACATTAAAAATGTTCAAAATTACAAAGAGATTCTACTTAACAACAAACCTACAGTCCCTGTCTTGTTTGCACCGCCTGTATACTGCTGTTCAGAGTATATAGGGACCTTTCCTTATTTTAATTTGGGTGCGGGGTTCCCCTTAATATCCATACAAGACCCAAAGGGCCTGGTAATGGACTGGGGGGTACCCATGCCGTTTGTCTCACTGATTTTCATCCATATTGCCAGGACCCGACATGACATTAAACCCGCAAGCAGTTTTAAATGAGATTTTTTCCTTTAAAAATGACATTTGGTGCAGGGACTGTTCTAAACATGGGAAACACGCGTCACTTTACAGGCATACTATAGACACCCCCCAGGTACGATATTTAAAGGAATATTTCACTTTTTTTTTTTTACTTTAAGCATCATTAAAATCACTGCTCCCGAAAAAACGGCCGTTTTTAAAAGTTTTTTTTGCATTGATACATGTCCCCTGGGGTAGGACCCGGGTCCCCAAACCCTTTTTAGGACAATACCATGCAAATTAGCCTTTAAAATGAGCACTTTTGATTTCGAACGTTCGAGTCCCATAGACGTCAATGGGGTTCTAACGTTCGTGCGAACTTGCGGTCCGTTCGCGGGTTCTGGTGCGAACCGAACCGGGGGGTGTTCGGCTCATCCCTATTCCCGGCTAACCTCCGTTAACCGGGAACCACCATCATGAGCCATATCAACGCTAGCTCCCAAAAAGACTCTTATGCCGCGTACACACGGTCGGACTTTCTAGAAAGCTAGGTCCGACGTACTTGCGGCCAGACTTCCGGCGGACTACCGCCGGACTTTCTGAACGGCCGGACTTGCCTACACACGGCCGGACTTTCCGGAATCCGGTCTTCCCGACGGACTTCCGCCGGACTTTCAGAACGAACGGACTTTCCCACACACGGACAAGTCCGTTCATTTTGAACGTGACTTTGGTACGACGGGACTAGAAAAGGAATTCAATCTCGCCGCTTTTTTTGGCGAGATTGAATTCCTTTTCTAGTCCCGTCGCAGGTCCTTAGGTCTGGTATGGATTATAAAGGGGAACCCCTACGCCGAAAAAACGGCGTGGGGTCCCCCTAAAATCCATACCAGACCCCGATCCGAGCACGCAGCCTGGCCGGTCAGGAAAGGGGGTGGGGACGAGCGAGCGCCCCCCCCCCCTCCTGAGCCGTACCAGGCCGCATGCCCTCAACATGGGGGGTGGGTGCTTTGGGGGAGGGGGGCGCCCTGCACCCCCCCCCCAAAGCACCTTGTCCCCATGTTGATGAGGACAAGGGCCTCTTCCCGACAACCCTGGCCGTTGGTTGTCGGGGTCTGCGGGCGGGGGCTTATCGGAATCTGGGAGCCCCCTTTAATAAGGGGGCCCCCAGATCCCGGCCCCCCACCCTATGTAAATGAGTATGGGGTACATGGTACCCCTACCCATTTACCTAGGTAAAAAGTGTCAGTAATAAAACACAACACAGGTTTTTAAAATAATTTATTAAACAGCTCCGGGGGGGGGTCTTCTTCCGTCTTCGGGGGTCCCTCCGGTTCATCTTCTCCCGGCGTCCGGTTGGTTCTTCTCCGCTCTCCGGCCTCTTCTCCCGGTGTCCCAGGTCTTCGGCCGGCCCCTCCGCTATCTTCAGGTAGCTCGATTGCCAGCGGAGGTCCGGACTTCAGGGCTTCTTGGCTTCTTGTGTTCTCTTCTCTTCCCCCAGATGTTGACACTACGCTCTCTCCGGCTGGACTGGTCTCTGAGGGCTGCGTTGTGACTTATATAGGCGGAGACCCCGCCCCCATATGATGTCACAGTCCCTGGGCATGCTGGGACTGTGACGTTTTAGGGGGCGTAGTCGACCACGCCCCCTAAAACGTCACAGTCCCAGCATGCCCAGGGACTGTGACATCATATGGGGGCGGGGTCTCCGCCTATATAAGTCACAACGCAGCCCTCAGAGACCAGTCCAGCCGGAGAGAGCGTCGTGTCAACATCTGGGGGAAGAGAAGAGAACACAAGAAGCCAAAAAGCCTTGAAGTCCGGACCTCCGCTGGCAATCGAGCTACCTGAAGATAGCGGAGGGGCCGGCCGAAGACCTGGGACACCGGGAGAAGAGGCCGGAGAGCGGAGAAGAACCAACCGGACGCCGGGAGAAGATGAACCGGAGGGACCCCCGAAGACGGAAGAAGACCCCCCCCCGGAGCTGTTTAATAAATTATTTTAAAAACCTGTGTTGTGTTTTATTACTGACACTTTTTACCTAGGTAAATGGGTAGGGGTACCATGTACCCCATACTCATTTACATAGGGTGGGGGGCCGGGATCTGGGGGCCCCCTTATTAAAGGGGGCTCCCAGATTCCGATAAGCCCCCGCCCGCAGACCCCGACAACCAACGGCCAGGGTTGTCGGGAAGAGGCCCTTGTCCTCATCAACATGGGGACAAGGTGCTTTGGGGGGGGGGGCGCAGGGCGCCCCCCTCCCCCAAAGCACCCACCCCCCAAGTTGAGGGCATGCGGCCTGGTACGGCTCAGGAGGGGGGGGGCGCTCGCTCGTCCCCACCCCCTTTCCTGACCGGCCAGGCTGCGTGCTCGGATCGGGGTCTGGTATGGATTTTAGGGGGACCCCACGCCGTTTTTTCGGCGTAGGGGTTCCCCTTTATAATCCATACCAGACCTAAGGGCCTGGTATGCCCCGCGCTTGCCGCAATAGGAAGATTTGTTTTTCCTATTGCAGCGAGCGCGAGATGCAGTAACCTGCTCCTCCGTCGTATCTGGTCCTTCGGACTAGCATACAGACGAACGGGCTTTCCGTCAGGAACTGAGTCCGGCGGAGGTACGACGTAAAGATTTGAAGCAGGCTTCAAATCTAAAGTACGTCGGATTTCCGCAAAAATCCGACCGAAACGGTCCGTCGGAAGTCCGATGGAGACCACACACGGTCGGACTTTTCGCCGGACTTTGTCCGGCGGCGTCCGTCGGACTTTTGCAGGTGAAAAGTCCGACCGTGTGTACACGGCATTACTTTTTACCATCTACCTTCTTTTTGCCCAGACCAACGCCCGCCACAGCGCACAAGAATAATACCTCAATCTTGGGTGCCCCTCCACACCCGATGTGCTCTCTGTATGCCATCTTGTAGCCCCAAGGCCCACAGATCAATTCCAACCTCATTCAAATGCACTCCATCCGCTCGTAAATACCTCCATGTCTCAAACTCGAGTTCCAAATGCCTAACCGCCAGCCCACCATTATTCACTACAAACTTGCTCACTTCCTTATTTATTTTTTTACGGGCCCTGTTGACCCCGTCAACTGATCTAGCCATCCTCCATGAAGTTCAGGCCACCATGTCCGACCAGACAATCACCATTTTCGGAAAGGCTTCTCTTAACCGCAAAACATCCAACTTGATGTCGCGCTTCAGGTCCACCATGGCTCTAATACCCAGCTCATTACCGCTAGCGTGTATTACCAATACATCCGGCGGCCTATCGCGCTGCGCATAACGATGCACCTCCGACACCAATCTGCCCCACAACATGCCTGGAACCCCAACCACTTTATGCACGCTTCCCTCCTGTTAAAGCCCAATTGCCTACCCTCATAGCGGGCGTCCCCTCTCCGAGCCCCCCATGCCACATAGGAATGACCCATGATCCAGACTATCCCCGGCAGCGAATCTGAAATAGACAAACACAGAAAACCATACTATAACCAACAGCCCTATTAACACTTACCAACCCCATCACCCGTATCTCTATTACACATAAAATACTTAACCTACAAGCTAATAACCAGATTGGGCCGCACATAAGATTGAAACCTCTTGGATTCCCATCTACCAATCCACTTCACAGTGTCCTCCCCCAATCCATTCCTGGCTGCTTCCGTGGCTGCTCCTATCCTGAAGGAATGTGACGAGAAATCCTTCTCAGTCAGCCCCAATCCCCGTATACATTTTGCAAAAACTGCCCCAAATTGTAATCTGGATAAAAATTCACCACCTGAATGTACCAAAAAGGGGCCCATTCCCTCCGGGCGAAGACCCAAAAACTCCCGAACTGCCCTAACTGGGCACAACAAAGAACCCATAACCGGATACACCCTCACAATTCTGCCCCTTCCCAGTTGATCAGTCTTTGATTTTCTCAAATACAACTGCAAAACTTCCGCCTCACACTTCACATCTTGATAACTCAGCCCTCCTTGTACCCTCTTAGAAGGGCTAACCAACTCCCCTATTCTAAAAGCCCCAAAAAACGCTAATAAAAAGGCTACTTTAAACAACAGCACTTCGTAACCTGAGGAACACACCCTCTCCAGTTGCGCTATAACACCCTGCAAAATCTCAAATGTCACCGGCCTTCTCGCATCCTGCCTAACCCATGCCTTTCTGTAACCCTTCATTGCCTGCCGTACCCAGAAGTCTTTCGTAAAATCCATCTGACCTTGCAACTTAAACAGAAAGGCCAACCCAGTTACATTCTTATTCACTACTGATGCAGACACCCCCTCCTCCATTTTCCTGGCAATGTAGTATATCAACAGCAATCTCACCTCTCCACCAACCGGCTCCTCCCTAATTTCTTGCACAAAATCCATCCATTCCTGCCATACTCTCGTGTAAGCCGCCCACGTGGACCCACTTACCGAGTTCTTTATCCATCCAGCGATGAGGCCAATGCTATCCCCCACAGCCAGTCGGGACAAGGAACCCCGTGTTGCTCCGCCTCCGGCGCCAACTCCCGGAACCTTTCCCACTGGAAGCGAGACAACGCATCAGCTGTAACATTTTCCACCCCTGGTAAATGGACAGCGTGAATGAAAACATTCAGTTGCAAACAACGTAGTACCAGGTGTTGTAATAGCCTAATCACTGGCGGAGACGATGCCGTGCTCCTATTAATTACCTGTACCACACCTAGATTGTCCCCGTGGAAACGCACCTTCAGATCCCTGAATGATGCTCCCCATAACTCCACCGCCAGCACTACCGGAAACAACTCCAGCAGCACCAGGTTTTTTGTAAATCCTGCTTCCACCCACGACTGAGGCCAAGGCCCAGCGCTCCACTGCCCCTGAAAAAAGGCCCCAAAACCTGTTGAACCGGCGGCATCAGTGAATAGTTCCAAGTCAAAATTGCTGACCGGACCAGCCATCCAGAAAGCCCTCCCGTTAAAAGCTTCCAAAAAGGTGTGCCACACCCTTAAGTCCGCTCTATGTGTTTCCCTCAACCGAACAAAATGCCTTGGCGATTTTACGCCGCTCGTGCTAGCCGACAACCTGCGACAAAAAACCCTCCCCATCGGTAATATGCGGCATGCAAAATTAAGCTTGCCCAATACCGATTGTAGCGTCCTCAGCTGCACTTTCCGCAAACCCATGAGCCCCGCAATTTCCCTCTTCAGGTCCTCCAGTTTATCGTCCGGCAACCGGCATTCCATTGCCTCCGTGTCCAGCACAATGCCCAAGAACGTGATGACCGTACACGTCAGCCGCCAATGGAATGCCGAATTTGTCTGCGATGTGTTCCAGCGTAGCCAAAAGCACCGCGCAGATCCTCGAATCAGCTGGGCCCATGCAGAGAAAATCATCCAGGTAATGAATTATAGAATTCACACCCGACACCTCCCTGACAACCCATTCCACAAATGAGCTGAACTGCTCAAATATCGCGCACGATATAGAGCAGCCCATTGGTAAGCATTAGTCAACGTAAAATTCGTTGTTCCAATGACAACCCAATAACCGAAAGCTGTCCGGGTGTACTGGCAGCAGTCGGAACGCTGATTCCACATCTGCCTTTGCCATGAGAGCCCCTTTTCCGTACGGTCGCACCCAACCCACTGCCGCATCAAATGATATATAGGTCACGGAACACTCACCCTGGTCTATAGCATCATTAACTGACCCCCCTTTTGGGAAGGATAAATGATGGATTAGCATAAATTTTCCTGGCTCCTTCCTTGGAACCACACCCAGCGGTGACACCACCAAATTATCCAAAGGAGACCCCGAAAAAGGACCTCCCATCCGACCCAATGCAACCTCCTTCCTTAGTTTCTCAGAAACTACCTCCGGGTGTTGCATAGCTGACTTTAAATTAGGCGCCACTGGCGGGATAACCGACAGATTGCACGGTATCCTAAAGCCCACTGAGAAACCCTCATCCAACAATTGCGCTGCTTTTTTGTCTGGGTACCTACCTAGAAATGGGCGCATCTTTTCCACTCTCACCGGGGTCCTCCCTTTTGTTTGCAGTTTCTCCTTGCCTACCCTTTCCCTGTTTGAAACACCTTGACCTAGGGTGGGATCCCCCACATCCTGAACACTCGTGTTTATACTTACATGAGGCTCCAAACCTGCAGGTCCCGGTGTTATATTGCCAACAAACCTCCTTTTTGATTCCGACCGTATGTCCCTGGGCGGAAGGTCCACCGGTCCCTCCTGGAAAAAACTGGTTGGGGACCCTCGCCGTCGTCATCAATCTCATCCATAGGCTGATGTCCTTGTGATCCCAATGCAGCGCCGGTCTGATCGCCCTCCTTTGACGGAACTGCTCATCATCTCAGCCACGCCGTGCCCCCATAAACCCTGTACGCCTCCCCAATAGCATCCTGATAACAAAATAGCGCCGAGCAATGCTCCGGATGCTTCTCACGTATCACACTTGCCATAATCGCAAAAGCCTGCAACCAGTTTGCAAATGTTCTAGGGATTAGCCTGTACCTCCTCTTCTCCTCATCCTCCTTCTTCGAATCGTCCGGTTTCACCCTATCCAGATTAAATTTTTCTAAAGGCAGTAGAGAAAATATCTCAACATACTCACCCTTCCACAGTTTTTCACGCACCTCCTGCTTCAAATGCGAACCCAATGGTCCTTCATAGCACACATACACCTCGCACTTGGCTGCATCTGCCAATCTGGTTATATCCTGCCTGCTTGTGGTCTCCGCTGTCTTGTCCGTCCCCTGCGCCCCTGTACTCCCAGGCGTCACCGGTGTAGGCGCGGCCACTGCTGCCGTAACCGATGGTACCGCTGTTGTTCCTCCCGTGGGCACTACCGCACCGGTGCCCCCTGTCGGCGGCACCCACGATGTCGCAGGGCCCGAGGGAACCGTCCCTGCTCCCTCAAAGCGCTGAAGTAGCTCCCTAATGCCCGCTAAAAATCCCTCTAATGCTGAAGCCCCCCCCGCTGCCTAACGCCCCCGACCCACTGCTGACCGTGCCCCCCACTGCACCCCCCATCCCCCCCACTCTGGCCTGACTAGAATTAAAGAGTAATACATTGGACTCACCAGGCTGCACAGGCGTAGCCTCATCAGCCGGACTAGGGATCTCCACCGCTGCTGTTCTCCTTTGATGGGGTGCCGATTCTTCCTCTGACCTGGACCATCCTCCTGCTCGATCGCCACTTCTTCCTCCTTCTTCCTCTGACGAAGGCCCACCCGGCCTGGCCGCCGGAGTTGCCGCCGTGACTGTGGCAGTACGTCCCCGCCTCCGCGTGTCTCTTCCGCCCGCTGACTTGCTGGTTGCTTTGCACCGGACCGGATCGGTGTGCCTGACCTCAGTCCTGGCGCATGGTACCTGCGATGCCCCGCTAGGCCGACCCCTCTCGATCCTCCTGTGTGCCCCTGCCGTGGAACCGGATGGCCCAGGGCTCGCTGCACGTGTCCTCTCTCTTGCTGCTGACTCTCTCCTGCAGGGGGCGGGGCTCTCGCTCCTCACTCTGCCTGCTTTGCCAGGCCGCACCGCCGCTCCCATACCTTCCAAACGATCGCTCTGCCGGGTACCGTCTGCGCCCGCTCTCCCTCCATCCGCTCCGGCCATTCTTTTTGGCGGTGGGCCCACCGCGGGACCCGAAAGAGTCCTGGGCTTCCGCTGTCCAGACACCCGCTGGTCGGGGGAGAACCGCTCAGGCGGCCGGGACCGCCGAGTTCTGGCGCCGCTAGATCTCCCCAGCACCTCAGGCTGATTGCTCTGCAATGCCGCTGCTATTGTTTCTTGCAGCCATGCTGCCCCACGAACAGCGGCCTCCTCCCTAAGCTGCTCCATCAGTCCATCCAGCTCCATCTTCAATGAACTTTCTTTAGCCACTGTTACTCCCCCCTGGGCGGGGTTAACCTATAAAGCCCGGTTACTTTTAGTACCAACCCCCTAAACTATTAACTCCCCTGTTACCACAGTCATGTATGCCCTCCGCTATGCATTACATGCTGTTGCTGCGGGCTTTTCTCTCCCACCACCATGCTTGACTGTAGGCAAGACACACTTTTCTTTGTACCTCACCTGGTTGCCACCACACAGGCTTGACACCATCTGAACCAACCACGTTTATCTTGGTTACATTAGACCACAGGACATGGTTCCAGTAATCCATGTCCTTAGTCTGCTTGTCTTAAGCAAACTGTTTGCGGGCTTTCTTGTGCATCATCTTTAGAAGAGGCTTCCTTCTGGGGTGACAGCCATGTAGACCAATTTAAAGCAGTGTGTGGCATATGGTCTGAGCACTGACAGGCTGACCCCCCATCCCTTTAATCTCTGCAGCAATGCTGGCAGCACTCATATGTCTATTTCCCAAAGACAACCTCTGGATATGATGCTGAGCACGTGCTCTCAACTTTTTTGGTCGACCATGGTGAGGCCTGTGTGGAAGCTGTCCTGTTAAACCGCTGTATGGTCTTGGTCACTGTGCTGCATCTCAGTTTCAGGGTCTTGGCAATCTTTTTATAGCCTAGGCCATATTTATGTAGAGCAACAATTCTTTTTTTCAGACCCTCAGAGAGTTTATTGCCATGAGGTGCCACGTTGAACTTCCAGTGAACAGTATGAGAGAGTGAGAGTGATAACACCAAATTTAACACACCTGCTCCCTATTCACACCTGAAACCTTGTAACACTAACTAGTCACATGACACCGGGGAGGGAAAATGGCTAATTGGGGCCCAACTTGAAAATTTACACTTGGGTGTACTCATTTTTGTTGCCAGCGGTTTAGACATTAATGGCTGTGTGTTGAGTTATTTTGAGGGGACAGCAAATTTACACTGTTATGCAAGCTGTACACTCACTACTTTACATTGTAGCAAAGTGTAATTACTTCAGTGTTGTCACATGAAAAGACAGAATAAAATATTTACAAATATGTGAGGGGTGTACTCGCTTTTGTGATACTATATATATGGGGAGTATACTGGGACCTAACCCCTTTGTCCCCATATAATTATGCATCTTTTGAGCTTTATAATTAGGCCCAAATTGTCCCAAATAGGGAAAGATAGTAAAAGTAATAATCAAGAAATACCTGAATTAATGTTGATAGGATCAAAAAGAATGAATAGATTATCATTCAAGATGGGTATTGGCCTGAGAGAAAGAGCGAATTTGCTGGGTGTAGATATGGAGGAGCAGGATCCAAATCTGTTTAGATATCACGCGACCAATAGAACACTCCAGGTATTTGATTATCCCAAATGGAAGTGGCATCAAGATTGGCTTGCCAAGAAAACCAAGCCAAACAGACAATGGTAGTTTTCAAATAATGATAAAAGTTTGTCCAAAGTTAAAAAATTTGCCAGTTCAAAGAAAGTGAGTGAACAGCAAACTGGGTATTCAGCTTACCTGCCAATAATGAAAATAACAAATGCGGAGGGAAAGGAGTGATGAATGCTCTCTGTCTCATACGAGCCCTCTGACAAAGAATGGCGGCCGAAGCTGCGTTCATAACCCCCCCCCCGTTCCGGAAGCGTCTGACATCACTTCTGGAACGCGGACGTCATTTCCAGGGTGCTATTGTGCATGTGCAATCAAAGATGCAGGAACGACTCACCGCGCATTCGCGATCAACAAATCCTCCATCTTGGATTAGGGCTGGCAACACATCGCAAACGCTGCTGGGAGTATACACCCAGATCAGCGCAGCAATTGTAGCAGCCTGCGCAGAAGGGAGACAGGGCCAAAAGGCCTGGCTGGAAAGGGAGCTCAAGCTAATGGAGCAGCATTAGACTTAGTCCAAGCGGGCACCGGTCAACATTCCAAATTTGATTGAGTTGAAACTCAAACTGTTATGATCAGGGCTTTTTTTCTCAGGGAATAGGGGCAGAAACTCCCCCCTTCTGAGTCACTCCTTGTCTCTGCCCCCCTATCCACCTCTGAACACCACCCCTTTTAGAAAGTACAGGACCAAGTATCATTTTGTGGAGCTAAATAATTTGCAAGGGATTTGTTATCGATAACAAGAAAAGCAGTAAAATAAATCCTCTGCAGCCAGCAACCCAACTCCAGCAACAATACACCCATTCCCAGCAGTAATATATACCAAAAAGCAACACTAGACCCACCCCAACAACAATAGATCCCCTGCACAACATTATATCCTTCTAGCAACAATGGACCACCCATTACAAAATACCACCCCAGCAACAATAGATCCACCCCTGCAACAATAGACCCCCAGCAACATCAACAGATTTCCCAGCAGCCAGCAACAATACACCCTCCAGCAGCCAGCAACAATAGACCTCTCCCTCAAAAATTGACCCCCTCCCCCTCTCCCAGCAACAAAACACCTCCTCAGCAAAAATAGACCCTGACACAAAAATAGATTCCTGTCAGCATCAATATACCCTCCAGCATACCCCAGTACCCCTTGCCATTACATACATTCAGTAGTGAAGGTGCCGGATCTGCGTTCCCCCGCGTTCCCACTGAAAAAAAGGCCTGGTTAGAACTAATTTCTGGTTGAGACTCTAAAACAAAAGTTAATTCTGCAGCTGCAGGAACAGATTCACAGGACTCAATGACTGTGTTTAAAATATCCGTTCAGTGTCAAAATGTATTATTACATGTTATTTTATACATAGATAAGAAAGGGGTGGTGTGAGATGTTATTAAAAACTAACAAATAGAAATATGTTATTAAAAGCTAACAAATAGAAATATATTATTAAAAGCTAGCGAATAGAACAATTGGAAAAGTAAAACCTTAAGAGGGGAGGGGGGGGGAGCTTCTAGCAGGAGATGTGTCCGTGTGTTAGATGAAGGTTACAGAACACATTTCAACAGTGAGAACAAAATGGAGTCTCTTGTGCTTAAATGAACAGTACAGTGAATGTCCATGTCAATTGAGAACACTTTTTTTTTTTTTTTTCATAAAGATACACAGAAAAGATATAAAGCCAAAGAGATCAAATAAACATTATTTTTCAGAAATGTAGTTTTTCTAAAAAGTCAAGGTATTGTGATGCACTATATTTTTCTAGAGGAAAGGTTTGTAACTTAGTGCCACATTCAAAGCTGGAGGTTTTAGGGCTGACAAACTAGGAATCCAGCGAGCTTCGTGTTGTAACAGTATTTTGTCATTATTCCCCCTCTTTCATTTAAGGGAATATTCTCCAGTGCAAAGAAAAGCATCTTAGAGCAATCGAAGCCATGAAATAAGCCCATGTGGCGGCTAATTGGGGTCCATTGTTTTTTTGGACACCAAAGAGACATGGTCTCGAATTCGATGGAAAAAAAGGTCTTTTTATTTTGCTTACATAGTATGCCCCACAACTACTTAGCATAATGTATACCACTCCTACCGATTGGCAGGTAGCCAAAAATTAAGGTCTAAAAAGACACCCATTAGGAAGTTTGATTTCTGCTGCTTTGAAAATACTTTTGAAAAAAACTTTACAAAAGTTGCATTTATTGCAAGAAGTAGTTCCCTTTGATTTGTTTTGAGTTCCTACCTTTAATTCATAATGACTATGGACAAGTTTGTCCTTGAGTGTTTTAGATCTTCTGACGGTGATTTCAGAATAAGTTTTTAAATGCTTAGAGATAGTGCTGTCAGCCATTAGGAGATACCAATATTTTTGCATAATTTGGCGAACCTGTTTATGCTGACCCGAGAAGTGGGTAATCATTCTGACTCCTGGATTAACTTTAGGGTCTTTTTGACCATAGAATAGTGAAGCTCTGTCTTTACTCTTTGCTTTAACATAGGCCCTTTTAAGGCATTTCTTGCTATAGCTTCATTGTGCGAGGCGTAGCAGGAGTGCCTTCGCTTCTGTTTCAAAGGTTTTAATGTCACTGCAATTTCTTTTTAGCCTAAGATATTGCCCATATGGGACACTTGCCACCAAGGAAGTTGGATGTGAACTATTGGCATGCAAGAGTGAATTCCTTGCAGAGGGTTTACAAAAAAAGGTAGAACCCAAAGTTCCATCAGAATTGACTAGTATTTGAATATCCAAAAAACTAATCTTTTCTTGCTGGCATTCTAAAGTGAATTTAAAATTGTATTCATTAACTTTTAACTTCTCAAAAAAAGAGAGCAACTCGTCCTTGGTCCCAGTCCAGATGAGGAAAATGTTGTCAATATATCGACGCCATAGGGGTATCCTACATACGGAGGACTGCATTTCCTCACTACAAAATAGATCTCACTCCCACCCCCCCAGGGACAGGTTGGCGTACGATGGGGCACATCTGGTCCCCATCACCATCCCCTGCACCTGGAGGTAGTGGGAGCGACCAAACAAGAAAATGTTGTTTGTCAGAACAAATTCCAAAAGATTCAAAATGAGTTTGTTGTAAGGTGAAACAATAGGGTCACCCTCAGAAATGAAGCCCTCCACAAAAGCCACCCCCTTGTCATGGGGAATGGAGTTGTAGAGTGCCTCAACATCCAAGGTCACTAACCAGGCTCCCTTGGGGACATGTAGCCAATCAAGGGCCCGAAGAAGATCTGAAGTGTCCTGTAAAAAAAGAAGGCCCTCTACATGTCGTCAAAGGTAATCTTCTATCAATTGACTTGCAGCTTTTGTAAGGCAGCCATTACCGGAGACTATCGGTCTTCCAGATGGCTGCATTAGATTTTTATGTATTTTCGGCAATGCGTAAAGCGTGGGTGTCTTCGGGTATTTGACATTTAGGAACTCCCATTTTTTTTTGTTTATAAGGCCTTCATAATAGGCTGAGCCTATTAGTTTGCAAATTCATGTTTTTTAACAAATTCATGACCATAGTTTCATACTGCTGACAGTCCATCAATACAAGATTGCCTCCTTTGTGCGAGGACTTGATAATCAAATTTTTATTCTGTTGTAATGAGGTGACTGCCTCTTGCTGGGCCAGGGGTTAGATTGGATTGAGATAGGCCTTTCCAATTGGTCTGGCCAATCTCATTGGTGACTTATTGTGTAAAGGCCCATATGTTAGGATTACACTGTAGAGCTGGAAATACCTGGATTTATAGTCCCTAGGAATGGAAATGATTGGAGGAATGATTAGTGGGACAGCCGAGGCCCAGCCGAGTG
Organism: Lithobates septentrionalis; assembly: GCA_037952835.1. NCBI lineage: Eukaryota > Metazoa > Chordata > Amphibia > Anura > Ranidae > Lithobates > Lithobates septentrionalis. Next base: position 290,893 of record JBBDGP010001626.1, read on the forward strand.
ACGGCTCGCCCGAACCAGAGGGCTCAGTCTCATCCACATGACCTTCCTCCCATAAATCCATAAGATCATCTAGTGCTTTTATATCATTAATTGTTAATTCTTTGCAAAATGGATTGGCCAAGGAATGACCTTTGGAATAGGGCTGTTCCTTATCTTATCTGATTTTAAACATTAATTTTCTTGAGAATAGATTGATGTCCTTGATGAGTTCAAACTGATCCACCTTTTGGGTGGGGCAGAATGTCAATCCTAAACCAAGGACCTGAACCTGATCCTCAGTAAGTGTGTAAGAAGATAAATTAATCGCCTTGAATTTGTTTTGTTTGTATGCAGTTTGGGATTCACTAGGTCTCCCTTCTTTGCATCCGAAACAGGTTGAAAAAAGATTGGTGCGGGACGAAAATCCAATTGGGAATCCAATTGGTTGGCTTACCTAGGCTTGGGTTTATGTAGGAAAAATTTGTGAAGTGATAGTAGTGCCTGTGTTTATGGTGGATTCCAAGTGGCCAGGTCCCCCTTGTAAATGAGAGGAGTTAAATGTGTTTTGTGCCCGACCTGTGTTAGGAGTGCGCTTCAGTGCAGAGACTTGTGCATTATCAATATCATTTTTCCGTTTAAAGGAACTAGATGTCTTGGTAGTGCGAATTCGTTCGTGCGCCTGTGAAGAGGATGCAGAAGAAAATTTAGATGTGTCAGAATCATTGGGACCATTAGTTGATTCTTTAGGTTTATATATTTTATTGTTTTGTCTCTTATTTTTGCCCTGGGCCCAATTATAGACCTGATTGTTGTCATAAGATAATTTGTCTCGCATGAATTTTTTCTCTTTTGTTTTCAGTATTTCTACAACATAAATCTCTAAATTACTTTTCAAAGTGATTTCTCGTGCACTGAACAAGGGGTCAGAGACGACTTTTTCATTTTCTCTATATAATCTCTCAATTTCTTTGTCTAGGGAAATCATTTCAACAGTGTATTGATGGCAAAGTAGTTCCATCATGAGGATGAAACATATCTGTAGATTTTCTTCCCAGTTGGTTTTAAAATCTAATTCTATTGCATTGATATTCGGAAAAATTTGTATCCTTAAACCCCATGGTGAGATTTTTTTCTTCTATATATTTAAGGAAATCGCATTTGTTCCAATGGATTCTAGATTTCTTCTCCAACATACGTTGAAGTCGGAGAATAAATCTGTCCATTTTGTAAAAATATATGTATTGAATTTGACATGCAACAAGGGATTTTTATGAAAATGTTTTTATTGACAACAATAAAGTATATTTTTTATAATTAAAAAATACTATACTCCTCATTTCTTGACACCTTAAAAGTCCCACAGTTTTCCTCTTCTTTCATGTTTTCCTAATATAAAATTGGGATGTGGTATCCTCTCTGACCAGGCAACCCTAATGCCGCGTACACACGGTCGTACTTTTCGTCTACAAAAGTCCAACAGACGCTGATGGACTAAAGCTGGCTGGTAATCCGATCGTGTGTGGGCTTCTCCGGACTTTCAACCGACTTTTTTAGCCTCAAATACGACGTACTTTAGATTTGAAACATGCTTCAAAACTTTTACTTCGTACCTACGACGGACCCCGAAATCCGCTCGTCTGTGTGCTAGTCCGACGGACAAAAAGCCACGCTAGGGCACCTATTGGCTACTGGCTATGAACTTCCTTATTTTAGTCCGGTGTACGTCATCACGTACGAATCCGACCGACTTTTGTGTGGTCGTGTGTAGGCAAGTCCGGTCGTTAGAAAGTAGGCCGCAAGTCCGCGGCAAGTCCACCGAAAGTCTGCCGGAAGTCTGTCCGACAGGCTGTCCGACTTTTGTAGACGAAAAGTACGACCGTGTGTACGCGGCATAAATCTTCTTGTTAACATTTTGGAATTGTTCCACTGGCTCAAGAATCAGTCTAGGGCTTTTTTGGGGGATTTTATTTGAACAGGAACTTGGATAGGGATGGGAAGCATGGGATACCCCAAACTGTAGAACTGTAGAACTGCAGGTCTGCTAGACTTCTGGCTGCTCTGTACAAATTCTGCCTATACTGCACAACCTTAGGCTGTACTGTCTCTTGGCTGAACTTGCACAACTTCTGGCTGTGTTGCACAGCTCCTGGCTCCACTAGGCACTCTTAAAGGAATATGGCACGCTCCTGACTGTCTTTCACAGCTCCTGGATGCACTGGGCACACTTCAGCAGTATAGCACACTCCTGGTTTCCTTGCACAACTCTGCCCCAGGCTCTCTCTCTTTCTTCGGCAAGCCACCCAGGTAAGCCTAGCTGGGACCTCAATATCTTCTTTGCTTCCTCAGCTTCCTCTCTGTCTTTCTCTCTCTCTCTCTGCCCCAGGGGCAGAGCCCAAAGCACAGGTGTCTCCCTCAGAAGGCTAGCACCCAGAACTCTGCCCCTTGGCTGCCAGGCCTCAGAAAATTCATAGGCTCTCCAACCACCTATTGGACACACCCCTCCATGGATTGGTCAGAGATTCATAAATATTCAGCCTGCTTGTTCTGCTCTCCTTCCCACTATGCTTCTAGAAATTTGCAGAAAACAGGGGGAAATAGCAGAACAGCAGCCTGTGAGACACTGAATAGTCCAAAGCAATCAACCCCTGCTCCTCTGATTGCAGAGGAGCTAACTAAATTTTCCTAAACAAGGAATGTGCTATATCAGCATGAAAAATGTATTTTAAAAACAACATGACCAATCCTCTTTAAACTTGTTTCTAATTTTTTTTTTATTAACCACTTACTGACCGCCTATAGCAGATTTATTGCTACAGGACAGCTTTCCTGTGCAGAATCTTGTATACAGTTGTGCTCAAAAGTTTACATACCCTGGCAGAGTTTATGATTTCTTGGCCATTTTTCTGAGAATATGAATGATAACACAAAAACTTTTCTTTCACTAATGGTTAGTGTTTGGCTGAAGCCATTTATTATCAATCAACCGTGTTTACTCTTTTTAAATCATAATGGTAACCGAAACTACCCAAATGACCCTCATCAAAAGTTTACATACCCTGGTGATTTTGGCCTGATAACATGCACACAAAGGGGTTTAAATGGCTATTAAAGGTAACCATCCTCATCTGTGCTCTGTTTGCTTGTAATTAGTGTGTGTGTATAAAAGGTCAATGAGTTTCTGGACTCCTGAAAGACCCTTGCATCTTTCATAAAGTGCTGCGCTGACGTTTCTGGATTCTGAGACATTGGGAAAGCAAAAGAACTGTCAAAGGATCTGCGGGAAAAGGTAGTTGAACTGTATAAAACAGGAAAGGGTTATAACAAGATATCCAAGGAATTGAGAATGACAATCAGCAGTGTTCAAACTCTAATCCACTGGAAAATGAGGGGTTCTGTTGAAACCAAACCACGGTCAGGTAGACCAACTAAAATTTCAGCCACAACTACCAGGAAAATTGTTAGGGATGCAAAGAAAAACCCACAAATAACTTCAGGTGAAATACAGGACTCTGAAAACATGTGGTGTGGCTGTTTCAAGATGCACAATAAGGAGGCACTTTAATAAAGATGGGCTGCATGGTCAAGCTGCTAGAAAAAAGCCATTACTACGCAAATGCCACAAAGTATCCCGCTTACAATACACCAAACAGCACAGAGACAAGCATCAAACCTTCTGGCATAAAGTTATTTGGAGTGATGAGACCAAAATTTTGCTTTTTGGCCACAACCATAAACACTACATTTGGAGAGGAGTCAACAAGGCCTATGATGAAAGGTACACCATTCCTAATGTGAAACACGGAGGTGGATCGCTGATGTTTTGGGGATGTGTGAGCTACAAAGGCACAGGAAATTTGGTCAAAATTGATGGCAAGATGAATGCAGTATGTTATCAAAAAATACTGGAGGAACATTTGCATTCATCAGCCAGGAAGTTGCGCATAGGACATACTTGAACATTCTAACATGACAATGATCCAAAACACAAGTCCAAGTTGACCTGTCATTGGCTACAGCAGAATAAAGTGAAGGTTCTGGAGTGGCCATCTCAGTCTCCTGACCTCAATATCATTGAGCCACTCTGGAGAGATCTCAAAACGTGCAGTTAATGCAAGACAGCCCAAGAATTTACAGGAACTGGAGGCTTTTTGTCAAGAGGAATGGGCAGCTTTACCATCTGAGAAGATAAAGAGCCTCATCCACAAATACCATAAAAGACTTCAAGCTGTCATTGATGTTAAAGGGGGCAATACACGGTATTAAGACCTGGGGTATGTAAACTTTTGATCAGGGTCATTTGGGTAGTTTCTGTTGTCATTATGATTTAAAAAGAGTAAACACAGTTGATTGATAATAAATGGCTTCAGCCAAACACTAACCATGAGTGAAAGTAATTTTTTTTTGTGTTATCATTTATATTCTCTGGAAAATGGCCAAGAAATCATAAATTCTGCCAGGGTATGTAAACTTATGAGCACAACTGTATATACATGATTCTGTACTTTTGCCTACAGGGGACGTGTGCCACTCCGGTGGCCCATTTCTGCTGTGATTATTCACAGCAGAAACTGATCTGTGGGTTGGGAGCACTGGATGTATGCCAGCACCTGCCGATTGTTGGGCAGAGACTTAGAATGGAGATCTGCCTATGTAAACAAGGTAGATCTCCATTCTGACAGGGGGGAAGCTGAGGTCCTCCTTTTTATATGGGGTAACAGAAAACTTTGATTGAATATACTTACATTATATGCCTCAAAACCACAGGGTGGGCTTGGTCTTCCCAATCTACAAGCCTATTTTCAAGCTGCTCAAATTGCCCAACTTGCCTATACTACTGCTAAAGGATCTACACCCCTTTTGGGTCTCTATTGAGGACCTCTCCTGTTGTCCCTTTGCGATAGGATCACTATAGGATCACTACTGTGGCTTCCTAGCCGTCTACGCCCTCCTATATTATGTCTCACCTTATCACACTCATTAGCCGTCTGGGACAGAGTGCGTCATCGTAAATCTCTATCATCCCCACATACACCGTTAGCTCCTATTTTCTGCAACCTGAGTTTCGACCTGGGCTGGTACCTAGATAGTTTCAGTGGTGGCTCAACAAGAGGTCGGTGATTATCTTAATGGGGACCAACTATATTTTCCTTACAACACTTTAAAGATACAATGCAGATGCCCCTTAGTGAAATATTTACATATAACCAAATTCAATCTTTTGTCAGTTCTAAACTTAATTTATTAGTTGGGCCTCTTACACTCACGACTTTTGAACTATCTTGCTAAACAAGGGGCCTTTTGAAGGGACGAGTGTCTGTGGTTTATGCCTCCCTCAGTGAGCCGAATTCGAAGCTTCCTTATATGAATCATTGGGAAAGGGATCTGAATCTTATCTTAGATTTGCCTGAGTGGCAAGATATTGCTTATGCTTTATCCAAAGTTTCCATTAATACAACGCTAATTGAAGCTAATTATAAAACACTTCTACTTTGGTACTTGGTCCCTACCCAGGTGGCTAAAATGCATCCGTCCACTTCTCCTACCTGTTTTCGACGTTGTGGATAGTTGGGGACGATGCATCATGTCTGGTTGCAATGCCCCCTTGCAACTAGGTTTTGGAATCGGATATTTAATTTAATGTACTCAGTAATGGGGGTGAATATCCATACATTCCAAGAGGCATCCCTCTTCCACAAGCTACCTGGAGGTCAGTGAAATTGATCACATATACTGTATATTGTTGGCAGCAAGGATTACTATTGCTAGACATTGGAAACAGTGGCTAATTCCTCTTGATTATGTAAAGAGCAAAATTAACTGGATTATGGTCATTGATAAACTCACTCATGTAGCATCCTCTATTTTAAGTAGGTGCTAGAAGTAGGATTTTTGTGAGTGCAGGTAAATTTAATCAGGCCTTGCTGTAAGTGGGCTGGAAGTGGCTCAGCAGGCTGGTGAGTCAAAGGGAGCATCATCTTTTGGTTACCTCCCTCTGGCATTTAGAGGATTCTAGAAGAGAGGAGGGGAAGAAAGGTGGAGCAGTTTGGGGTGTTCTAGGAAGCCCTGACCAATCCCCAACCTGGATTGGCAGGGGGAAGGCCTCCTTAAATGCCTGGGGTCAGCCCAGCTGGGGAGGAGTTGTTGGGTGAAAGAAGCTGGAGATGGAACACTAGGTTGTTGGGGCCTTTGAGGCACTTCCCAGTCTGGGGGGGGGGGGGAGGAGTGACCTTGGACCTGTGGGGTTCTGGTGCAAGTCGGAGCCTTTCTGAGAAACACAAGAAGGATCTGGACAGGAGGCACAGAGAGGGACCGAGAAGGACAATGGGAGCTAGTGTTGCCAGGCAAGTCTCCAGGAGGGATCCACCGGAGTGCAGCCAGGAGGGCTGGTGAGTGACAGGCACAGTTGGGCAAGCTGGGGAGGCAGGACTTTTTTTTTTCACTATTTGTTGCTACACTAAAGGGGCCCACGGTTCCTGCCTACAAATGGCAATTCCTAAGGTCTGACAGAGTCAGAGTTGAGCCTACCATGTGCTAGCTGTGCCTGGAACCAAGTATTGTACAGGAGAGAGCGAAACAGTCTGCAAATAAGCATTGTGCTGGAGGAGACTGGGGCTTTAGAAGAGTAAATAGAGGTTCTAACTGATCACCCAATGTGATTCTGGACATCCCATCATTTCCCTTACCCTAGCCAAGTTCATAATCCCTCAATAAAATACAAAACAAATATATGGACTGTTCATTGTCTCTAAGGTGAATGGGAAGTGAATGCCGGGCTGGGCAGAGGTGACAGGTGGACCACAATATCCAGCAGCCCCTACAGGGTACCCCTACACTCATATATTTCATAACAACACTAAAAAGTTTGATAAAATATGGGATCCGTGGAATCAATATATCTCAGTTCTCTAATGAGCCCGGGCTGACCCTCCTCTCCTCTTTCTTTTTCTATCTTCATTCTGATTTTCCTTCTCTCTTTTCCGTTGCCTAATCTTGTTTATACCAGGTTGTCTTTAGGGCCTTATATAATTCTGTTTTTGATGGTATTCTCTCATTTATACAGCGATCAGTGCTATAAAAATGCACTGATTACTGTGTAAATGTCACTGGTAGGGAAGGGGTTAACACTAGAGGGCAATCAAGGGGTTAAATGCATTCCCTCATGAGTGTTTCTTACTGTGGGGGGGAGGGAACTGACTGGGGGAGGAGACATATCGCTGTTCCTACTTACTAGGAACAAACAATCTGTCTCTTCTCCCATTTGAGCCAGTTGACAAGTGGTTATCTTTGTTTGTTTTTACTTTAAAGTGATACTAAAGCTTCAGGTTTTTTTTTTTTTAAATAACAAACATATCATACTTACCTCCACTGTGCAGCTCATTTTGCACAGAGTAGGCCCGAACATCCTCTTCTGGGGTCCCCCGGTGGCTCTCGCGGCTCCTCCCCGCATTAGTTAACCCCCTAGGAGAAGCGCTCTCCCAAAGGGGTTACCTTGCGGGCGCGCTCCCGAGCCATTTATTCGGCATCCATGGAACCTGAATGTATGCCTCGGGCCCCGCCCCCCGGGTCATTGGATTTGATTGACAACAGCGGGAGCCAATGGCTGCGCTGCTATCAATCTATCCAGTCAAAGCCGGGACTCTGTGGAGAGAAGGATGGCGCGTCCCCGCCGAAGAAAACGAAGGGGCTAAGGTAAGTAAAACAGGGGGGCCGGGGGGCTGGTGACTGCCAGGTGTTTTTTCACCTTAATGCATAGGATACATTAAGGTGAAAAAACACGAGCCTTTACAACCCCTTTAATGACTTATGTCTTTGACAAGTACATTTCCTCATACTCTTAGGACATTGCTATTGTAGCTACCTTTGGATTCACACACATACTTATACTCATATATCTCATGCAGTGAGCATGCCCTGCAAGATCCATGGAAGAAGTTTGGATTTATACTTTCTTTTCCATATCTTTGTCATGCCTGCACTGTGTCTGGCCTCAGTCCTCCTTGCTGTGGTCTCTGTCCCTTCAGCTCTTGGGGGAGATGTCCTCCCCCGGCCCTTGCTTGGGATCAGTCTCTGAAGCCAATAGTCTGACAAGTAAGTATGGGATGATCGGTCAGGCCTCATGCTTCTGTCCAATCATAAACTATACTCCAATATATACCTTTGTTGTTTTCACAGACATCCGATATGCACATCAGCCCCTGAGGAAGCGAGGAAAGCTTGTGAAACGCGTCGGGTTAGAGATGTATCATACATATCTGTACTATCAATACTATGTGATGTTACATTATTATGGCTATGTTTAGAGGACCATTATGCTACATTGCTGTTTTTAATGAATGCGTCACCCATGCTCATGTCTTGAATTGGATGATATTGTTACCATTCTAATAAACGTTGTTACTTTTTTACTCAAACATTTATTTACCTTTTGATCACCATGAACACTTCATTTAAAGTCCCAGGGGCGACTGTTGCTTCTCTGTTATATTATATAGGGATGGAAGTGTTTCATGATGGGGGGCAGTCTTCAGACTTTTCTTTTTATATGTCTTTGATAGAATGACAACCCGAGAACGGGCTATCGTTTTAAATGGTATATTTTTTACTGTTGGATCATATTTAATAAAAATATTGAAATATAAAAAAAAAATGCAGTGGTGATCAAATACCACCAAAAGAAAGCTCTATTTGTGATAAAAAAAAGGACAAACGTAATTTATGTACATCGTTGCATGACTGCACAATTGTCAGTTAAAATAACGCAGTGGAAAAGAAAAAAGGTTACAGCGCTCTCTGCAGGGACAACTCAATCCATACACCAAGACCATTCACAGGTGCCAAGGCTCAATGTGTCCCAACACACTCCAATGCAACAGTAGTAAGAAGAGCCGGCAAAACTGTAGTCCTTGAAGTATATTAGTACATCAGAGTGACAATAAAACAAGAAAGTTGACGCGTTTCGGCAATAGCCTTAGTCGTAGCTTCAACTAAGGCTATTGCCGAAACACGTCAGCTTTATTGTTATATTGCCACCCTGATGTACAATAAAGGACACTTCAAGGGCTACAGTTTTGCCGGCTCTTCTTACTACTAAAATAACGCAGTGGAAAAGAAAAAAGGTTACAGCGCTCTCTGCAGGGACAACTCAATCCATACAACCGGCCCGCTCAAAGGTGCCGAGGCTCGATGTGTCCCAACACACTCCAATGCAACAGTAGTAAGAAGAGCCGGCAAAACTGTAGTCCTTGAAGTGTATTGGTACATCAGAGTGACAATAAAACAATAAAGCTGACGCGTTTCGGCAATAGCCTTAATCGTAGCTACGACTAAGGCTATTGCCGAAATGTGTCAGATTTATTGTTTTATTGTCACTCTGATGTGCCAATAAAGGACACTTCAAGGACTACAGTTTTGCCGGCTCTTCTTACTACTAAAATAATGCAGTGCCGTATCACACAAAATGGCCTGGACATGAAGGAGGGGTAAACCTTCCGGAGGTCAAGTGGTTAATAAATAGATATGTTGAACCAATGGATGACTTGATGCACACAACAAGAAAAGCTAGACAAAGGCCATTATAATAACCTAGAAAAAAAATAAAATTATTTCTGTTTGTGTTCCTCTTTCGTTTCCAAACCTTTCTAATCAGACTGTGTCCAAGGAACACCTGACCCCAATTTCATCACAGGGATTGTTTTGCTGTATATAAATTATGCCATGCACGTACAAAACATATTTCCTCAGGACATATATTAACAGGAAAAAAAGACTACTTTTGTTCAAACTATTCAATTCAAGCGTGAAAACATTATCTCAAATATGCTGACTTCTTTCACAAACTCTACGGGATTGCAAAAGATTATGAACACACAAAAAAAAAAAATCTCCCAGAGTTACTGAGTCCGCAATCTTTGTTCCCTGCCTCTCGCCATGCTTCTCACAACCCAAATTGTATATGGAAAGGACTTCAATGTGAATTATTACTGAGAATTTTCCAAAAGATGTTACATACTGTGGGTGTTGGGGGGGATGAAAAGAAACACATTTAAATGAGTACATTGCAGACTGAGGCAGAGTCGAATGTACTGAATGCTTGGCATTTAGATTTAGGCTCTTATTTTTTTTTCCTGCTAGTTTGGTTCTACAGAAATCAGAAAAAATGCAAAAAAATTGAGTGTTCTGCTAAAATGAATAGTCGGTAATACTTGAAAGGGAAGCAATTGTATGATTTGAATATGCATTCTACGGTGCTTTGTACAACATTTATTTATCATATAATATAATAATACAGTGGAACCTCGGATTGCGAGTAATGCGGTTAACGAGCGTTTTCGCAATGCCAGCTATTATTTTTAAAAAATCCTGGCTCGGTGTTGTCTCGCAAAACGGGCAGGATTCAAGCCTCTGCGGTGTGCGGTACCGCATTTGGCCAGAGGTGAGGGGGCGCTGGTGACACTTGTAGCCCTTCGGAGCCATTCAGAGCCATTCGAAAATACTTGAAACACTCGGAAATACTCGGAAACACTTGAAAATACCCCTGAATGTTTCTGAGCCTTTCCCAGGGGTTTCCGAGTGCATCCGAGCGGTCTCCGAGTATTTCCGAGTCTCTCCAGCGCCCCCCCCCCACCTCTGGCCACATGCGGTATTGCATGCAATGGAAGTCAATGTGGAACTAATTATCTTTGCTTCAATTGACTTCTGTGGGGAAACTCGCTTTGATATGCAAGTGCTTTGGATTACAAGCATTCTCCTGGAACGGATTATGCTTGTAATCCAAGGTACCACTGTATATGTATATATTGGGGTGTTTAGCTCAAGTGTAGATGCGTTTTTTGCACAGTGATTCCACATCAGACAGGCATTATAGTCAAGGGCCTGGTAGCCCACGTTTATTAACTGCTTGCTGCCCGCCCACCGGAAAATGACGGTGGGGCGGTTCAGCTCTTGTTCTGGGATGACTTCATATGACGGCGGGGCGCGCAGCGAAGCACTTGCGGCTGTGCCATGTTGCTAGGACATGGCGCAACCCCGATATCTGTGAAGAGCCGTGTCCGCGGCTCTTTAACCATGTGATCAGCTGTGTCCAATCATCATCAATCATCGGTAATCGGGTATCCTCACCTCACACTGACAGAGTGTGAGAAGAGGAGAGCCAATCAGCGGCATTTCCTCACAGGGGGACATCTAGGGATGTAATCAGGGCACTGATCATCAGTGCCCTGGTTACAATAAATAAATACAGTGTCACAAAACAGTGCCCACCAATGCCAGCATACAGTACCCACCAGTGGCTGCAATCAGTGCCCACCAGTGCCCACAAGTGCCACCAATCAGTGCCCATTAGCGATGCCAGTCAGTGCTGGCAATCAGTGCCGCCTATCAGTGCTGCCCATCAATGACCATCACTGCTGTCGATCAATGCTCAGTGTAGCCCATCAGTGCCACCCATCAATGCCCATCTGTACCGCATATCCGTGCCCACCAGTGCCGCCTATCAGTGCCCACTAGTGCCGCCTATTAGTGCCCATCAGTGCCACCCAACAGTGCTCATCAGTGCCACATATCAGTGCCACCTATCAGTACCCATAAGTGCAGCATATTAGTACCTCCTCATCAGTGCCCATAAGTGCCACCTCATCAATGCCCACCAGTTCAGCCTATCAGTGCCGCCTCATCAGTGCACATCAGTGAAGGTGAAAAATTACTTAGTTACAAAATTTTCTAACAGAAAAAAAAAATAAAAAAAAAAAATTTCAAAATTTTTGGTCTTTTTTTTTTCTTTTTGTAAAAAATAAAAAAAACAGCAGGGACCAATTTCCAGACACAAGTCTGTCTTCACACAGCACCAGCAGTAGCAATGCTGCTCACACTCCACCTTTCTTCCCCCCACTGCTCTCACCAGTCCCTCGTTATATGGGCTGTGTGCACCTGGGCACACAACCTGCTGGCTATCCACAAGACCCGGACACAGGGTTGGAGATCCCATCCCGCCCATGTCTGCCAGAGCAGTCCTCTCCTTTATAAATCTGCACTCTGTAGCTCTGCAGTCCGTCGACATGCAGACTCTGTGTCCATTTTTGCCCCATCTCCCTTGGGACAAGGACTCTCACTATTAATATATATATTGGCTGGGCTATAGCCATCTGCCTTTTAAGCTTGCCGTTTGGTAAGCTCAATCAACAGCTACGGTGGTTGGGCACACTGCTTGTATATGCACACTGTGGTGTTATTATTTCTTTGCATGTTCCTAATGGACATTTTGTTTTCCCTGATGTCAACCGTTATGGACTTCATTTTTTAGCGCAGCTTCCCCCATTCTTTAGACTTTTTGGTGTTATCGCATTGTATGCTGCTGCTTTCTGCCACTGTTTTGCTAGCGCAGTATTTCTACATTTCTAAACTATATACACTGTTTGTACACTTCTCCAGACTCCTCCAGCACAACTCTTCACTTCCTATCTAGTGGTTCGTTCCATTCCTCCTGAATGTCGCTTCCTATTTAGTGATTCCAGGAGCAGCTAGCACGTGGTGGTTAGACCTGACACTGGCTCAGCCAGGCCTAAGTAACTTGCCCTTTGCAGGCAGGGACCGCGGGCCCCTATAGTGTAGCAGAAAATATGGAAAGTCTTGTTAGCGCTAGCTGTCCTTCTGTTGGACTACTGCTCTCAGTCAGTCCTCTTCAGGCCCTGTCAGCCCTCCTGGCTGCAGCTGCCCGACTTCACTGCCCATGACATTGCAGTCCTTACTACTGGCTCCACATCCAGCTCTGACTGTTTCCTCTCAGTCCTCTCTGGCATGCCTCTCCAGTCCTTCTGACTGCACACGTCACTCATCAGCCCCCCTGGCTGCAACCAGTGGTTCCTTCCTGAAGATTTGCCCAGGCAGTACTAGATCCCCCTGTCCTCTCTGACTCCTCCTGTGCCTCCTGTCCAGATCCTTCATGAATTCTTGAAGGGCTCTGCCCTGCACCAGAGTCCCAGGTCCAAGGTCACCCCCCCCCCCCACACAAGACTGGGGAGCTCCCTGAAATGCCCCGACAGCCTAGTACTTCATCCTCAGTTCTTCCACCCGACAACTCCTCCCTAGCTGGGCTGACCCTGGGTATTTCAAGGAGGCCTCCCCTCTGCCAATCCTAGTTGGGGATTGGTCAGGGCTCCCTGAGACACCCCAGACAGCTCCACCACTCTTCCCCTCCTCTTCTTTTAGAATCCTCTAGAAGAAAGAGGGGGGTAACAGTGAGGTGATGCTGTCTGTGAAACATAGCTGCTGCTCTGAGCCACTCCCAGCCCACACAACCCAAAACAAACAGGCCTAGCTTCCAGCCAGGCCTGCCTAAATTTACCTACACTTACCAAAAAACCCTACTCTAGCACCTACCTAAGTAGAGGGTGCTACACATATAATAACAGCTTATAAATTGACTTGTACCTGTGTTCATAGGGTTTGTCAGTTATTCAGGTAGTGCTTGTGAGCCCAGAGGCTTCAAGGATGCATTCAAATTCCTCTATCTATGCACATTTATGTGCTTGAACACTGCACTAAAATATGACACATTGGCTGAAATAAAGCTGGGTCCAGAGGCATAAAAATACATTAAAAAGTGCCATTAAAATTTTAGTCTTTTGCTGGATTTCAGTATGAATGATTTCCAACTCTCCACTGAATTGTATCAGAATCATAACAATTAAAAAAGTCATAAAGCCAACCTCCAGCTTTAAAGTGGACGTAAAGGCCTTTATATAATTTAAAGTGATATTAAAGTCTTGTTTTTTTTTTGTTGTTTAAAAATAACAAACCTGCCATACTTACCTGCTCTGTTGCAGTGGATTTGCAGAGCTCCTGGGCCCTCTCTCCCGCTGAGTGCCCCCAAAGCAAGCAGCTTGCTAAGGGGGTACCCGAACCGAGCTGCTGCTCTGTGTGTGCTGCTCTGTGTGTTCATTCAGACACGGAGCCACAGCTTGGCCCCACCCCCTCTCTCTCCTAATTGGCTCACTGATTTTGATTAACATCAGCGGGAACCAATGGCACCCCGCTGCTGTCTCAGCCAATGAGGAGGCAGAGTCTCTCGTACAACATCGCTGGATCGAGAGGGGGCTCAGGTAAGTATTAGGAGGGCTGATGCACGCAGAAGAATGCATAGAATGAAATGGATGAAAAGGATGAAAAACCTTCTGCCTTAAGAACCACTTTTAACCTACAGATAAGCCTATAATAAAGCTTACCTGTAGTTACAGTAGAAATTTACTTTACCAGTGCCGGTAATGTCACCGGTGTGTGCGCACTGTGTTCTCAATGGACGGTGTGCCATCCATAGAGAGAGCTGTGCCGCGGCCATGGCGTCATTGCAATCCGCAAACCTGGAAGGAAGACCAGGTGAAGATGAAAGCCCCGGGGGAGCTGTGACAGCGCTCCGCTGGAGGTCTTCGTTTTCAGATAAGTCTTTCATAATCTGCTAGTGTGTGATGCATACTAGCACATTATGCTTTTGACTTGCAGGGAAAAGATTTTTTTTGTTTTCTTTTTTTTTTTTTGCGTTTTTTATTTTTTTTTTCGCGGTTTACTACTGCTTTAACCAGCCCCAGAAGGATTCACCCCCTTAATGACCAGGCCATTTTTTGCGGTACAACACCGCGTTATTTTAACTGACAATTGCGTGGTCGTGCGACGTTGTACTCAAACAAAATTGACGTCCTTTTTCTCCCACAAATAGAGCTTTCTTTTGGTGGTATTTGATCACCTCTGCAAATTTTATTTTTTGCGCTATAAACAAAAAAAACCCGACAATTTTGAGAAAAAAAACTATATTTTTTACTTTCTGCTATAATACATATCCAAAAAAAAAAATGTATTCATCAGTTTAGGCCAATATGTATTCTGCTACATACTTTTGGTAAAAAAAAAACCAAACAAACAATAAGCGTATATTGACTGGTTTGGGCAAAAGTTATAGCGTCTACGAGATAGGGGAAAGATTTAGGGACTTTTTATTTTTTTAAGTGGTTTTTACTAGTAATGGCAGGGATCAGCGATTTTTTTTTTTTGCAGGACTGCGACACTGCGGCGGACAAATCTGACCCTAAGTGACACTTTTTGGTGACCAGTGACACCAATAAAGTGATCAGTGCTAAAAAAAATGCAGTGATCACTGTACAGCAGTGTTAATTTCGTCGACTAAAATGACTAAAACATTTTAAACGACTAAATGAATACTTTTTTAGTCTACTAAAATACGACTAAAACAACTGAGATGACTAAAATACGACTAAAACGAAAATGCCATTTTAGTCAAAAGACTAATGCCCTGTACACACGGTCGGATTTTCCGACGGAAAATGTGTGATAGGACCTTGTTGTCGGAAATTTCCGACCGTGTGTGGGCTCCATCACACATTTTCCATCGGAATTTCTGACACACAAAGTTTGAGAGCAGGATATAAAATTTTCCGACAACAAAATCCGTTGTCGGAATTTCCGATCGTGTGTACACAAATCCGATGCACCAAGTGCCACGCATGCTCAGAATAAATAAAGAGATGAAAGCTATTGGCCACTGCCCCGTTTATAGTCCCGACGTACGTGTTTTACGTCACCGCGTTCAGAATGATCGGATTTTCTGACAACTTTGTGTGACCGTGTGTATGCAAGACAAGTTTGAGCCAACATCCCTCGGAAAAAATCCATGGATTTTGTTTTTGGAATGTCCAATCAATGTCCGACCGTGTGTACGGGGCATAAGACTAAAACTAAATTGAAATTTGACTTCAAAGTTAACACTGATCTGTAGTGCATGTTCATACCTCAATATCATAAATTATAACATTAGATTTTTCACTCCAGCAGTATATAATGAGTTTGGAAATTGTAGAGAAATGTTTAACTAATGTATTACAATTTATTTATACCCATTAGATTTTAGACGACTAAAATGAGTTTTATGGGGCCTACACACGGTCGGACTTTTCGACTGGACTGGTCTGATAGACGCCGACGGACCAAATCAGGTGAACAATCCGATCGTGTGTGGGCTTCACCGGACCTTCAGCGGACCTTTCCAGTCGCAAATCTGACGGACTTTAGATTTGGAACTTGCTTCAAATCTTTACGTCGTAACTCCGCCGGACCCAGAAATCCGCTCGTCTGTATATTAGTCTGACGGACAAAAACCGACGCTAGGGCAGCTATTGGCTACTGGCTATCAACCTCCTTATTTTAGTCCGGTGTACGTCATCACGTACGAATCCGTCGGACTTTGGTGTGATCGTGTGTAGGCAAGTCCGTTAGTTACAAAGTCCGTCGAAAGTCTGTCAGACAGGTTGTCGGACTTTTGTAGCTGAAAAGTCCGATCGTGTGTATACGGCATAAGTCGACTAAAATGTACTGGAGATTTAGTCGACTAAATACGGCTAAAACTAAAACAATTGCAGAAGACTAAAATGGGACTAAAACTAAAATGCTATTTTAGTCCTAAGACTGATGCCCCGTACACACGGTCGGACTTTGTTCGGACATTCCGACAACAAAATCCTAGGATTTTTTCCGACGGATGTTGGCTCAAACTTGTCTTGCATACAATCGGTCACACAAAGTTGTCGGAAAATTCGATTGTTCTAAATGCGGTGACGTAAAACACGTACGTCGGGACTATAAACGGGGTGGTAGCCAATAGCTTTTGTCTTTTAATTTATTCTGACTATGCGTGGCACTTTGTCCGTCGGATTTGTGTACACACGATCGGAATTTCCAACAACGGATTTTGTTGTCGGAAAATTTTATAGCCTGCTCTCAAACTTTGTGTGTCGGAAAATCCGATGGAAAATGTGTGATGGAGCCCACACACGGTCGGAATTTCCGACAACACGCTCCGATCGGACATTTTCCGTCGGAAAATCCGACCGTGTGTACGGGGCATTAGACTAAAACTAAATCAAAATTTGCTGCCAAAATGAACACTGCTGTACAGGAAGTCCCCGAGTTACGAACACAATAGGGACTGTAGGTTTGTTCGTAAGTCGAAGTTGTTCCTAAGTCGCAACACTGCATTTGTAAGTGTAAATTCTGGTTATACTTCTGGTTCCGCCTGTGCATGGATGTGGGATTTTCTGGGCGCTTGTTATATTATCTGGGGCTCTTCTGGCCATGCAGTACATGTAGTACTGCAGTATGGGATGTGTCCGGAGGTATCCAGGACCAGCATGGAGCACAAGTGGCCGGCATTTGAGGCCGTTCGTAAGTAGGAGTCGTTCGTAACTTGGGTGTTTGTAACTCGGGGACTGCCTGTATAAATGGCACTGGCAGGGAAGGGGTTAACACTAGGGGGCACTCAAGGGGTTAAGTGTTCCCTGGGAGGTGTTTCTAACTGTTGGGGGAGTGGACTGACTGGGAGTACAGAGAGCTCGCTGTTCCTGATCACTAGGAACAGCTGCTCTCTCTCTCCTATCCTGTGAGAACGAGGATCCACCTTGTTTAAAGAGGCAGATCCCCGTTCTGCCTCTCTTTACCGCAATCGTGAGTGGCCGGCAGACATTGAGTCTGCCGGACCCACGGGCAAGCGCCAGCGGCGCGCACGCGCGCAGTACCACATGCACAGACCGTCGTACAGGTACGTCAGTTTGCGCAGCCAAGCCGCCTTACCGAAGTATATATGCGGAAGGTGGTCGGAAAATGGTTAAAGTGGTTGTAAAGGCTCGAGGTTTTTTACCTTTATGCATTCTGTGCAAAAAGGTAAAAAATCTTCTATGTGCAGCAGCGCTCCCTAAAACTTACCTGATCCTCATCTTGATCCAGCGATGTGCATGGGAGCCTCGGCTCTCAAGGGTCTCTCCCTACTCAATTACATTGTTACATAGTTACTTGGCTGAGACAGCAGCAGTAGCCATTGTCAATCACAGCCAGTGAGCCAATGAGGAGAGAAAGGGGCAGGGCTGAACCCCACTCCAGGTGTGAATGGACACACGGAGCAGGGGCTTAGAAGTGAGCCTGCTCAGATGCCCCCATAGTAATCTGCTTGTAGGAGGGGGGGCCTGGAGCACCGGAGGGGGACCCTAGAAGAGGAGGAAGCGGTTACTCTGTGAAAAACCACTGCACAGAGAAGGTAAGTATAACATGTTTGTTATTTTAAAAAAATAAAAACCGAACCTTTAATATCCCATATTTAGTTCCCCATTGACAACGTCAGCTGATGACGAAACGCGTCTGGGAAGGCACGCACTGACGTCACCACGCCATCGGAGTAGGAGAACGGGCTCCGTTTTTGTATATGCCGGCCGGCTTTTTTATGCGAGATATCGCCGTCTAATTGTAAGTGCATTACTTGCTTTTAATAAACTGTTTTGAAGTTATCACACTATGGCCAGTTTTCTTTTCTTCTGGGCAATCTATTGAGTACGTGGATACCGGAAGTGGGCTCTAGTGAGCGATCCCTGCCATCCGAACATTGTGGTCACCAGCAAGCTTAGAGGCCTTGGCTGGGCTATAGCCATCTGCCTTTTTAAGCTTGCCGTCCGGTAAGCTCAATATACAGCCACGGTGGTTGGGCACACTGTTTGTACATGCACACTGTGGTGTTACCATTATTCTTCATGTTTCTAATGGACATTTTGTTTGCCTTGATGTCAATTGTTATGGATTTTATTTTTAGCGCAGCTTCCCCCACTCCATAGAACCTTTAATATCACTTTAAGTCATCACTCTCGTTTTTTTCCCCCATAAAAATAGTAAACATGTTCTACTTACCTGCTCTGTTGCAGTGGATTTGCACAGAGCAGCCCGGATCCTCCTCTTCTTGTTTCCCTCTTCTCTGCTCCTGGCCCCTCCCTTCTGTTCAGCACCCCCACAGCAAGCAGCTTGCTATGGGGGCACCTGAGCCGAGTCCATTCAGACATGGAGCCCCGCCCCGGCCCCGCGCCCTCTCTCCGCCGTGATTGGCTAGCTGACATTGATTGACAGCAGCGGGAGCCAATGGTGCTGCTGCTGTGTCTCAGCCAAATCAGAAAAGAGAATCTCGGACGGCTGAAACACCCGTGGACATCGCTGGAAAGAGAGGGACCTCAGGTAAGTGTTAGGGGGGCTGCTGAACACAGAATGCTTTTTTATATTAATGCATAGAATGTGCCTTTACAACCCCTTTCAGTCCCTTCCCTTCACCTCCCCTGCTGAGATGCCCCACAGTTTTTTTTTTTTCAAGCACCTATACCCTTTCATACCTTTTTTCCAAGTGGCTTCTGCCCAGTCTGGTGACATCACAAGTCCCTCCTCTTCTCCTATGGCGGTGGGCAGTCCTTCCTGCTGCATTGGATAATGTGTGAGTGCCATTCAGTGCATTAGTGCTGTGAGCCCAGGCTGGTTTATGATGCCCTTGGATCCCACAAGAGGAGCGCCACCTGGTGGAAAAGGGGGGTCATGCTGGAATAAATATAAGCATTGCATCAAAAGCAGGTTTTTTTATTGCTTTTACAGGTTTAAGGCCACTGATTTTCTTCTAGCCTTAATTGACTTAGTATTGGGAGCCGCTACAACTCCCAATACTTAACTCATAGATCCCAACTGTCCCTGATTTCGAGAGACTCTCCCTGATTTGAAGCAATGTCCCTCTGTCCCTCTTTCATCCTCATTTGTCCCTCATTCTGGTCTGATCTATATAGATCTATATAAAATGCACTTTTTATCTATCAAAAAGTGTTTTCCAGCTCTAAACCTTTCATCTGATTTCTAAATTGCTGCAATTGTAAATTCCAAAATCCGATATAAAGGAATAGTAGTGGTAAAAAAAGCGCATGTTGGTTTAACAAATCTTGTTTTTTTTGTACAATTCTCCTTTAAGGGGGTGTGGCAAGGGGTGTGTCCTATGCCTGCATACTTTTGCTGATAGGTGTCCCTCATTCCCATCTCAAAAAGTTGGGAGGTATGTTAACTGCTTAAGGTCCGCCCTATAGCAGTTTTAATGCTACAGGGCGGCACCTCTGCACCAGATCACATATACAGTATGTAAGTGATCCAGCTCCTCTGGGTAGGGGGTGCGCATACAGAAGCCCAGATTACACACAACGGGAGCCCAGCGGTGGGTACCTTTGACTCGATGTCCACCGGCACCCGCCGATCATCCAGCAGAGAGGCAGAACGGCGGTCCGCCTATGTAAACCAGTTAGATTGCCGTTCTGACAGGAGGGAAGGCATGGATCCTGTGTCTCTGCAAAGCAAGAACTAGGATCCATGCCACTGTAAGAAAACACCAGCTAGGCACACAACCCTTTTATCGCGACTGATGTTTATCCCCTTCCCGGCCAGTGTCATTAGTACAGTGGCAGTGCATATTTTTAGCACTGATCACTGTATTAGTGTCACTGGTTCCCAAAAAAGTGTCAGTTGGTGGCTGATTGGCCGCCGCAATATCGCAGTCCCGCTATAAGCCATTTTGCCGCTATTACTAGTAAAACAAAAAATATATAAATAAAAAAATTTAAATATCCCATGACGCTATAACTTTTGCGCAGACCATTCAATATACGCTTTTTACTAAAAAATATGTAGCAGAATACATATTGGCCTAAATTTTTGAAGAAATTATTTTTACATTAATACATTTTTTACATTTTATTGGATATGTTTTATAACAGAAAGTAAAAAATAAAAAAATATAAATAAAAAAGTCATGTGGGACTTTAAATGAGGCAATTGACTTGTGGAGGTAGAGTGGTTGGTAAACATTGTTTATTTGTAAAAATAATATAAAACAAGTAAAAAAGTATTTTCATATATATAGAGAAAATTGAGTACTGTCCGTGATACTTTTTTTATTTGCACTAACATACAATTTTTCAGGACAAGCTTTCGGGGTATGTCCCCTTCTTCAAGGTCCAAGCAGTACTGATTCACAAATTTTTAAGCAGCATGTTAAAGAAAAAAAAAAAAAAAAAAAAAAAAAGGGAAAGCCAAACACATACAAATCAATGGTAATAAAGATAGCAGCAGAGTTAGTGAGATAAGACAGAGGGAGAGGGAGCTATAGAATGCAGGGGGGGGATTCTAGTCACAGAGGGGTCGTAAAACTTTAGCATAATGTGTAAGGAAACCAATATCTAAATTCAGGCCGTTATTTTTCGTGTCAAAAAGAAGTATCATTCTTAGTTCAAAAGTTTTCCTTTCCTGGATAGTTCTGAAATTCCCTTTAAGAACTAAGACATTGAGGTCTTCTATAGTGTGGTCCGGTTGTGAGAAATGATGTCCCACAGGTGTGCATAAACTGTCTTCTTTATGTTCTTTGATGGTATGTCTGTGCAAATTCATCCTCACTTGTAACTTCTGTCCTGTTTCACCCACATAAGATCCTTTGTTGCACCTTTTGCATTGGATGAGGTACACAACGTTACTGGAGGTGCAGCTGTAAGATCCCATGACATTGAAGGTCCCATTTGTGTGTGCGACACTTTTGGATAGATTTATCTGGTTGCATAGTTTGCAGCGTTTTTTATTGCAGGGTTTGCTACCATTATTTGTGACTTCATAATCAGAGTGAAGTTTCCTGCTGATTAGTTTGTGTCTGAGGTTCATATATATACATACACATGCACACATGGCATGAACATGTTGGATACATATGTTTCAGCTTGGCAGCACATGAGAAGTATTGAAAGTTGATAAAAATGTATAAATACAAATATGTAACATGTCATAGAAACGGCATTTGGCAATAAGGTGAAAAATATCAATCTTGAGCATGATTAATTGTAGATATAATACAGGATATTTCCTATTAGCAGGCATTGGTACACCATATGCAACAGAGCTGCTGTAGAAACAAAAAAAAGATACACATACACATAAATAGTTACATAGTACTCGATGAATTTTGAATGTATAAAAATTATGTATGGGCCAGTAACTAGATCATGAGCCAGACTTGACTGAGCACCCCATGGAAACTCGACGCGTTTCATGGATATATGCCATTCATCAGGAGTAGGGTACAGAAATAAACTTTAAATACAATTGAATATGTAGTATTAGTTAATATATTCTACTCGTAAGGGGAGAAAAAACCTCATGGGGAGAAAGGGATCTATACTCACAGGTCGGCTAAAGCACTGTGCTGGGCTAACATCGAGAGAGATGGGACCCCAAAATGGTTGTCTGTTCCGGAGCTGAGGCAAGGGACCCCGCCCCAGCCAAGAAAGCATCCACATAGCATACTCGATCGCCACAACACATTCCACATGTGTGGGGATGATTGCAAACATATAGTGTTCTGAAAAAAAATGTATAGATATGTGAAAAATATGTAAAAAGAGAAAAAAATGTGGAAAGTGAAAAAACATGATGAGTGTTTGGGATGAAGGAAAAAAAAAGAAAAAAAAGAAGAGAACATTGTCATTTGCTTTTGTTATAGCCCAAATAATAAAAAATCCAGTGGTGATCTAGCTCTATTCGTGAAAAAAATGACATACTGTAAATTTTATTTGGGTGCAGCATTACATGACTGCGCAAATGTCAGTTAACAACTTGCCGACAGCCACGCGCCGATGTACGTCCAAACTTTGGCAGCGGATATCGTTGTTATGGCAGCAGCTAGGTGCCATAACCCAGGTATCCCCGTTTTTGTGCGGCGGTTGGCTTTCAGATAAAAGTGGTCCCTGCGTCGGATTCGCTGCAAGATCACTTTTATCGGTGGCGAGAGAGGGCCCCCCCTCCCGCCGCGATCCGGTGCCCTCCGCCGCTTACCGGAGCCGCCGGTAGCGGCGGAAGCGATCACGTCCATCTCCCTTCTGTGTCTGTAGACGAGTGAGGCTAAGATGGCGCCCACTCGTCTCCATGACACTGCTGGGCGGAAGCGACGTCAAAACGTCACTTCCGCCCACGCCTCCTAAAGGAATATTTTTTTCAATGTCATTTTTTTAAATGACTTTTTTTTTTTTTTTTTGCATTCTAGTGTAAATATGAGATCTGAGGTTTTTTTGACCCCAGATCTCATATTTAAGAGGACCTGTCATGCTTTTTTCTGCTTTTAGGAATAAAAGTGACACAATTTTTTTTTTAAACAGTGTAAAAATAAATAAAATAATGTAAAATAAATAATAAAAACAAAAACAAAAATTTTAAACCCCCCCCCCGTCCCGACGAGCTTGCGCGCAGAAGCGAACGCATACGTGAGTAGCGCTCGCACATGAAAACGGTGGTCAAACTACACATGTGAGGTATCACGCGACTGGCAGAGCGAGAGCAATAATTCTAGCCCTAGACCTCCTCTGTAACGCAAAACATGCAACCTGTAGACGTAAACGTCGCCTATGGAGGTTTTTGAGGGTAAAAGTTTGACGCCATTCCACGAGCGTACGCTATTTTGAAGCGTGACATGTTGGGTACCAATTTACTTGGCGTAATATTATATTTCACAATATAAAAAAAAATTGGCTAACTTTACTGTTTTCTTATATTTTTATTCAAAAAAGTGAATTTTTTCCAAAAAAAGTGTGCTTATAATATGGTGCAAAAAAAAGTATTGCATTGACCGCCATTTTATTCTCTAGGGTGTTAGAAAAAAAACCAATATATAATGTTTTGGGGTTCTAAGTAATTTTCAAACAAAAAAACCTGTTTTAAACATGGAAACACCTAAAATCCAAAACGAGGCTGGTCCTTAAGTGGTTAAAATAACGCAGTGCCATATCGCAAAAAAATGGCCTGGCGGAGGTCAAATGGTTAATATGGACATTTTCTGGTTTATCTTGTTTTCTCACGTACACTGGATATATTTTTTCATCACGGCGTTGCAGTGTAAAAGGCACATTGATTTACACGATTGTATTTTTTTTTTACCATCTATATTTCATTTGTTTGGGTTATCTTTGATGTAGCAGCAGTGAGTGTGTATATTTATTGAAAGCTATTGTTAGTTTTATAGGGCGCGGGTTTAATTATTGATTTATTATTTATTTATTTTTTATTTATTGAGATATTTTGATGTTTTTGTGCACTCACATATTTGAGACTAGCAGTCAGAGGCAGCAGTGCCTTTGATGATCTCACACTGCAGATATACAGTTATGAGTCTGTAGGCACTGGAGCCCAGGTACGCTGCCATATTTTCAGGAGGAATTATTAGGCACAATAAACATTTCTATAACACACTTTTTTTAGTTCATTGCCTTGCAAAATGACAATACTTTTGGTTTTTCCTTCACTAAAAATGGACGCTCTCTTTCTTTATTTCTTACAATTGTTTTGAGCAATAGAATAAGGCCCCTTTCACACGAGGCGGGCTCCGTTTCTACGGAGCCCGCCTTGGTCCTCCGGCTCAGCGGGAGATCAGTCCGTTGATCTCCGCTGAGCCGGCGAATGACAGGTCCCTCTCTGCTCACTGAGCGGGGAGGGGCTTGTCAGGCGCCGCTGCCGCCTATGGAGGGATCGGACGAAAACAGACAGCGTGTCCATTTTCGTCAGATCTCCCCCGATCCAATCTGCCAGCAACGGACCTGGACGTAGAGCCATCCGTCTGCTTTTCAGCGGTTCGGACCGGGTCGGATGTCAGCGGACATGTCTCTGCTGACATCCAACGCTCCATAGACTAACATGGAGCGCCCATTCAGGTCCGCCGTCAAAACTGACAGGCGGACCTGAACGGTCCGATCGTGTGAAAGGAGCCTAATGATCAAATGCCACCAAAAGAAAGCTCTATTTGTGGGGAAAAAAAGGACATCAATTTTATTTGTGTACAGTGTTGCACGACCACGCAATTGTCAGTTAAAATAACGCAGTGCTGTATCTCAAAAAATGGCCTGGTCATTAAGGGGGGCAAACCTTCCGGAGGTCAAGTGGTTAAACAAAACAGAAATTCACTGAATGAGAGGGACCAGGGACCGTCAGGCTGGGAAATGCTGGACGTCCTTGAAGCCAGGAAATGAGTTGGGCTTCATATGACTTTCTGCAGATTCTCCATGGATCAGCTGATAGCCTTCCATGGCTTCTGCTAACATTTATATGCCAATGACACCCAAATCTATCTCTGTACCCCTCAGCTCACCCCATCAGTCCCCCTACACATCAGTGATTTACTAACAAACATATCAGCCTGGATGTCACACCACTTCCTCAAACTGAATCTATCTAAAACCAAGCTCTTAATATTTCCTCCCCCACGTGCCCCTTCCCCTAACTTCTCCATCAAGATCAATGGCACATCTATCATGACCACTGTAGATAAGATGTCCAACCTTCATATGACTGCCACCATTATCATACTCCAAAAACCTGCCCCACTCATCATTACCTACGATTAACGAGACCACACTTGAGCTGGAGTATAACTGGCCATAGCAGCCATTTTATTCACAAATATTTAAAATTTAAACATTTTAACCATAAAAAAAATCCCAAATTATCAGTTGCTCCCCCCGGTGGTCTTTGACGGCACTTCCCAATATAACTCAGGTCCACTTCCACACTGCGGGCTTTTTCTCTGTTAGGCCTCCAGCCGTGTCACACCAGCTCAGAGACAAACCCATTCCCGCATTGCCACCATTAACACCTTCAAGTTAACTTGTGTTAACTGAATACACCGTGGGCCCATACCACCGATGGGTCCCCCACATTTCCATTTCATAGGTTACTTGCCACCATCAAAGACCACCACCGCCATCTCCTTGCTGCCATGACATGTCCTTTTTCACCTGAAATAAAGAAAAATTAAAACACAAAACACAGGGAGGGTGTGTGGGGAATTGCTCCTCTGAAACGATCCCCTACAGTGATTCCCGGTCGCCCCCTAACTCCTTATGCCGCGTACACACGAGCGGACTTTACGGCGGACTTTGCCCGGCGGACTGGATTTCGTCGGACAATTCGATGTGTGTGGGCTCCAGCGGACTTTGTTTTCTCAAAAGTTGGACGGACTTAGATTTGAAACTTGTTTAAAATTTATCCGTTGAAATCGAGTCCGGTCGAAAAGTCCGCCGTCTGTATGCTAGTTCGACGGACAAAAAGCCACGCTAGGGCAGCTATTGGCTACTGGCTATGAACTTCCTTGTTTTAGTCCGGTCGTACGTCATCACGTACGAATTCGACGGACTTTGGTGGATTGTGTGTAGGCAAGTCCGTTCATTCAGAAAGTCTGTCGTAAAGTACGTCGAAAAATCCGCCGGGCAAAGTCCGCCGTAAAGTCCGCTCGTGTGTACGCGGCATTAAATAAACAAAACCCCACCTATTCCCATTTTTCCTCCAATCATTAATCCCCCACATTTGCACTATTTTGTTAACCCCTTGCTGTTCCCTTTTCACCTCGTCATGCCGGCCCTTTGCTAGTCCTTTTCATTCTCTCGCTCCAGGCCTCTCTGTCCGTCCCCACATGCCAGGGTGCTAGGGGGTAATCTTAGACTCCGAACTGGCCTTTCAGGCCCACATCCAATCCCTGTCCAAATCATGCCGCCTTAGCCTCCAAAACATCTCTAGAATACGCCCCTTTTTAACTAATGACACCACCAAGCTTCTAATTAACTCCCTGGTCATCTCTCACCTCCACTACTGCAACTCCCTCCACATTGGATTACCATTACATAGACTATCCCACCTTCATTCCATATTGAATGCCGCTGCAAGACTCATCCACCTTACCAACCATTCAGTGTCCTCCACACTCTCTGCCAATCCCTCCACTGGCTTCCATTCACCCAACAAATAAAATTCAAAGTACTAACAATAATTTACAATTCCATCCCTAACTCTGCCCCCAGCTATATCACTAACCTAGTCTCAAAATACCAACCAAGACGTTCTCTTCGGTCCTCCCAAGACCTCCAGCTCTCTAGCTCCCTTTGTCACCTCCTCCCATGCTCGCCTCCAGGGTTTGCCCAGAGCTTCTCCGATACTTTGGAACTCCCTACCCCAATCTGTCCGACTGTCCCCTAATCTATCCATCTTTAGACGATCCCTGAAAACCCTTCTCTTTAAACACTTCAGCCCCGGAAGATTTGGCTGCTCAATGACCAGGCCATTTTTTGCGATACGGCACTGCGTTGCTTTAACTGACAATTTCGCGGTCATGCCACCTCGTAACCAAACAAAGTTGACGTCCTTTTTATCCCACAAATAGAGCTTTCTTTTGGTGGTATTTGATCGCCTCTGCAGTTTTTATTTTTTGCGCTATAAACAAAAGAAGAGCGACAATTTTGAAAAAAAAACACAATATCTTACTTTTTGCTTTAATAAATATCCCGCTTTTTTTTATCAAAAAAAAAAAATGTTTTTCCTCAGTTTAGGCCGATATGTATTCTTCTACATTTTTGGTAAAAAAAAAATCTCAATAAGCGTATATTGATTGGTTTACGCAAAAGTTATAGCGTCAACAAAATAGGGGATAGATTTATGGCATTTTGATTATTATTCTTTTTTTATTAGTAGTAATGGCAGCGATCTGCGATTTTTATCGGGACTGCAATATTGCAGCGGACATATCGGACACTTTTGACACATTTTTGGGACCATTTACATTTATACAGCGATCAGTGCTATAAAAATGCACTGATTACTGTATAAATGTCACTGGCAGGGAAGGGGTTAACACTAGGGGGGGCAATCAAGGGATTAAATGTGTTCCCTAGTGTGTGTTCTAACTGTAAGGGGGATGTGACTGTCTAGGAGGAGAGAGAGATCGTTGTTCATACATAGTATGAACACACGATCTGTCTCTACTGTCCTGAAAGAACCGGGATCTGTGTGTGTTTACACACACAGATCCCGGTTCTCGTTCTGTCATGAGCGATTGTGGGAGCCCAGCGGGCGCGATGACCGCTGGGCTTCCACAATCGCTCGTGACAGAGTGAGAACCGGGAGATGTGTGTTTCTTTCAGGACAGTAGAGACGCATCGGGTCCGGGCACACACTGCGGGCGAGCGCCCCTAGTGGCCAAAAGGCAAATCGACGTAAGGTAACGTCGTTTCGCCCTGCCGTGCCATTCTGCCATAGTAAAACTGCGGCGGCTGGTCGGCAAGCGGTTATAGAAGCCTATCCTGCTTCTAACTAATACGTTGTTTTACTTTCTCCATCAGCTCATGCCCCACAGCTATTACCTTTTTGTATTAACTGACCCTCCCTTTTAGATTGTAAGCTCTAACGAGCAGGTCTCTCTGATTCCTCTTGTACTAAATTGTAATGTTACTGTAATGTCTGCCTTCATTTTGTTAAGCGCTGCGAAAACTGTTGCCGCCATATAAATCCTGTATAATAATAATAATTCCAATGCACTTTGTGAGAAGCTCACAGTGTGCGGCAAAATCACAGCAAACAGTTTCAGTATAACTGTGCAAGACTGGAGTTCACCTTTAAGAACGGTTTGCTTTAAACTAGCGGTGAACCTATTGCGTTCTAGGGTCTGAGCCTAGTCTGTAAAACAATGACCGGCCCCTTTCTGTATCAATAACTAATTACATCCGTGTCCTAGCTCGGTAACACAGATTGATGGCTTCATTATCACATTTAATTAGAAATGCTTTTAATTTATCAGGAAGAAGCACTTTTAATTGGTGAATAAACAGCTGCTTTGGCGCACGGGCGAGAAGGGATGATGGAAGGATGGGAGAGAAGAGGGGTACTGGGGAATTTTAATGCACATTTAATACCACGTTCTTCTATTTCACAACAAGAGCGGAGAGATTGCTCAATCTCATGGCGGTTCTGAGCAGGCAGACCGTAGAATCATTCATTCTCCGTCTCAATCAGGTGCTTATAAATATTGCACAACAGGAGGAAAATTTTGATGTGTTTTTTTTTTCTTCCTCTCTATAAAATTATGATGATACAGTTGATTAGCGCATCCATTAATAATAAGAGAAGGAGCTTGGCTTCGCGGCCTCTTTGAGCAAACATTGAGATGAGACGAAGCCGGGGTGCTGGCGAGAGGTGAGCCGGGGTCATTTCCAAAGGTCAAGTGGCTACTTAAGCAATGACAGGTGGCTCGATAGCACAAAGCAGGGTTTAATTAATAATCAAAACAGCTGAATATATGAAAGAGAGAAAGAAGGGGGTATGAGAGAAGGTCTAGCGCAATGTCAGATATAAATCATCTAGCACAGCGTTGGGAAGGTAATCCGCGCTGCTTTACGGGAACCCCATCTTTAAAGAGCACCTGCTGTCTTGGAGAAAAGGATCAATGTAGTAGAGAAGGGTTGTTAAAGATGATGCTCCACGGCATATACTAGTGATGTGGAGCCGGTCTCATTGCCCCTCCCTATAGGTGGCCTAGAGCAGCCTTTTTAAACCAGGGTGCCCTGAGCTTTCTTCAGGAGTTCCTTGGCAAAATGCCTAAATATTGCCCAAAAATTGTGTAGCCCCCTGTTCCTAAAAATGGGGCTATAGTGTAAATTTAGTTTTTGGCTGAGCTGTAAACAGCTCAGATTTGATTGTATATTTGGTTCTGTTCTAAACTTGGCTGAGTTGTGCATTTCCCACTGTTGCCAGTAGGTGTCACTGGTACCACAGGACAGTGTGAAAATTACAACTAGGTTGAGCTGTAATGAATATTCTTTTTCAGGAAACAGCCCAGTAGGAGGTTCCTGGCCGCTGTGCATTCTGAGAAGGGGTATTTATTGGACAGAAGCCATGTGCTCTAGTCAGTCGTTACCTCTGGGTCCCTCTGGCCTGAGGATGTGCTGCTGCAAGTTCTGCAGTAGGCCCAGAAGCCTGTCTGGGGCCTACTAATCCTGAGGTGGTCCTTAGGCTGTCTTGCCTGTGTGGAAAAAGCTGAGCCAAGCTGAGGAGATCCAGGGGGGGACCCTTGCTGGAGAGAGCCAGGATGAAGGCTGGTCGCCCAGAAGGGCCTGGTGACTCGTTTGGAAGACGCACCTATATCTAAACTACCCTTACAGTACCGCTGGGTTGGCTTAAAGGTTCTGGTACTGTCAAGCTGTTCTACAATCTAA
The DNA here is from genome assembly GCA_037952835.1 of Lithobates septentrionalis. Lineage (NCBI taxonomy): Eukaryota > Metazoa > Chordata > Amphibia > Anura > Ranidae > Lithobates > Lithobates septentrionalis. The sequence goes on from JBBDGP010001626.1 coordinate 320,769, forward strand.
TCAAGGTAACTAGCTCCTGGCTGCTAAGCCTGTGAGAGAGACCTATCCAAGAGTGCTACTGGCTGCTAAGTCTATGAGAGAGGCTTGTCCAGACATTCTACCGGTTGCTAGGTCTGTGTGAGAGACCTATCCAGGTATTCAACAGAAAGCCGTTTTGTCCTTTGGATTCAAGGAGTCTGTAAGTGATCTTCTAAAAAGTGTATCTGAAGCCACCCCTAAACCTCTCTCCTACAACCTTTCTCAAGTTCTCATTAAAGCATTGAAAAATACCTAAAGTGAGTGGCGCCTAAAATCTGTTCTAAATTCCCATTATAGCCATGGACTCAGCCTTGGGGTGAATGTAAGCTCGCTCCCTGTATCTGGAGGTACCTTTCGGTTCCCAGTAGACCCAGGAGGGCGCTACAATTGTATACAAGGTGATGGGTGGATGAAGCCTGCCTTTTAGTTACATAAAGCCAAGGTTTTCATTGTGCACCATTACAACCTTCTAGCTGCCGACCTCCTAATGACCAATGACATCATCAGTTGATAAGGAGGATGTCAGTTGCCTGTATATCATCCTTTTTTTTTTTAACAAGTAAAAAGGCGCAATGCTCAGGTACCTGAATATGACAAATTATGGTCCATAATAGTCCGGAAGCACATGTCAGCACATGTAGTAGATGAGTCTGTCAGGGCTGCTACCAAGGAGATCAGAAGCAAGTTCCAGTATGCTAGGAAAAAACTATGCTTGAAAAAGGAGCGCGGCTATCATACCATTCATAGCATGCACGCTCAGAAACGCGTCACATGATAGTGACGTCACAGCCCGGCACCACGCTGTTTGCATTCCAAGTCTCGTTCCGGATCCTCACTGCATGGCCGTCTTTCATCATTGCGGCCACTGGACAGGAACTAATGCCGTGTACACACGGGCGGACTTTCCGACCGGACTGGTCCGACGGACCGAATCCGGCGGACAATCCGACCGTGTGTAGGCTGCAACGGACTTTCGACGGACCGTTTCAGTCAGAAACCCAACGGATTTTAGATTTGAAACCTGCTTCAAATCTTTACGTCGTAACTCCGCTGGACTCAGTTTCTAACGGAAAGCCTGTTCGTCTGTATGCTGGTCCGACAGACCAGATACGACGCAAGGGCAGGGTACTACATCTCACGCTCGCTGCAATAGGAAAAACAAATTTTCCCATTGCGGCGAGTGCGAGGGGGAGGCGACGGTGTCCCTTAGGTCTGGTATGGATTTTAAGGGGAACCCCCTACGCCGAAGAATTGGCGTGGGATCCCCCCAAAATCCATACCAGACCCCTATCCGAGCACGCAGCCTGGCCAGTCAGGAAAGGGGGTGGGGATGAGTGAGCGCCCCCCCTCCTGAACCATACCAGGCCGCATGCCCCCAACATGGAGGGTGGGTGCTTTGGGGGAGGGGGGCGCCCTGCGCCCCCCACCCCAAAGCACCTTGTCCCCATGTTGATGAGGACAAGGGCCTCTTCCCGACAACCCTGGCCGTTGGTTGTCGGGGTCTGTGGGCAGGGGGCTTATTGGAACCCGGGAGCCCCTTTAATAAGGGGGCCTCCAGATCCCGGCCCCCCACCCTATGTGAATGAGTATGGGGTACATCATACCCCTACCCATTCACCTAGGGAAAAAGTGTCAATAAAAAAACACACTACACAGGTTTTTAAAGAAATTTATTAGACAGCTCCGGGGGTCTTCTTCCGACTTCAGGGGTCTTCTTCCGACTTCGCCGCTCTCTCCAGCCTCTTCTCCCGGTGTCCGGTTCTTCTCCCGCTCTCCGGCCTCTTCTCCCGGTGTTCGACCTCTTCTCCTGGGGTCCGGTTCTTCTGCCGGCTCCTCCGCTATCTTCTGCCACTCTTTTGCTAGCGGTGGCCCGGACTTCTGCGTCGTCTTCTCCCCTCTTCTCTTCTTCCAATGTTGACACAACGCTCTCTCCCGCTGTAATGCTGTGTGAGCGCACCGCAATGACTTATATAGGCAGTGACCGCGCCCCCTTATGACGTCACAGTCCCAACATGCCCCCGGACATATCCTGCCCAGCGGACATCCTATCTCATCTCTTCTGAACTGCTGATGTGCTGCACTCAGTCAGCAATAAAGAGGACTCACTGTGACCTGCAGCACCACCCTCTCCTTTCTGAGTTTTGTTGTGCTGCATCCTCCAAGCTTGAAACAGATTTATTGTGACCTATAGTCCCATCTCTTCAGCCCAGAGATGCATCCAAGTTCAACTGTACTTCTTTCAATGTGAGTGGATATTGCTTTTTGGAATAAATTGTTTATAATACATACTCAGAGGCACCCCTTTCCTTGTTTTTTTTGTATATCATCCTTGTTTGCCCCTCCCTTGCCCCTCTCCATTAGCTTTGGGGTCACATTAGCTGAGTGATGGAGAAACTGGAACTGAGTGATGGAGAAACTGAAACTGAGGAAGAAAATTGGAAAACTAGTCAGTACCAGTTCACACCTCTACTGTTGGGTGTTGGGTGTAATGTTGATGATGATTAAGGTGATATACTTACTTCATACCTATCTTTCTTTGGCTTCTTCCTCTGTGTGCAACTGGTCCCCCGAAGCTGTTTCACTTCACTGACCAACCGGTTTCAGCTCTCTGATGTCATCCCATTCCATGCAGGACATTGTATGGGATGATATCCTGCATTGTACAGGAGGATACCAAGGGCTTGCCCACATTCTAGCGTGTCAGACAGTGGAGAAGAGTGTTGACTACCGAGGAAAAAGATACAAACCACCAGTAATAGCAAAGGGAGAGGCAGGGAAGGAAGGAAGGGAAGGCAGGGAAGAAATGAACGGAAGGAAGAAAGGAAGGAAGGGCAAGGAAGGAAGGAAGGACAAGGAAGAAAGGGAAGAAATGAAAAGAAGGCAGAAAAGGAAAGGAAGAAATAAAGGGAAGGCATGGAAGGAATGAAAGAAATGAATGGAAGAAAGAAAGGAAAGAAAGATAGGAAGGAAGGGACGAAATGAAGGAAAGCCTGGCAGGGAAGGAAGGAAGGAAATTGACATACTTACCTTAATCCTTGGCAGCCAGTATTCTCCTCCACTGTCAGACGTTCTGGAATGTGGACAGGTTCTTGCTGTTCTCCTGTACAGCGTTTACTGTTAAAAATAACTGTGAAATGCAAAACTCCAGTGGGTGTAACAAGATGTCCGCTTGCCCACTTCTTGGTGTACCTTTACTGTGGATGAGTGAGGGATGTAGCAAGATGACGGCGATGGAACGTCACTTCCGTTACCAATGGCTCCAGCTGGCGTGATGTGAACCACTTCTGGGCCTGTCCCTGCAGAGCTGCAAGAATGTCTGCTCCGGTGTGGTTCCTGTCCCCTAAACACACCAGCTGAAGCACTGCATGGCACCTTTTTGCCTGACTCATGGAATAGCCCTTTGATTGCTTAAGGGGTTCCTGATGTTCATAGGACAATCCTGCAGAGGAGAGATGGAGGTGGCGGAGGAGGAGGAGGGGGTAGAGCTCACAGGTCTGGCATCATCACCACCAGCTCTATGGAGACGTGGGGGCACAACAAGCTGCCGCACCGAGCCCTGTCCTGCATACTTTTGAGTTGCAAGCAGCGTTACCCAGTGTGCTGTGAACTAAATATATCATCCCTGCCAATGCTTGCTGGACCACATGCCAGCAGTAAGTTGGATTTTATGGCTGACGGCCTTGCCCAACGATGCCAGAACATTCCCTTCCACGTGATGGTAGAGAGTTGGAACAACCTTATGTGAAAATTAGTAGCGACTGGGAACCTGCCATTGTGATACAGCACTTTGTGCGAATTCACGGAAGGGGGCAGAATCCACCAGGTTGAAAGGCAGAAGTTGGAGAGCCAACAGCTTTGACAAGCTTGCATTTAGATGCTGAGCATGTGGGTGGCAGAGACTGTATTTTTTTTCCGCTGCAGCAGATGGGGCAGAGAAATTTGCCGGCTACAGTCTACCATACCTCCCTACTTTTTGAGATGGGAATGAGGGACACCTATCAGCAAAAGTATGCAGGCATAGGACACACCCCTTGCCATGCCCCCTTAAAGGAGAATTGTACAAAAAAACTAGATTGGTTAAACCCACAAGTGCTTTTTTTTACCACTGCTATTCCTTTATATTGGCTTTTGGAATTTATAAATGCAGCAATTTAGAAATCAGATGAAAGGTTTAGCACTTGTTGATAGAAAAAACATGCATTTATTATACATCTATATAGATCAGACCAAAGTGAGGGACAAATGAGAAGGAACGAGGGACAGAGGGACATTGCTCCAAATCAGAGACAGTCCCTTGAAATTGGGGACAGTTGGGAGCTATGGTCTACAGCTAGTGGTGTGCTACTGGCAGATGTGCTGCTAGGACCTGGGATACCCTGTGCTATACCATCATCCCTGTCAGTGGAGGCTGCTGAGAGGTAATGACTCGGTATAGCAGGGGCAGACTGAAGTGGGTAAGGAGGAGGAGGGACAGATTTGTGCCCCTTTTGTGTGGCTTTTAGGTGCGCTTGCCAACGGGCTGAGTGGTTGGTTGTTAAATGCCTTGTTAAGCATGTGGTACCCAAATGGCTGGTGTTTTTGCCATGTTTGATGTGCCTGAGGCACAGTTTGCAGATAGCAACAGTGCGATCTACTGCAGATGTGCTGAAAAAGGGCCAGACAGCTAAGCTTTGGGGAGTGGGCCGGGAGATAACAGCTGCAGAATGTGATGGAATAGGGTGGCTGCTCTCTACTCTTTCTTGATGTCAGCCTCCTTTGGGTTGTGCCGCCTCACCTTCAGTTTCCTCCTCTGTTCTATATGGCACCCAAGTCACATCAGTGACCTCATCATCATCATCATCATCACCATCATCATTATCTCCATCTCCTCCATCATCATCATTACCACTGGAGACAACTGAACTTAGCAATACGCTGCAGCTGGGGGAACATGAATGCCAATTTGTCTACCAGTGTTCTCCCCTCTCTCTAGGCTCATGTTCCTGTCATCCACAACCTCAGAACGAACATCTGAATCCAGTAATGGCTGGGCATCATCAAGGAGAAAGTGGCTGATGCTGTAGTCAAATAACTCAGCTGACTCCTCCATGGCTAATGCTGGGGCTATGGCAGGAATAGATGTGGACAAGGAGGCTGGGCTAACCATTCTTGCAACTGCAGGGGACTGCAAACTTGTCACTGCTTGCATGACAGAGGATAAGGAGGATGAGGAAGGTTTAGTAAGCAAGTCCACCACCTTCTCTGCATGCTGTGGCTGGATAGCATGGGCAAACTCACTAAACAGAGGAAATATACCCTGCCTGAGGACTGACCACCAAGTCCACATTTGCCTGTGGACACATTTGTTGCTGGCCCCCTTACAGTGCCAAGGGAACGTCTGCCTCTCCTTGTTGTCCTCCCAGACATTATTGGGAGGGAGAGGACGATGCTTATGAGCAAATGTAAAGAAGAAGTGGAAATCTGTACGTAGATGCACTTTAATCAATGTAAAGTGGTGTTTGGTGCACTTTAATTTGAGTACTCACACTACACAGACACACTCCACGGATACACTATATTATACTGCAATATAATGTGCCAAACGTACAGTGACACACAGAACTATATGACGTTAAACTGGCAGTAAGGCACACAGAAGTAAATGGCGTTAAACTGGCAGTAACGCACACAAAACTATATGGCGTTAAACTGGCAGTAACACACACAGAACTATATGGCGTTAAACTGGCAGTAACGCACAAAACTATATGGCATTGAACTTGCAGTGACGCACACAGAAGTAAATGGCGTTAAACTGGCAGTAACGCACAAAAAACTATATGGCGTTAAACTGGCAGTAATGCACACAAAACTATATGGAGTTAAACTGGCAGTAACGCACACAGAACTACATGGCGGTAAACTGGCAGTAACGCACACAAAACTGTATGGGGTTAAACTGGCAGTAACACACAGAAGTAAATGCCGTTAAATGGCAGTAACGCAATTAAATAGACGGTGTTCAACCGTCACTATACTGATGCTATCTGAACCCTACTCTAGCTATACACTAATGTCAAGATTACTGACACGGTCTTATTACACTACACTGAAACTATCTGAGCTGTCCCTACTCTACACTAATGTATGTATGAATGACACGGTCTCACTACACTACAGTAAAACTATCTGAGCTGTCCCTACTCTAGCTGCATACTATGAAAAGCTGAATGATGGTCCCCCTCACTATATTCACACTATCCTTAGACTGACCCTTAACTAATATTCTACACTGACAATTGAAGCAAAATAGCACAGTATAGCACACTAAATAACTGATAGCACTGAACAGAGCCCTGTTCTATCTCTCTCCACACCGAAATCACACCGAAAATGGCTGCCATTGAAAGAATACTTTTATACTGTGAGGCGGGAATGAACCATGATTGAATAAAGTCATGATGACAGTGTCCAATCATGACTCGGACAGTGTTCTGTGCCCTAATTGGCTGAAGCTTTCACTGCTTCAGCCAATCAGGGGTTGCAATGCACTGTTCAGCGCCGCAATGCGTTGTGGTCGGTTCGGGGGGCCGAACAAACAGTCGAACGACCCCTTTGTTCGGATGTTCACCGAACGTCCGAACAATGAAAGTTTAGCCCGAACCTGTGCTCGGGCCAAACTGTAACTGTTCGCCCATCCCTATTTACTAATTAGGTGACGTCTGAAGGCAATTGGTTCCACTAGATTTTAGTTAGGGGTATCAGAGTAAAGGGGGCTAAATACAAATGCACGCCACACTTTTCAGATATTTATTTGTAATAAATTATGAAAACATTTATCAATTTCTTTCCACTTCACAATTATGTGCCACTTTGTGTTGGTCTATCACATAAAATTCCAATAAAATACATTTATGTTTTTGGTTATACTTGTAACTGTCAGGGCTGGGCTCAGCCCTTCCTTCTCTGAGCTGGCTGCTCAGCTGTCGGCTAATTGCCAGCTCCCATCTCTCTCCACAGTTACTCAGCTGTTGATGATCCTGCTCGTCAGTCCTGCCTACTTAAACCGTCAAGTCCATCACAAGAAACTATCGCCTGTGTTCCTGTTTAAAAACTGGCTTTGCTGACATTCCTTCTGGCTTCAGATCCTGCTTGGTGTTCCACTACATTGATCCCTGACTTCTGGCTTGGCTGACTATCCGTTCCGGTTACTGAACTCTGGTTATGTTTTGATTACGTTTGTTCTGTTTACTTTTATTATTACACAAGTGTGATTTAACTGTACTTCTGTCTCGGTCTGATTTAATGGTTTCTGACAGTAACATGACAAAATTTGGGAAATTTCAAGGGGTATGAATACTTTCAAGGCATTGTACTTACCTTATTCCTAGCAGCCAGTGCTCTCCTCCACTGTCCAACACTCTGGAATGTGGACATTCCCTTGGTGTCCAATATACAATGCAGGATTTTTTGTCCTGTATTGTATAGGTTGATGTCAGAGAGCTGCGACCGCTCAGGTAGCAAGGGAAAGAGGCTTCATGAAGGAAAGTATAGAAGGGAAGGGAAGGAAAGAAGGAAGAGAGAGGTGAAAATCATGGATGTAAAGCAGGGAGGGAGGGGGGGAAGGAAGAAAGAAAGGAAGTTGCAATGCTTACCTTATTCCTGGCAGCCAGTGCTCCCCTCCGATGTCCAACACTCTGGAATGTGGACTTTCCCTTAATGTCCAATATACAATATACAATGCAGGATTTCTTGTCCTGCATTTTATAGGATGATGTCAAACAGCTGCGACCAGTCTGGCAGCAAGGGAAAGAGGCTTCAGGAAGGAAAGAAACTAATAAAGTCATAGAAGGAAGTTGATATACATATTTTAAAATGCTTATTTATAATATATATAAGTTTTCTATTTTTTTCCCTACCCAATAGGAATGGGAAAAGCTGGGGGACGGAACTGCAGAAAGTTTTATATTCAGGAGGAGCTTGGTACACGAGGCTCACAGTAAGAACTTAGAACAAAGAGAATATAGTAGATGTCATGAATACACCGAACGTGGGAGTCTCTGAATGTCCTCTTTCATCCTTCTATTATCTACAAGAAAAAAAAAGCTATTCTCTGATTCCTTAATTATAATTTTTGTTTTCTTGATTGTTTTTACTTTCACTCATAGCTATAACTTTTGATAATAATTAACTTGGGAAAAGTGTATTAAGATAATGAGAAAATGAATTGCAAATAGAATTTACAGCTCGGCTCTGGTTTGATTGCAGAAGCATATTATGAGAATGTCATTAGATAGTAATCAGTTCTGCTTTTATGGCAATATCAATACAACCTTAATTACGAAGACCACTTAGTTTGGGGAAAGGATGAAGGGGGACTCTTTGGTTCAGTCCCTAATGACTTTATGAGAATTTATTCGCAAGAATATCAGGCAGGAGTTTGTAAATCGTAGAACTCTGACCCCTGTGGCTTGTAATGAGCACTCCAACCAGCCCAGGAAGTCTTGTACAGAATAGGCATCAATGAGTGGCTTCTAAGAGGCAGCAAATACATAATGGAGTTGATGTAGGCAAACTGGTGGAAGGAAAAGGGGAGATGAACCTGATTAATATTAGCTCAATATTATTGAGCTTGAGAAATTCTAGCAGCTTAGTTGCTAGCTCCTCTACCTTGCAGTACTGGGGTCCATGGTTTGGAACCCAGGTTTCCTCCAACAGTCTCAAACAGGGTTGTCAAACACAAATTATATTGCGGCCACATTAGCATTATGGTTGCCCTCAATAGGCCGCCTGTTTTTGTAAGATAAGATGTCCAGAGCACCCCACCCCCCTTTACATCTAATGTCAATAGCCCTTCCCCACCATCCGAAATCAAGAGTTGCACACCCTGCCTTACATAAAAGTCCACTCCCCTACCTTGTGCTGCCGGGAAGAAGCTGGGGGTGGAACTGGAAAGCAGAAATTGCAGGGTCTGGAGGAGAACCAGAGGAGGGCTGGAGTCAGCTGCTGGAGTCTGCTAAACGCTGAGACCAGGGGATGTGGAGACAAGGGGGTGCTGCGGCTGCACAGAGTTCTGTAGGAGGAGTTCTGTCCTCCTCTTTGCTGTCAACTGCTGAAATGGGGTTGGGGGGGGGGGGGGGGGGGCAGAGACAAACTTCTTTGCCGCTGCGGGGAGAAGCGCAGAATCTGTCAGAGGAGTTATGTTAGTAGGTGGGAGAACTGCCGCGCCAACTCTAAATGGAAAAGCAGCCAACACCACAATCAGACTAATTGTAAAATATAAATAAAACACTAATGTGTGGCGCTAATGAGATGTGCTAGGAATCTAAATGAGTGAATATAAGGTCACAGTAGTGATAGTGACACACAAAATAACAAAAGTATGTCATCAAACATGTATAGAATGTATATCCACAAAGATATTATAGCTCATAAATCTGAGGGTCATAAACTATGTTGGTGACAAAGAAGTGTAAGTGAATCACACTGGATGTGACATCAAGGTAAAGACCAAAATAATAAAAATAAAAAGTACAAAATGAGAAAAATGGGATCAATCAGACCAAAGTGAATGGTCCTGTGAATCACATTAACGTGACAATGCAAACATGAGTGAATGAATGAGATAAGCAATGCAGCATGTCTACCATGTCAAACTAGTAAAAGTCATAAACAAAAATAAATAGCATATGGGTATAACATTGTGCATGTATAGTCCATATGCAAAGTGGAGATTCATGGAAGTGCAGATATGGTGCTGTTGATACTCCAAAATTTCATAAATGCTTCTCAAAGCGCTGTTAGAGGCATACTGACGTGCAAGACACTATCTTCTGAAACCCAACTTCAAGCAAAGAAAAATATGATGCCCTTACCAGAGGTAGTGGACTCACAGGCCGTTGGCGGTGAGTCAGATAAGCTTATACCGTCAAGCGGTGAGGTTGAATCCGATTCCAAACGATCAGATATGCTTGGTAGGGAAGGAGAGCCTTGGGACTTACTCACCCCTGGAGGAGATGAACTGAGCCCGAACTTCCTGCTGGCCTAGTTTCTTGTCCAGGGACTGGCTTGAATCATCCACCAAGCTCCACTCAATCTGTGACAATCCTCATAATGTGACAAGGAAAAAAGAGAAAAACCTCCACATGGTGTAAATCGGATAAGAATGGAAAATGTATTGGTATAAAAGGTATTTCCAACATATGGTAAAAAATATGGGCGATAAAAAAATTGGTTAAATTGAACTAAACTGCGCAGTAAAAGGTCTATTTTGCTACCCCAGTCACCTTTTACTGCGCTGTTTAGTTCAATTGAAATGATACCTCATGAGATACCACATCCATTCAGGTTTAGGAGATATCCAGGGTAGCTAAAGGTAAGCCTTATTATAGCCTTACCTGTAGCAAAAAGCATGTTGTAGAGGTTTACAACCACTTTAATGCTTGGAACATGCATAATACAAACAATATGGGGTAGCGTTTTTGACCGGAATTAACCCCATAGGCCCGGCTGGAAGAAGTGTGGCTGCCCGGTACCTTAGGAACATGGTACAGCAACGAAATGCTACAGCCAGTAGCCAGTAACGAAATGGCCAGTTACAGCAATGTTATGTCCAATGTCAGTGTTCTAAACATAGACAACCTGGCTGGTTCAGGGGCCAGTATCCCAGTGAAGAAAATGGAGCTAGGACAGATGCTAAATGGGACTAGTACTGTCACAGTATTGTTGATAAATATGACGGTCCCAAGTGAGGGAGCAGCTCCAACTTTCAACACAAACCACACATATAAGACCAGGCTTAAAACGAAACGCTGAATCCGGCGTGGTTATACTGTGAGTCTGGTTAGGGCAGACCAGACTGGGCTTCTCAGTCACTCTGTGCCCCTAATAGACACAGGGGGGTTTATTTACTAAAGCTAGAGAGGGCGAAATTGGTCACAATTCTGCAAAGAAACCAATCAGCTTCTAACCTCAGCTCGTTTAACTAAGCTTTAGCAATAAAACCTGGAAGCTGATTGGTTTCTCTGCAGAATTGTGACCCGTTTTGCCCTCTCTAGCTTTAGTAAATAAACCCCCCAGGTGACTTACACATAAGAGGGGCCTGAGGAGCTGAACTAGGAGTTTCCTGACCTCTCTAAGGTAAGCTGGGTTCCACGGGCCCCCCGCCCAAAGTGACTCCTGTCCTAAGAACCTTCTTCCCTCAGCCAGAACACTGAAGATGCGTCGTGGATGGGTCTTCCAGCATGGCAATGACCCAAAACATACCACCAAGGCAACAAAGGAATGGCTCAAGAAGAAGCACATTAAGGTCCTGGAGATGCCAAGATGGTCTCCAGACCTTAATCCTATAGAAAATTTATGGAGGGAACTGAAACTTTGAGTTGCCAAGCGACAGCCAAGAATGGATTTAGAGAAGATCTGTAAAGAAGAGTGGACCAAAATCCCTCCTGAGATGTGTGCAAACCTGGTCACCAACTACAAGAAACGTCTTACCTCTGTGCTTGCCAACCAGGTTTTCTCCACCAAGTACTAAGTCAGGTTTTGCTTGGAGATCAAATACTTATTTTACTCACTGAACTGCAACTCAATTTATCACATTTGTATCGTGTTTTTTCTGGATTTTTGGTTGATATTCTGTCTCTATCATTTAAAATACACCCATGATAAAAATTATAGACCCTTCATTTCTTTGTAAGTGGGGAAACTTACAAAATCTGCAGGGGATCAAATAATTATTTTCCCCACTGTATGACAAAAAACGTATTGGTAACAATACATAATACTTTAACAAAGTAAATACCATACAGTTAAAGAGGAGAAGTACAGTTATAGAGCTAGTCTGTTGGAAAGACTCAATGAAGGCGCCACATCCCTTTTTGTTGCAAATATAAGATGGGAAAGAAGAATTGGGACTTTTCAAGCGCAAATATAAACGAAAATGAGAAAAATAGAAAATATTTATTTAGATTAAAAATACATAAGTGAAAATATAAAACCACAGTAAATCAGTAACAAATATCTACAGAAGTATAATTGTATCTCTACATGTTTCGCCATTCACGGCTTCATCAGGAGATTCTGTTACAATAAATTCTGTGTGTATAGACTGATCGCTTTAAAGATTCAAAGTTACAATCATTAACAACTGTGGAGAGGCGTGCAGGACCATTTGGGAGCATCATAGAGAAGGGTAATAGACTGGGAAGATATGAAAGTCCATCTCAATAGTTTTTCAGGACAAGTCTTTTTAAATCTGAAAATGTTTTCAAAGTATTCCGGACTTCCCTATTATTTTCTGGAGCACTACATAGCATACCTCCTTCTATGGACCGAACAATGTTCGGTCCATGAAAGGAGGTATGCTGTGTACTGCTCCAGAAAATAATAGGGAGGTCCGGAGGATTTTGAAAAAAAAATCAGATTTAAAAAGTCTATTTTCCTCTTATATGCAAATGGAGCAATTGTAACCTGTTGGTGACATCAATACTCTGACTTGTCCTGAAAAACTATTGAGATGGACTTTCATATCTTGCCAGTCCATTACCCTTCTCTATGATGCTCCCAAATGGTCCTGCACGCCTCTCCACAGTTGTTGATAATTGTAACTTTGAATCTTTAAAGTGATCAGTCTATACACACAGAATTGCTTGTAACAGAACCTCCTGAAGAAGCCGTGAATGGCGAAACATGTAGAGATACAATTATACTTCTGTTGATATTTGTTACTGATTTACTGTGGTTTTATATTTTCACTTATGTATTTTTAATCTAAATACATTTTTTCTATTTTTCTCATTTTAGTTTATATTTGCGCTTGAAAAGTCCCAATTCTTCTTTCCCATGTTATATTTGCACCATACAGTTAAAGTTTACATCCACTTCTACTGCTCTTGTTAAATTTACTTTTATATTTGTCCTCCCCACCTTTCTTTCCATCCTTTCTCCATCCCTTCCATTTTTTATTACTTTGATATTAGAATGCCCACATGTCATTTGGGCTATTTAAGCCATATTTATGCAATCATTCTCTATAGAGTAGGATGCTTTACAACTCCAGCATTCCAATTCCGTCATTTGTATTGACTTTGAATGCGTCACCCATCATTGCGTTTCAAAGTTACATTAGGTGGATTAGTTCTTTCCTTCTTTTTTTTTTTAATTTTTAATCTGGCATTAGAAATGGGCAAGCCATATGGTAGTACAATATGTTTGCATGCTAAATTACTACCTAACAAATATGCCTTGAGCCGTGGCGCCTACAATGCTCGTGGAATGGTAATACCATATCACAGGCTCTGTCATAACTGCATTAGAGGTCAGAAGAACTTTATTTTTATTTTTTATGTACGCAATGTAACTTTGAAGACAGATTGTAAATGCGTGTTTTCTAGCAACTTCTAGGATATTGCTGGCAGTTTTGTGAAAGTTATAGCCGATAAGAGTAAACAGATTTGTCGGCAATGACAGCAGCAATGCTATGACAAGGCTGAGTGACAGCTCGGCTCAGAAGAGAAAACTTCAGTTAAAGCTGTACTCCCAGCAGATAGAAAAGACACAAATTATTTATCATTATATCAATACACACTATATCACCAAAAGTATTGAGACGCCTGCCTTAACACGCACATGAACTTTAATGGCGTCCCAGTCTTAGTCCATAGGGTTCAATATTGAGCTGGCCCACCCTTTGCAGCTATAACAGCTTCAACTCTTCTGGGAAGGCTGTCCACAAGGTTTAGGAGTGTGTCTATGGGAATGTCTGGCCATTCTTCCAGAAGCACATTTGTGAGGTCAGGCACTAATGTTGGATGAGAAGGCCTAGCTCGCAGTCTCCGCTCTAATTCATCCCAAAGGTGTTCTATCGGGTTGCGGTCAGGACTCTGTGCAGGCCAGTCAAGTTCCTCCACCCCAAACTCGCTCATCCATGTCTTTATGGCCCTTGCTTTGTGCGCTGGTCTAAATCATCTGGTGGAGGGGGGATTATGGTGTGGGGTTGTTTCTCAGGGGTTGGGCTTGGCCCCTTATTTCCATTTCATGCTCCCAAGCTTGTGGGAACAATTTGGGGATGTAAATGTGTAAAATACTGCGCCAACCTGTGAAAAGTGAGCAGCCAACACAACAATGAGACTAATTGTGATGCAAATGGAAATATAAAGTGTGGCGCTAAAATGTGAGTGAAGGAAAAGGGATGTAGGGAGAGGCTATCTAAAGAGACTAGTCCCTCTCTTATAGAAACATATGTAAATGACGTGTTTCACAACTGAAAAAAAGTGAAAATAATGGTGTCATGCGACTTGGAGTCGCTTGCAGCCAACAGTTATGAAGTGTCACAAGTGTTAGTGATATATATAGCAAAAAAGTGCAAAACAGTATAAGTGCAATAAACTGCAAAGCAATATATATGGTGACTGGTAAGAGCAGACAAGCAATAAAACATAAACATAAAAGATCCAGTGATGAGTCTTAAATAAAATAACAATGTATGAGTCCCAAGAGTGGTGATAAGAGGGATGTAGTGAAGAGGCAACTTTAACATAAATCAAACAGTCTCTGGGGTGGATATATTCGGTGGTAGATGTACACCCGGGAGTGCTTTCACCATTGAAGGGACAAGGGGAGAAAGAGGTACCCTTACCGGGAGCAATGGACAGTGGTCATTGAAGTCTCTTAAGACGAAACGCGTAGGGTTAATACGCCGGCCTTGGCCACCTTTTAATGCGCTCTTTTTTATTTGTTTATTGCTTTTATTGAATAATTTTTGGATATCCGTTTTATTTGCTACCAATAAATCCTACCATATGGATTTACACTATGTGGAGACTCTTCTTTTCCTCTACATGCTTTTTAACATCTCCTCTTTGAGCTGGAGGAAAGCTCCCGGCAAGCTGACATCTATTCATCTGTTTGGCGGGCGTTGCCATCTTCCATTCATCTCCTCATTTGGCGTCCCTGATGTTCATCTGCATACTGGAGGGGTTATCGTGCAGCCCAGCTCGAGAGTTCCGCTTCAGGTCTCCTGTTCTACGCTTTACTGATCCACCACCGTATGGTGAATTTGGGGATGGCCCCTTCCTGTTCCAACATGACTGCTTAAGAGTGCACAAAGCGGGGGCGTGGCCTGCTGCAGCATGGAGTAGGACGTGTTAGACCAGAGCTCCGTCCAGTACTCCTTAATCCTTACCCATCCTGCTTCCCAGCATCATCATCCAGCAAGCTGAGGTACCTCCTGAGCCCCCTGTAAACGTATTGACCTGTTCCTGCAGGCCTTTGATCGGACAGGCGTCCGAACCGGCACGGGGCTCCTCCGCGGCGGCAGCCGTAACTACAGGCCGCGGCTTCGGACCTACTGGAATCCGGAGCCCATCCTGCCCTCCTGGGCCTCCCGGGTATCTGGCTCTCCTCCCGCCCACGTACCCTACCCTGAGGGCTTCCAGAGGAGTCTCAGGCGGAGCGGTGCAGGACCGCACGGCGGTAGCGCCAAATTTAGGCCGCGGCTTCGGCCTAGTCCGGAGCTCCGGCGGCCATCTTGCTCCTCCAGGCCTCTCCGAGGGTGCTACGATCTGGCCCCTGGGACACCTGGCTTTCCTGCTACCAGCTGACCCCCCTGCATGGGACCCTGAGAGGAGTCTGATTCACATAGTGCCCCCCCACACAGTGACAGTCTCAAATCCGAACTGGGGATCTGGCCTGGTCCCGGCGGCCATCTTGGTGCTCTCAGCCTTCCCACCAGTATTGCATCCTTACTTCCTGGGCTCTGCACCCTGCACTATCCGACCTGAAAGTGGACACAAACGGTACCGGAGCTTCTCGGGACCGGTATGACCGGAGGGAGACACTCCCAGGCATCTCGCAAGCCCCGGAGTACTCCGAAGAAGCAGGCCTCCGTGGTGCGCTTGTCTCCCGCCACGGCGGCCAGTATGGCGTCTCAGGCAGAGGAAGGAGAGGCAGCTCTATGGGAACAAACTAACTTTGAAGCCCTCATGCAGGCTATTACTACCTGCCAAACTACCCTGACGGGGAAAATAGAGTGCATGCAGCTAGACATCAGCCTCATTCGTAGAGACATGGACTGTTTCCGCTCCAGGCTCACTGAAGCTGAAAGAAGAGTGGGGGAGGCAGAAGATATACTACAAGACCAGGGAGTCTCACTCCGCACGCTGCAGACCAAAATAAAAGTCCTAGAGGCTCGTGCGGAGGACGCAGAGAACAGAAATCGAAGGAACAACCTCCGGATAGTGGGACTGCCAGAGGGCGCGGAAGGTAAAGATCCTACAACGTTTACTGAACGCTTGCTGTGCACCCTTCTTCCAGATGCCAAGTTCTCTGATGTCTTTGTGGTGGAGAGGGCACATAGAATGCCTGCTACCCGGGGGCCCCCGGGAGCTCCTCCACGCACATTTATTCTGAAACTCCTCAATTTTCGGGATCGAGATCTGGTTTTGCAGGAGGCGAGAAAGATCGAGGTGCTTCGCCATGAGGGAGCGAGACTCATGATCTTCCCAGATTTCTCCATCGATACACAAAAGGCAAGAAGATCGTTTGATCAGATCAAATTGGATCTCTGCAATCGCAAGATCAAATACAGTATGCTATTTCCCGCCCGTCTGAGAGTGCAGGATGGAGAGTCAGTGCGGTTTTTTACATCTCCAGAAGAAGCATCCAGGTGGCTTGAAACAGTACCACGAGGCTGATCCGATCGCTCTTACTAAATCCCCTTATAACATATGTTCTACTGCAACAAAGATCACCTTCATCTGCTGACTTCACTACAAGCCCGAACCCTTTACCTTGACTTGTCCAACTAGATCAGAATAAGTCACTTCTATATTCTCCCTAAGATTCGGTTCTGTGAGTATATATGCCTACTAGTTACAGAACATTTACGCAAAAAGAGATGAAGAATTGTTTGTGATCGTGCTTAAATATACGGTGAGGGGACCGGAATCTTCAGTTTGCAACGTGTTTTAATTTAAGAATAGTACCCCCAGACTTTTGGGAGACAGTTTAATATGCTGGGATCGTTTATCCGGGAATTTTGGGTCTTGTTGGCTGCTCTTTATGAACACAGACTTAGTCGCTCCGATGGCTCACTGTTCACGAGCCCCATGGGTAGTTGCCACAATTAGTTTTGGGGAACGAGCATCCCGAAGTTCGGGGGGTGGTGCGGGGAGGGGGGCGGGGGGGAAGGGTTGGTGCTGGGGTTCTCACCCCAGACCAGTTTTACGTTATGTTATTTTACTTTTACTTGTTATACATTTGGCACTTACCTGCTCCAGATTGTACAATCAGTGCTCTACTCAAGGCAAGACATGCAGTATTAATCTGCTAATACTAGAGAGGGAGGGTTATTCGGTTCACTGTATTATCACAAATGTGTATCTCACTAAGAGTATTATGTTATCATGTAAGCTCTGTATGGAGCGTATGCTGTACCAATCCTGTGGCACATGTATCAGGGCACCAGAATGAATCTCCTTAATGTTATGTCCTGGAATGTACGGGGCCTAAATTCTAAGATAAAATGCTCCTTGGTTTTTACTTACGTAAAAAAATACAACCCCCATATCTGCATTTTGCAGGAGACTCACTTAACGGGGAGCAGGACGCTGGCTCTAAAAAAGCCCTGGGTGGGTTCATATTATCATTCTACATACTCTACCTATTCTAGAGGAGTCAGCGTCCTGGTCCATAAATCACTGCCCTTTACACTGCTTGATCTCCACCTAGATCCCGAGGGGAGGTATGTGGTCGTGCATGCCATGTGCGACAGGATTGAGATGGTAATAGTGGGTTTATATATTCCACCCCCAGCCTCAATGGCGATTTTACATAAACTGACCCCTATATTGGCTCAATACCCGGCTGCAGCCATTCTTCTGGCCGGAGACTTTAATATGCCACCGGACCCCAGTATGGATAGGTTGGGTGACGATGGAGCTTCTGACTCTCCACTGAAGAGATGGGCGGAGGGATATGGCCTTAGTGATGTGTGGAGATGGCGTCACCCCAGGGATAGGCAATATACTTGTCACTCTGCCACATATGCCTCCTTCTCAAGAATTGATCTGTTCTATGCTGGGGGACCCATTCTCTCCCGTGTCCAGGAGGTTAAGATTCTGCCGCATGGCATTTCTGACCACGCTCCCCTCCTTTTGCAACTAAACACGGACTCGCCAATGGGCTCCGGCCTGTGGCGGGTCTCGGGTTTTTGGATAACGGATGAGGGTGTTGCCACTGAGATAGAGGGAGAGATGAATACATTTTGGTTACAAAATAAAGCAACGGCCTCCCCTGCAATGGTGTGGGATGCCTTTAAGGCATATACACGAGGTCAGTACCGCATGGTTATAAATAAAGTTAGGAAACTCAATAGGCTCGCACTGGAGGAGGCTGAGGGACGGGCTCAGAGTTTGGAATCCAGCTATGTGACCACCAAAGACACGGGAACTTATACCACGCTTCAAGCTCTCCACCGTGAGATTGCGTTGTTGTGAGCAACTGCGACCCGCAAGCTACTGCTCTCACAGTCCCAGAGAATATTCGAACAGGGTGAGAGATCGGGGAGGCTGCTGGCGTGGCTGGCCAAGGAGCGCTCCACCATAGCACACATTGCCAACATTAAAGATGACATGGGGAACCTTTTAGCGGATCCCGCTAAGATCAATGCCAGATTCGCACAATTTTATGAACACTTATATACATCCAAAACTGACTACACCCTAGATACCCTGCAACACTTCCTAGGTCAAATAGAGTTCCCAGTCCTCTCGGAGGAAAATAAAACTAAATTAGATGCACCCATTACCCTCAAAGAAGTGCAGACGGCAATCTCTTCACTGCAATCTGCAAAGTCCCCAGGCCCAGACGGTTTACCGGCCGAGTTTTATAAAACTAATAGTGAGTCATTGGCCCCTCAGTTTCATGAACTTCTTCTGTCTATGCTGGAGGGTCAAAACCTTCCTCCATCAATGTCAGAGGCGGTGATTGTTGTAATACCTAAGCCCCGCAAGGACCCCGAGCTATGTGAGTCATACCGGCCCATTTCGCTATTAAACGTCGACGCTAAGATCATCACAAAAATTCTAGCGAATCGACTTAATACTGTTATCCTTACTGTGGTTCATGGAGACCAGACGGGTTTCATGCCAGGTAAGGGAACAGACATCAATTTGCGACGATTGTATACAAATATATCCCACGCCCTTGCCAGAGGTACCCCCGGAGTAGTGGCCTCCCTAGACGCCGAAAAGGCGTTCGACTCAGTCGAATGGGAATATCTTTGGCATGTCTTGGAAAAATTTAATATTGGGCCTAGGTTTATCTCTTGGATAAAACGGATGTATGCTAACCCCACTGCCAGAGTCAGAACCAATGGGTCCCTCTCACCCCCCTTCAAATTACAAAGGGGTACTAGACAGGGATGTCCGTTATCCCCGGGTTTGTTTGCCCTAGCTGTTGAACCTCTTGCTATCCTTATTAGGTCCTCCGTAGCTGCAGGGGGGATGGAAGTGGGCCCTCTACGGGAACAGATCTCCCTCTACGCGGATGACGCTCTTCTTTATCTCCCAGATGCTTCCCACTCCCTCGAGGAGACCCTAAGGATCATAGACTTATTTGGCTCCTTCTCAG
Organism: Lithobates septentrionalis; assembly: GCA_037952835.1. NCBI lineage: Eukaryota > Metazoa > Chordata > Amphibia > Anura > Ranidae > Lithobates > Lithobates septentrionalis. Next base: position 340,395 of record JBBDGP010001626.1, read on the forward strand.
GTATACGCATAAACTGGAACAAATCCATGCTTTTCCCGATCTCCCAGCCGCCCCTACTCCCCCCCCACCATATACCCCTGCAAACGGTCACTAAGTTTCGGTATCTAGGCATTGAAATACAAAGGGATCTCTCTTGTTATCTGACAGATAATGTATACCCCATTCTACAGCAACTAATAAGACGCTGCTTAACATGGAAGTCCCTTCCCCTGACACCGGTGGGTAGGATAAACCTTCTCAAAATGATATTCCTCCCCAAATTCCTGTATGTATTTAGAAACACTCCAGTACCTATCCCTGAATCATTTTTTAAGCAACTAGATCGGGTGATTACTAATTTCATTTGGGTGGGACAGACCCCCAGGGTTGCCAAAACGGGCCTGCAGCTTCCCCTATCTGCGGGTGGGCTGGCATTGCCGTGCTTCAGGAAATATTATTGGGCAGCGGTGCTGGTGACGGTGCGCTGGTGGTTTGTTCAGTCACGACATAACCCAGCGGTCAATTTAGAAGCAGCCATATTGGGGTCATATTCAGCATTGAGCAACCTGGTATTCAGGGGTCCAAAAGCACAAGGCAATATGACCATCCCTATGCGCACGACCGCCAAAATTTGGGAACAGCTGACAGCTAAGCTCAACCCACCACAAACTTATTCACCCTATACACCAATCTGGGGTAACCCTAAACTACCACATCTCTTAATGATCCCAGACCCAGCAGTCTGGGCTAAATATGAAATTAAAATCTTACAGCATATTATGCCAGAGGGTAAACTCCTTACATTTGACGAACTGCGTAATACCTTCCAACTCCCTACTAAAATGTTTTTCCGCTATTTGCAACTGAGACACGCAACTCAGGCTCAATTCCCTTCAGAAATTCAACTACAATCACATATGGTGGAGCGCTTCCTTATTTCCAAGCATGTGGACCGTGTCCTTTCCTCTTTGTATCTCCGGGTGACCCTGGGAACTGATAACCAGGGGACTAGGCTATTTAACAAATGGAAGCTGGCTGTGCCCTCCCTGACGGATGACGATTGGGAAGAGGGAGTCCAACAATATATTCCTTTGATGATATCCGCCAGGGACAGGTACATCCAGTTAAAATTCCTTCACCAGGCATACTACACACCCCAACGGCTTGCTAAAATATATCCCTCTCACTCTGATAGGTGCCCAAAATGCAATACGGATATAGGTACTTTCTTACATGTGGTGTGGTCGTGCCCCCTTCTTCAACAGTTCTGGAGGGAGGTGGTGCAATACATCAACTTAATTGGGAACCTGACACTTACACTGGATCCCCGGGTCCTTCTCCTGGGGATCTGTGATGCCCTCATCGCGAACACCCATAAGAGGCTATTCGTTTTCTATGCTCTATTCTATGCAAGGAAAACCATCTTATTTAAATGGAAACAGACAGACCCCCCAACAGTGGGACAATGGAAAACACTCATTGATAAGACCCTCCCTCTATATAAGCTCACATTTATGAGCCGGAAGTGTCCCAAAAAGTTTGAAAAAATTTGGGGTCCATGGGTGTCTAGGTGATGGCCACTGAAGTGGATCCCCCCAGGAGAAATCGCTGAACTTATACACCACTAGATCGATTAAGAAATATTTAGAATACACTTAAAATTACCACTAAAATATACCTCTCACCACCCCCCCCTTTTTTTTTTTTTGCTTTGAGGAGGAGGTATTGCTCCTAGGATACAACTTTGTAGTGATATGAATACTTGCAACTAAGATCTGAACTGATGTGCCTTGCTTTCTGATGTAATACTTGAGACTATTTAACTTAGATTGTCACTTTCCTTCTGGAAATGGTTCTTCTTTGCCTCTTTTATGTAATCCTCTCTTATTGTGCCCCTTTTCTATTCCTATGTATAGGTATATGTACATTTATATATATATTTGTGAATGTACGTCTTTTTTATCTTTGTACTGAAACTTTTCTCCTTCGGAGATGAATAAAAACGTAACTGTTAAAAAAAAAAAGAGTGCACAAAGCAAGGTCCATAAAGACATGGATGAGCGAGTTTGGGGTGGAGGAACTTGACTGTCCTGACCTTAACCCGATAGTATTGTAAGAACCTGAAGTTGACTTGCCATTAGCCTATTGCAATCCCATGTACAACAGAGCTCAGCCTGGGAAAGGAAGAAGCAGCACAAGAAGCCAATCAGTTGGGCTATGTTATTGAGGTGATAACAAGGCACACGCTGAGAGAAGAGTGCCAGAGAGAAGAAAGCAGGGCCAGGACAAAGAGGTGAGGCAAGAGGGGCGGCTGTCCCAGTCCCGGTGGTATAATATGAGGGGGGGGAGTGCTGGGACAAGGTCATCTAGCGCTCCCTCCACTCCAAATGTATGAGCATTATGTGTCAGCAAACATCCCTCCCTCCCCCAAAAAAAACTATTTGAACACTAATCTTCACACTTACCCCCTAAGCATCAATTCCCAGTGCAAGCCAAAATTTTCAAACAAAAATTCCCCCTCTTCCAGTACAAATCCCCCCTCCCAACTCAAATCCTCTCCCTCCCAAATCCTCCCTCATCGCACAAATCCTCTACCCCTCAAATTTCCCCCCTGAGCATAAATCCTCTCCTCCCCCTACAAATCCCCCTCTCCCAGCACAAATCCCCTCCCCCCAATCCCCCTTGCTAACACAAATCCACCCTCCTAGTACAAATCCCCCCTCCAAATCACCCCTTCTAGCACAACCTCTGACAGGAATAGTCACAGCAGCATTACTACTCTTATCTGCTTAGTACTGGAGGTGACAAGCCAATTCTGGAAAGGAGGAGAGAGGCAGGAGAACGTAAAAGTTGTGCCCCCCCCCCCCCCCCCCAGATCTTCTCTTTTGCCACTGCAGCATTCCTGGATCAGACTGCTGGTTTGAAGATAAACAGTGGGGACCTTGAGTGGAGAGTGTGAACAAGTTTTGCTTTTGACTGCTGGTGATTGCTGGGTTGCATTTTTGGGGACTTTTTGGGGCTTTTCCTTGTAGCTTTTTAACACCTTTTTCTGTCACTTTTTAAACAGCTTTTTTTTCTTTGCTTCCCTCAGCCTACAAATTAAGGGGAGAGGTTAATTGGCCACAGGTGCTTGAGGCCTATATAACTTTCTGTATAGCTCATTGTGAGCCTGCTCATCTTTTGAGCTTGCTGGAACTTAGACCAAATGGAACTGGACTAAGTGGACTAAGTGGTGAGTTAAAAAAACAGAGTTTGTGGAACTGGACTAAGTTAAAAAAAAACAGAGTTTAAAACAAGAGGTTATAAAAGAGGTCAAGTACCTGTGTAGGGTGAGTGTTTACCTGTGTATTGTATTCGTAAGTACATGAGTGCTGTGAGTGCATGTGGGCTGTATTGAGTATTAGTGTCAGGTAGTACCTGTGTATTGTGAGTACCTGAGTGTTGTCTGAGTAGTGTGTGTGTGTGGATCGTTAGTACTTGTGTATTGTGTGTGTGTGTGCACGTGGGTCAGCGAGTGCAAGTTGGTCAGCGAGTGCAAGATGGTCAGCGAGTGCACGTTGGTCTGCGAGTTTACGTTGCTCTCCGAGTGAGTACCTGTGTATTAACTTGTTGATTACCTGTGTATTGTCTTGTTGAGTATTAGTGTCAGGAAGCTAGTTGTTAGGTAATTTAGACAGGGTATAATCCCCAGTCCTCATTAAATTAGTAGGTACGAAGTCCGGTGGGATGTGACTCGGTGTACATCTTACGGCATGTATGCATTCCTTGGTCATTCGAGCGAGGGTGAATACTGCTGTGCAAAATGTAAGCACATTATTTCCCTGGAAGCCCAGGTTCTGACTCTGGGGAAGCAACTGTCTGCACTGAGAAGACCCTCCATACTAAAGGAGAGCCGGGAACGTACACGGCAGGGGCCAGCACAGAGGCGGGTGGAGACAAAGAGGTGCAGGCACTAGGAAAGAGTAGATGGGTGACAGTCAGGAGGGGTAGAGGGGGACGTGCCAGGGAGACTGATTCAGGGATGGAGCATCCCAATAAGTACGCTCCATTGAGTGACATTGGTGAAACCAGTCAGGGACAAGCACTGCTGGAGCTGAGGGACTCTCCTAGCTGGCGGGGGAAGAACTCCTCCAGTGAGAGTGGGGGGAGGCAAAGGGAAAGGAAAGACAGATTCTGGTGGTAGGGGACTCAATTCTTAGAAGGACAGAGAGGGCAATCTGTCACAAACACCTGAAGCGCCGAACTGTATGCTGTCTACCGGGCGCTCGGGTTCGGCACATCACGGATCTGGTGGACAGATTACTGGGAGGGGCTGGGGAAGACCCGGCTGTCATGGTGCACGTTGGCACCAATGACAAAGTCAGAGACAGATGGAGTGTCCTAAAGAACGATTTTAGGGACTCAGGAGCTAAATTAAGGAAAAGGACCTCCAAGGTAGTATTCTCAGAAATACTACCGGTACATCGAGCCACACCAGAAAGGCAGAGGGAGATTAAGGAAGTAAACAAGTGGCTGAGGAGCTGGTGTAGTAAGTAGGGGTTTGGGTTCCTGGAGGACTGTTCCGACTTCTCAGTCGATCACCAGTACTATTGAAGGGATGGACTGCACCTAAATGAGGAGAGTTAGAGGGGTTTTTAAACTAGGCGACGGGGGGGAGGGGGGGGGGGCAGAGGTAGAGATAGTCAGTGTGGAAGCAATGCCAGAAACCTGGCGGACAAGTTGGGTGAACTAGAGATACTGTTGTATGAGGAGGATTTGGATTTTGTGGGAATTTCAGAGACCTGGTTCAACAGCTCTCATGATTGGCTGGCAACCATTCAAGGGTACCCTTTATCGCACAGATAGAGAGGGTAAAAAAGAAGGAAGGGTATGCCTATATATCAAGAATAATGTACAAGTGAATGTGAGAGATGACATCACTAAGGGAGCTAGGGAGGGGGTGGAATCCTTATGGGTAGAGCTTGAAAGGGATGAAGCTAAGGGGAAAATAATACTGGCAGTATGCTATAGGCCCCCTAACCTGAGTAAGGAGGGGGAGACGGATCTCCTATCACAAGTTGGATGAGCAACAAGGATGGGAAGTCTTATCATAATGGGGAATTTTAATTATCCAGACATAGACTGGGTGGAGGGAACCAGGGAGGACAGGCCATATTGGTCCCATAAAGAATGAGGAAGAGATGGCAAAGGTATTGAATTTATTCTTCTCCTCAGTCTTCACGAGGGAATCGGGAGGCTTCAGTAACCAAAACTGCAGTGTTTATCCTCATGACACATCACAGGAAGCACCTCCATGGTTAACAGAGGAAAGAATTAAAAATAGACTTGGGAAACTTAACATTAATAAATCACCGGGATCAGATGGCTTGCATCCAAGGGTTTTTAGGGAACTCAGACAAGTAATTGCCAGACCATTGTTCCTAATTTTTATTGACAGTCTATTGACTGGAATGGTACCAGCTGATTGGAGAAAAGCCAATGTAGCACCAATATTTAAAAAGGGCCCAAAATACATCCCTGGGAATTACAGACCAGTTAGCCTAACATCAATAGTATGCAAGCTCTTGGAGGGGATGATAAGGCACTATATACAAGATTTTAGTAATGAGAACTGTATCATTAGCAGTAATTAGCATGGATTTATGAAGAATCGTTCTTGCCAAACCAATCTATTAACCTTCTATGAGGAGGTGAGTTGCCATCTAGATAAAGGAAGGCCCGTAGATAGTGCCGGCCCAAGACATGGTGCTGCATGGGACCAAGAATGAAATGCAGAACCCCCCCCCCCCAAAAATAAAAAATCACGCCCACCAAAAGGCCCCCACATTCATTATTTTATATCATGATAACTAAAATGAAATTAAATCTTTGAGGCGCTGTAGGAGTGGTGAATACCCTGCTCCTACAGCGCCTCTGCCCATTGAAATCAATGGGCAGCACCTCCGAACCACTAGTGTCCGAAAAGCGCCGCAAAAACAACAGGAAAGTGCCGCAGCGCCTCAGTGTGAAAGTAGCCTTACTGACAATCTGATCTATCTTGCACAGAGAGGGAGTTGAAGCACAGCAGTAATTAACTTCTTTTATGCCTGTTCCCAATAAAATTCACCACTATTGTACCACTATTGCATCTTGATTAGAAGCCATCAAAATGATACAAATAATTTCATAGTTTGTATGTAAAAAGCATGTTTCTTTTGTAAATCTGCATGATCATTTACAAACAGTACAGAAGAAAAGGCCTCATCAAAGTTTTTCCAGGGAAAACATGGGTACAATAGAAAGATCAGTCACATTAAATCCAGCTTGAGTCTCTTATAAAAAATCTTAGAGGGAAATCACTTGAAGTTGTACTACCAGCCAACCTAACTCACCTTGTTTTTCAGATAGGCAGAGAGGCTGCCCAGGCTTATCCCACATTCTGTCACGGGCACAGGCAGCTCTCCTCAGACCCTTCCTTTCCTCACGCTGGAGATGGAAGATGGAAGAGGTGGGCGGAGCAATTGATTGGCGCGGAGACTGAGCGCTGTGAATGCTGGGGCGGTCGCGGCCTCTGACGACACTGGATAGTAGGCGCCGGGCGGCAGGCAATTCTAACAACCAGTGCAAGAGACAGCGCACAGTGGACAGCCGACCAGCATCCGCTCTGCTCCTGAGAGTTTTGCTGACTGATCTGGGATTCATGGTGGTAACTTCTTGCCGGCCTGGCTGCCGTCCCCTGTTAAATGCCATGGTCCCATTGGGTCCCATGGTAGGGCCGGCCCTGCCTGTAGCCGTGGTGTATCTGGATTTTGCAAAAGCATTTGACACGGAATTTGTGCTGGGAGGGGTGATTGGGGGGAATTTGTACTGGGAAGGGGGGATTTGAGTTGGAAAGAGGAATTTTTATTTGGGGAGAATTTTGGCCTGCAAATGGAATCTATGTTTATGGGGGTGAGCGTGGAGATCGTACTTTACTTTTATTTTTTTTATTTTTTTTTGGGGGGGGGGGGGGGGATTTTGCTGACACACAAATGCTCACACATTGCGGGGGGGGGAGTTATTATGTCTAGGGGGCATACAAAAGTGGATTTACTTACCTGATCCACCACTCCTCCATGCTGCTAGACCCCTGCAGCGTCTTCTCCCCCGGAAGTCTGATGGCCCTGATGTTGACAAGACCAAAACAGGATCCATAACCCTGCACTGGTAATGAGGATTTCAAGGGGCAGTCCACCGCTGGAGCATGGGGGAGCAGAGAATCAGATAAGTAAATTCTTTTACTGTCCCCCACTGCATGTAAAGGATTTTTATTTTTGCTGGAGTTGGGCTTTACTTAAGCTGGTTCAAAGCTTGCTGTCCCAGGTATCTTGTTTTCAGGTGGCTCCATAGTCTTGCAGGGTTCTATCGAGCCACTCCATGGCCACCCTTGTGTGCACACTCCCTAATGGAACCATATCCAAATGTCCCAAGGCTGTGTGCATCATCACAAACATACATCAGAAAAGCTGAGGACAGCAAGCCACTCCCTTGCACAGCAGGGCTAGGCTGTGTGGTAGAGCTGTGTATGTTTTAGAATTAGACGGAAATGCAGATCCTTTGACAGATACGGGCTCCTGTACACTGATATCTGCAAATATCCTCTAGTGTGAAATTAATAGAGTTTTCTGGCCTTAGAAGTGAATAGCTGTACTTGTGTAAATGCAGATGCTCTTTTTCATCAATGTTTACCTGCACATGCATGTATAACAAAATTCCCCCCGAATGTGGAAAACTACGCAAAACTATTTTTTTCTAATTCCCCTATTTCTACTAAAAAAAAATAAACAAAGGTGCCAACAACATGTGCCCAGGTACAGTGGCGTCTCCAGCTTTCATATTTAGGGGGGGCACATGGGGGGACAGGGACAAAAATAGGGGGGCAATATAAAATGCAAATATATATATATATATATATATATATATATATATATATATATATTATAGATAGATAGATAGATAGATAGATAGATAGATAGATAGATAGATAGATAGATAGATAGATAGATAGATAGATAGATAGATAGATAGATATATCTGTCTATCCTGGGGCCCTTTACCCCTTTACTACGATCCCACAACGGCCCTTTCACATGTTCGGCAGTGAGCTCCTTTCCTACTGTATTGGGCCCCCCCCCAGGGTGACAGAGAACAAGAGATATATGTCACCAACATACCAAGAAAATATAAGGATCCAAAGCAGTGGGAGAACTATCAGGGTTGCAAAGGTTGTCTTGCCACCGGGCCCTGGTGTTCTGCCACTGTGGGGTTCCCCAGCCTCCTCTTGCTGTCCTGCCCCTGCCCTCAGTCTGTTTTTTCAGTAACTGAGAGTCCTGGTGGAGTCCTTCTTGCAACTCGCTCTTCTCCCTGCCAATGAGGATGCAGGGGAAGGAGCAGATCGAGCGGCCGTGGTTGTGTGAGCGCTCGCATTATGCAGTGTCAGCGAGCAGACGGAGGGGGGAGGAATCACCCACTGGGGACCTTCTCCCTCTCAATAGAGACTGTGTTACCCCAGCGGTGGCCCGAGTAAGATGCGGCACATCCGATATGAATACAAACAAAAAGAAATTGCCTTTTTGTAAAAAAAAAAAAAAAAAAAAAAAAATTAACCACTTGCCGCCCACGGGCGTCATATGACGTCCTGGGCTTTGAGCGGGTATATCTGAATGATGCCTGTAGTTACAGACATCATTCTGATATTGCCGGTTTCAGCCGGCGAATCTCTACACCATAGGAACGATCATAGCGGCCGTTCCGCCGCTTGATCGTTCCTATGGGAGGCGAGAGGGGACGTCCCCCCCCTCCCGCCGCGCTCCGGTGCTTGTTCCGACTCACCGTTACAAACGGTGAGGCGGAGAGCGGATCCGCCGGCGCCGGATGTAGATCATAGAGATTTCCGGCGGACCAGATGGTCGCCGGAGTCTCTATGATCATCGGAGGCCGGGCGCGATGTTATGACGTCCCGCCCGGCCTCTCCATTCAAAAAAACGGTGCCGCTTCGGCTGGGAAGCGGCGATCGTTTTATTTATTTTTTTTTTTCAGGCTTCCCAGCCTAGTGGTGAGATGTGGGGTCTTATTGACCCCATATCTCACTATTAAGAGGACCTGTCATGTTATATTCCTATTACAAGGGATGTTTACATTCCTTGTAATAGGAATAAAAGTGATCAAAATTTTTTTTTTTTCAAAAAAGTGTAAAAAAAAAAATATATATATATATATAATTATCAATAAAAAAAAAAAAATTTTTAAAGCGCCGCTGTCCCCGTGTGCTCGCACGCAGAAGCGAACGCATACGTAAGTCCCGCCCACATATGAAAACGGTGTTCAAACCATACATGTGAGGTATCGCCGCGAACGATGGAGCGAGAGCAATAATTTTGTCACTAGACCTCCTCTGTAACTCAAAACATGTAACCAGTAAAAAAATTTCAAGCGTCGCCTATGGGGATTTTTAAGTACCGAACATTGGCGCCATTCTACGAGCGTGTGCAATTTTGAAGCGGGACATGTTAGGTATCTATTTACTCGGCGTAACTTCATCTTTCACAATATGCAAAAACATTGGGCTAACTTTACTGTTTTGTTTTTTTTTAAAACACAAAACTGTTTTTTTCCCCAAAAAAACGCGTTCGAAAAATTCCTGCGCAAATACCGTGTGAGATAAAAAGTTATAACAACCGCCATTGTATTCTCTAGGGTTTTTGCTAAAAAAAAATATATAATGTTTGGGGGTTCTATGTAATTTTCTAGCAAAAAAATTATGATTTTTACAGGAAGAGAGAAATGTCAAAATTGGCCCGGTATTGAGGTGGTTAAAAAAAAATTTATTTTTTTTTCTGGGGGGGCACATGGTGGGGCCCAGCATAATGTTGGGGGGGGGTCAGGGCCCCCTCTGGCCCCCCCCCCCTAGGGTCGCCATTGCCCAGGTACACAGTTATCTCAAAAGTTGCCATCGTTGGTTTTTGAGATATCTCTCCCATGCATGTTGTCACACCAAGAGATGGAACCCTAACTTTCCCCTTACAATTATTTGGAGCCAAAATACTGTATATCCACTTCAGCCCCGGACCATTATGCTGCCTAAGGACCAGAGGTCTTTTTCCAATTTGGCACTGCGTCGCTTTACTGCTAATTGCGCGGTCATGCAATGCTGTACCCAAACGAAATTTGTGTCTTTTTCTTCCCACAAATAGAGCTTTCTTTTGATGGTATTTGATCACCTCTGCGGTTTTTATTTTTTGCGCTATAAACGGAAAAAGACCAAAAATTTTGAAAAAAAATGATATTTTCTACTTTTTGTTATAAAAAAAATCCAATAAACTCAATTTTAGTCATACATTTAGGCCAAAATGTATTCGGCCACATGTCTTTGGTAAAAAAAATGTCAATAAGCGTATATTTATTGGTTTGCGCAAAAGTTATAGCGTCTACAAACTAGGGTACATTTTCTGGAATTTACACAGCTTTTAGTTTATGACTGCCTATGTAATTTCTTGAGGTGCTAAAATGGCAGGGCAGTACAACCCCCCCCCCCCCCCCCAAATGACCCCATTTTGGAAAGTAGACACCCCAAGGAAATTGCTGAGAGGCATGTTGAACCCATTGAATATTTTTTTTTTTTTGTCCCAAGTGATTGAATAATGACAAAAAAAAAAAATATTTACAAAAAGTTGTCACTAAATGATATATTGCTCACACAGGCAATGGGCATATGTGGAATTGCACCCCAAAATACATTTAGCTGCTTCTCCTGAGTATGGGGATACCACATGTGTGGGACTTTTTGGGAGCCTAGCCGCGTACGGGGCCCCGAAAACCAATCACCGCCTTCAGGATTTCTAAGGGTGTAAATTTTTGATTTCACTCTTCACTGCCTATCACAGTTTCGCAGGCCATGGAATGCCCAGGTGGCACAAACCCCCCCAAATGACCCCATTTTGGAAAGTAGACACCCCAAGCTATTTGCTGAGAGGCATGGTGAGTATTTTGATTTCAAGGAGGCAATCAAGGGGTTAAAACATTTATTAGATAGTATATGGGGGTCCCTGTCGCTATAAAACGCTGACGGTGAACCTAAATCTTTACGTCCCTAACTAGCGTAACCAGTGACACTAATACAGCGATCAGAAAAATGATCGCTTAGTGACACTGGCGACAGGGGGTGATCAAGGGGTTAAAACTTTATTAGGGAGGGTTAGGGGGGTATCCTAGACCTAAAGGGGGCTAATACTAACTGTCCTAACACAGTAACTGTCACAAACTGACACCATGCAGTAATCAGAAAAAAAAAAACAGGGGGGGAGGGGTGATTGGGGGTGATCGGGGGGCGATCGGGGGTGTTTTGCGTGCCTGGCATGTTCTACTGTGTGTGTAGTGTGTTTTACACTCACATTGATGTCTTCTCTCCTCGGCGCCGGAACGGAAAATACTGAGCCGAGGAGAGATGACATAATTTCCCTTGCTGCTGTTTAGCATACAGCAGCAAAGGAATGTTCTAAATGGCCGGCGGGGATCGCGAGGGGGGGCCACGAACGGATGGTCTCCCCCTCACCTCCGATCGCCAGGGGACAAAAGAGGACCGCCTCGGGCACCGGGGGGGGGTCCGATCGGACCCCCCACCCGTGGGAGGCAGATCACGTATATTTACATGATTTTGCCTGCCCGTGCCGCCTTGCCGACGTATATCGGCGTGAGGCAGTCCTAAAGTGGATATAGTATTGTATGCATTTCTCAGGCTTGGGAATATACTGAAGAATCTAAGGGCTTCAATGTATGAAAATGTATTGCCCTAGTGGGGCCCTTCGTTTAGCTAGGAAGCCCACATCTAGATTAGCCAATTTGCAGAAATATGTGTGGACTCTCACTCACCTTGCCTTTCTCCAATGCAGTTTCCAGCTACTCTACCAAAACCTCCACCCGTTCAGAACCCGTGTTTAGACTGCAGAGCCAAAGTTTAAAAAATATCACTTTAAGCTTAATTTTAAGCATCTATAAAGCACTTAAAGGGGTTGCAAACCCTCATGGTTGTTCACCTTAATGCATTCTATGCATTAAGGTGAAAAACCTTCTGCGGTGCTGCAGCGCCCCAGAGCCCCTGTTTAACTTACCTGAGACCGATCCTTCTCCAGCTGGGAACGAGCACACCAGCTCTACCTGGTGTCCCGTGTCCTGATTGGGTAGATTGATAGCAGCGCAGCTATTGGCTCCCGCTGCTGTCAATCAAATCCAATAACGTGGCACCGGGGGGGGCGGGGCAGAGTCCTGCATTCTGTGTGAATGAACACAGCACGGATGTCCACCAAGGAGTGCGCTTCTCCAACGTGGACACTCGATGTGGGGAGGAGCTACCAGAAGAGGATGATTGGGGGCCACTTTGTGCAAAACCAACTGCACAGTGGAGGTAAGTATGGCATGTGGCATGTTTGTTTTTTGTTTTGTTTTGTTTGTTTTTTTAAACAAGGGTTTACAACCCCTTAAAAAAAGGTAACCAGCAGTTTTTAAATTGAGACCTCCTACTCTCAAGCTCTCTCGTCTCCTCCTCCCATGCTTGTCTCCAGGATTTCTCCAGAGCCTCTCCCATCCTCTGGATCTCGCTACCTCCACCGGTCCGGCTATCCCCTACTCTTGCTACCTTCAGGCAATCCCTGAAAACTCATCTCTTCAGGAAAGCCTATCACGTCTCCAAGTAATCTTCTACCACTTCCATCGGCTCATTCCCCACAGTTACAACCTTTTTTACCACCTGCACCACCCTATTAGATTGTAAGCTCTTCTGAGCAGGGCCCTCTTAATCCTCTTGTATTTTATTGTATTATAACTGTATTGTCTCCCTTTTATATTGTAAAGCACTGCGTAAACTGTTGGCGCTATATAAATCCTGTGTTATAATAATAATAATAATAATAATAATAATAATCATTTTAAATGTTTTTTGTTTAAAGTCGTCTTTTTTTTTTTTTAAATAACAATAACATAGAATGCTTAAAGATAAAAAAAAAAAAAAAAAAACTTCTGCCTTTGGAACCACTTTACGTTATTTTATGTTCATGGGAACATGTAAGGGATATAAAGTAGGTGTTATCCCAATTCAGCTGCAAAAGTGGAAGTGCACTTTAAATGTCCAATAGCCTAGACAGGGAGTCAGCTTGCTGCAATGTGACACGTGCTGAGTCCTGCAGGATGGATTTTATTTGATGCTTTTTCTCACGTACATCCTGAACTTCTCCAGTAATGTCATGTTAATGGAAGTTTCCTCTCCTCTGACCTTTCCTTTAGGGACCTGAGCTCCCCCAGCGGACTCCGTCTTATCTTCTTCCCCCCCTCTTCTAGACAAGTCACGGCACAAGCTGCCCTATGGCAAGAGTGTATTCCTTTCTTTTTTTAAAGCGCACGCACTGAATACTTAATGCGCTGGGCAGTAACGTGTCATGGCTTTGGATGGCATTCAGGCATTACAGAGTCTTCGGGGGCTTATAAAGCCTTTCCGCCAGGGATTTGTGCTGAAATTCACTTTGCAAAATCTGTTCTATCAGCAGCATGCTTTCTTCCACCTTCTTGTCTTTTTTTTTTCCATCTATGCCTTCCTTTCTAAAACAAGACCAACTTTCGCCTCGGGGTAGACTAATTTATAGCATTAATAAATATAATAATACGTCTTCATACAGAGCGCTGATTGCTTCAAATGCAAAATCCTTGTCTGAGACGTCCAAGCAGCTCGGTCTCCGGAGATCAGAGAATGTCAAGCTATTTAAAAAAGAACAAGGTGATCCTGGTAATCAGAATGTAGTTGAGGCTCTGGTGACGTCTATGCTCCATGTGGATGAGGATTTTAGGGATTTGCCAATCAAGAATACACATCTAGTTCTGACCAAGAAAGAAAAGACTAATGCTGGCTATACACTATACGAAAAATCGGCCGAAATTCGGTCATTTAGACAGGTCGTTCATTTTTTGGCCAGTTAATGGGCACAAAATCGGTAATCATTGGGACGTTTTTGAGCCGAAAAAAAAACGAAGGACAAGTTTGGAAATTTTCTGCTGAACGAACGATAAATTGAAAGGTTAACCACTTGCCTACCGGGCACTTACACCCCCCTCCTGCCCAAGCCATTTTTCAGCTTTCAGCACTGTCGCACTTTGAATGATGCTATTTAATCACTGCTTGGTCTTTTATTTTTTACAAAAAAAAGACCAAAAATTTTGGAAAAAAAATGTTTTTTACTTTTTTTCTGTCAGTAATTTTTGTATCTAAGTAATTTTTCACCTTCATTGATATACGCTGATGAGGCGACACTGATGGGCACTGATAGGCTGAAATGGTGGGCATTGATGAGGTGGCACTTATGCACATGGCACCTCATCGCAAAGAACTCTCTGAAGATCTGAAAAAAAGAATTGTTGCTCTACATAAAGATGGCCTAGGCTATAAGAAGATTGGCAAGACCCTGAAACAGAGCTGCACCACGGTGGCCAAGACCATACAGCGGTTTAACAGGACAGGTTCCACTCAGAACAGGCCTCGCCATGGTCCACCAAAGAAGTTGAGGTCACGTGCTCAGCCTCATATCCAAAGGTGGTCTTTGGGAAATAAACTTATGAGTGCTTCCAGTATTGCTGCAGAAATTGAAGGGGTGGGGGGTCAGCCTGTCAGTGCTCCAACCATACGCCGCACACTGCATCAAATTGGTCTGCATGGCTGTTGTGCCAAAATGAAGCCTCTTCTAAAGATGATGCACAAGAAAAGCCTGCAAACAGTTTGCTGAAGACAAGCAGACTAAGGACATGGATTACTGTAACCATGTCCTTTGGTCTGATGAGATCAAGATTAACTTATTTGGTTCATATGGTGTCAGAGCGGTGTGGTGGCAACCAGGTGAGGAGTACAAAGACAAGTGTGTCTTGCCTACAGTGAAGCATGGTGGTGGGAGTGTCATGGTCTGGGGCTGCATGAGTGCTTCCATCACTGGGGAGCTACAGTTCATTAAGGGAACCATGAATGATAACAACCCCAAACACACCTCCAAGACGACCACTGCCTTGCTAAAGAAGCTGAGGGTAAACGTTATGGACTGGCCAAGCATTTCTCCAGACCTAAACCTTATTGATCATCTGTGGGACATCCTCAAACAGAAGGTGGAGGAGCGCAAGGTCTCTAACATCCACCAGCTCTGTGATGTCATCATGAAGGAGTGGAAGAGGACTCCAGTGGCAACCTGTGAAGCTCTGGTGAACTCATTGCCAAGAGGGTTAAGGGAGTGCTGGAAAATAATGGTGGCCACATAAAATATTGACACTTTGGGCCCAATTTGGACATTTTCACTTAGGGGTGTACTCACTTTTGTTGCCAGCGGTTTAGACATTAATGGCTGTGTGTTGAGTTATTTTGAGGTGACAGCGAATTGTACACTCACTACTTTACATTGTTGCAAAGTGTCATTTCTTCAGTGTTGTCACATAAAAAGATATAATTAAATATTTAGAAAAATGTGAGGGGTGTACTCACTTTTGTGAGATACTGTATGTTTTGCTGCGTGTTAGTACCAGGTCGTGGTCCTCAGGATCGACCCACCAGGAGGTGAGCAAGCTGGGGTCCAGTAGCAGATGTAGCAGGTAGGGATCAAGCAGAAGCATAGTCAGTAAACAAGCCAAAGGTCAGTAATAAGTGGTTGAATGTTGGAAACAAGCGGAAGCGTAGAAAAAAAAAAGCCAAAGGTCAGTAACGAGTGGTAGTGGAGATATGGACAGCTGCAGGTACCAAAAGGACCAAAATATTGGCTGGGGACAGCGCAATAATCTGGCAAACAGGAAGTGCAAAGGCATGGCTAAAATAGGAAGTTCATGGGAGGAGCAAGACAAGACAAGATTATCCAAGGGTTCGGACAGGATGCTGTCTAGCATTTTAGCTGGCTCAGCAAGGATAGCTACTGCCAGATGCAGCAGAGGTTATGGGTTCATATCCTGGTCTTGACAGGGACATTTGACATCTATTGTGTACATGGCAAGGAGCCATACTGTACATACATGAAACGCACCATGGTAAAGGAACGGAGCTGCTTCTATGTAAATGAGACCTCTACCACTCTGCACAGTGTCTTTGGGAGAGGATGCAGGACCCTGTGTCGAAAATCCTGGGAATGCCTTGCAGGTTCAGGGACACTTAACAACTACCGTATGTCTATAGCAAGAACCAAAACTGTATATGCATGAAAATCACAATAGTATGGGAGTAGAGCGGTTCTTATGTAAAGGGGCTCTCTGCAGATTATCTGTACCCAGTCAGTACTGTGTGTGTCTCTGTAATAAACAAACCATCACAATTAGTAATTTATTCAATAACCATCCGGAGTAATTGAAGCGTCTGTGACCCAGATACAAGCCCCGTGCAACTGTAAGATACTTAAGCTCGCTTTGCATATCTGAATTGTTCCTCTGAGTAAGAAATAGCTGTCACCGGTAAAACTTATGATTGCATTAATACAAATCACAAACATTTCAGGAGGCATAACCTAAGCAGAATTCACATCATCTATTCCAAAATACACCATCAACAAAAAACTCATTTACTCAAGCCGATTAAATGCTGCCTTGTCTATATACAGCGTTGCCCCAGAGACGGGATATTACATTACAGGTCTGCTTAATGAGTGGCAATGCAATGTCTTCATTGCTCATTTTAAATTCCAAGCAGCGAGGTGGATGTGCGCACATAGGTTATCTGTTCTTCTTCCAAGAGTTGCTAACTGACAGGAGGGCAGGCCAGTTGTAGGGGCTGCAGTGAACCAGTACAGGGCCGCTTATATATAGCTGACACCTTCGTTTTTTATTGGGCACTGTAGCCAGGTAGGATCATTTTGTATTTAAACTGTACCTGCCTATATACTGTATATTATATATATATTATATATATATATATATATATATATATATATATATATATATATATATATATATATATACATATATATATAATATATATATAATATACAGTATATAGGCAGGTACAGTTTAAATACAAAATGATCCTACCTGGCTACAGTGCCCAATAAAAAATACAGGGGGTCCCCTAGTTACAAACATCCAACTTACAAACGACTCCTACTTACAAACAGAGGGAGACAACAGGAAGTGAGAGGAAATCTACCCCTAGGAAGGGAAATTCACACCTGTAAGAGCTATTATGGGGAAAAGGTACCTCCACTGAAGCTTTATCACCAATCTTTGTTTCCACAACAACCCAAAATTTTCAAAATCCAATTGTCATTGGGACAGAAAGTGAGGTGAAAACTTCTGAACAGGGGCACAGACAGCAAAACAAATGTTACAGGGGTGATAACCCTTCCCTGTGCTATCCGGAAAGCTTAAAAATAGTTTTTTTGGCTGGAGCCAAAACACTTAACACTTAAAAAATGTACCTGTTCCGACTTACAAACAGATTCAACTTAAGAACAAACCTGCAGTCACTAACTTGTTTGTAACCCGGGGACCCCCTGTATATATATATATATATATATATATATATATATATATATATATATATATATATATATATATATATATATATATATATATATATACATACATACATACATATATATATATATTACCCTCACCCTTTGCAGCTACAGTGAGGAAGGAAAGTATTTAGACCCCCTTAAATTTTTCACTCTTTGTTATATTGCAGCCATTTGCTAAAATCATTTAAGTTCATTTTTTTTCCTCATTAATGTACACACAGCACCCCATATTGACAGAAAAACACAGAATTGTTGACATTTTTGAAGATTTATTAAAAAAGAAAAACTGAAATATCACATGATCCTAAGTATTCAGACCCTTTGCTCAGTATTTAGTAGAAGCACCTTTTTGATCTAATACAGCCATGAGTCTTTTTGGGAAAGATGCAATAAGTTTTTCACAACTGGATTTAGGGATCCTCTTCCATTCCTCCTTGCAGATCCTCTCCAGTTCTGTCAGGTTGGATGGTAAACGTTGGTGGACGGCCATTTTTGGTCTCTCCAGAGATGCTCAATTGGGTTTAAGTCAGGGCTCTGGCTGGGCCATTCAAGAACAGTCACGGAGTTGTTGTGAAGCCACTCCTTCATTATTTTAGCTGTGTGCTTAGGGTCATTGTCTTGTTGGAAGGTAAACCTTCGGCCCA
The DNA here is from genome assembly GCA_037952835.1 of Lithobates septentrionalis. NCBI lineage: Eukaryota > Metazoa > Chordata > Amphibia > Anura > Ranidae > Lithobates > Lithobates septentrionalis. Next base: position 358,549 of record JBBDGP010001626.1, read on the forward strand.
GTCTGAGGTCCTGAGCACTCTGGAGAAGGTTTTCGTCCAGGATATCCCTGTACTTGGCCGCATTCATCTTTCCCTCGATTGCAACCAGTCGTCCTGTCCCTGCAGCTGAAAAACACCCACACATCATGATGCTGCCACCACCATGCTTCACTGTTGGGACTGTATTGGACAGGTGATGAGCAGTGCCTGGTTTTCTCCACACATACCGCTTAGAATTAAGGCCAAAAAGTTCTATTTTGGTCTCATCAGACCAAAGAATCTTATTTCTCACCATCTTAGAGTCCTTCAGGTGTTTTTTTTAGCAAACTCCATGCAGGCTTTCATGTGTCTTGCACTGAGGAGAGGCTTCCGTCGGGCCACTCTGCCATAAAGCCCCGACTGGTGGAGGGCTGCAGTGATGGTTGACTTTCTACAACTATCTCCCATCTCCCGACTGCATCTCTGGAGCTCAGCCACAGTGATCTTTGGGTTCTTCTTTACCTCTCTCACCAAGGCTCTTCTCCCCCGATAGCTCAGGTTGGCCGGACGGCCAGCTCTAGGAAGGGTTCTGGTCATCCCAAATGTCTACAATTTAAGGATTATAGAGGCCACTGTGCTCTTAGGAACCTTAAGTGCAGCAGAATTTTTTTTTATAACCTTGGCCAGATCTGTGCCTTGCCACAATTCTGTCTCTGAGCTCTTAAGGCAGTTCCTTTGATCTCATGATTCTCATTTGCTCTGACATGCACTGTGAGCTGTAAGGTCTTATATAGACAGGTGTGTGGCTTTCCTAATCAAGTCCAATCAGTATAATCAAACACAGCTGGACTCAAATGAAGGTGTAGAACCATCTCAAGGATGATCAGAAGAAATGGACAGCACCTGAGATAAATATATGAGTGTCACAGCAAAGGGTCTGAATACTTAGGACCATGTGATATTTCAGTTTTTCTTTTTTAATAAATCTTCAAAAATGTCAACAATTCTGTGTTTTTCTGTCAATATGGGGTGCTGTGTGTACATTAATGAGGAAAAAAATGAACTTAAATGATTTTAGCAAATGGCTGCAATATAACAAAGAGTGAAAAATTTAAGGGGGTCTGAATACTTTCCGTCCCCACTGTATAATAGCTTCAACTCTTCTGGGAAGGCTGTCCTCAAAGTTTAGGAGTGTGTCTATGGGAATGTTTGACCATTCTTCCAGGAGCGCATTTTATGAGGTCAGGTACTGATGTTGGACTAGAAGGCCTGGCTCACAGTCTCCGCTCTAATTCATCCCAAAAGTGTGCTATCGAGTTCAGGTCAGGACTCTGTGCAGGCGAGTCAATTTCCTCCACCCCAAACTCGCTCATCAGTGTCTCTTTATGGACCTTGCTTTGTGCACTGGTGCGCAGTCATGTTGGAACAGGAACGGGCCATCCCCAAACTGTTCCCACAAAGTTGAAATTGTCCAAAACGTCTTGGTATTCTGACGCCTTAAGAGTTCCCTTCACTGGAACTAAGGGGCCAAGCCCAACTCCTGAAAAATAACCTTACACCATAATTCCCCCTCCACCAAATGATTTGGACCAGTGCTCAAAGCAAGGTGGTCTGGAAAAACATCCTATGTACTTCAATTAATTGAAGTAAAATTGTATTGGGTTAAAGAATACGTCAACCCAAAATTTCATATTCCTGTAATTTGTATGCTGTACCAAGTACCTGTATGAAAATCTAGAGGTTGAATTGGAGAATATTTCACCTATATCAGACATCAGTGTAATAAGGAGGAAATAGGAAAAGAATACCCCCAAATAGGATTGTCTTCTCAAAACTTTCCAAATAAAAAGTCATCAGGTTAAGCTGACAGGGGGACTTTATAATGACTTAAAGTGTTACTAAACTCAAAGTTTTAATAAAATAACAAACATGTTATACTTACCTGTTCTGTGCAGTGGTATTGCTCAGAGCAGCCCCGATCCTCCTCTTCTGGGGTCCCCAGTGGCAATCTTGGCTGCTCCTCTTCTTCTGCAGGACTATCATAGCCAGCTGCTGGTTATGGGGAGAGGTAGTCCCTGTGTTCCAGAACTGTATGTCTATGCTCCATAGACGTACACAGCGGGACTTAGGCCCGTCCCCACTTCCTCTGATTGACAGCAGCAAGAGTCAATGCAGTGTAAAGAGGAAGTAAGGAAAGAAAAGATGCAGCCCTGCACAGAGCTGATCTCTTCTCCCCTTTCTTACTCTTCACATAGGAAAGGGGGGACACAGGTAAACTGAAAATGTTTTTTACCTTAATACAAGCAATGCATTAAGGTAAAAAACGTTTTTAGGTTTAGTAACACTTTAACACCAAGGAAAGTCTGTACAGCCAGAAAAAGCTATACCTGAAGACATTTTCACCCGATCTCCAGGAACTGTTTATAAATTAAGCCTGGGATCCTCGTTGTCTACGGAGATTGTGAACCCACTCTAACCTGAGCTAAGTAACTTTTCTACTGTTTACAGATCATAGTTTCTGCTTATTTGCTAGGAAGTAAAAGAGAAGGCCTTAAAAAAATACAAGGTTGAGGGAACATCATCAGCATTCAGACTTTATAAAGAATGCAACAAGAAATGCAAGGGTGCAATTAGGGTGGATAAGATAGAACACGAAAGACACATAGCGGAGGAAAGCAAGTATGTAAACAGGATAAAAGGGAGGACAGACCATATTGGCCCCATAAAGAATGAGGAAGGACATCTGGTTACAAAGGATGGGGAGATGGTGAAGGTATTGAATTTATTCTTCTCCTCAGTTTTCACGAGGGAATCGAGGGGCTTCAGTAACCAAAACTGCAGGAAGCACCTCCATGGTTAACAGAGGACAGAATTAAAATTAGACTTGGGAAACTTAACATTAATAAATCACCGGGACCAGATGGCTTGCACCCAAGGGTACTTAGGGAACTTAGTCAAGTAATTGCCAGACCATTGTTCCTAATTTTTACTGACAGTCTACTGACTCGAATGGTACCAGCTGATTGGAGAAAAGCCAATGTAGCACCAATATTTAAAAAGGACCCAAAATACATCCCTGGGAATTACAGACCAGTTAGCCTAACATCAATAGTATGCAAGCTCTTGGAGGGGATGATAAGGGACTATATACAAGATTTTAGTAATGAGAATAGTATCATTAGCAGTAATCAGCATGGATTCATGAAGAATTGTTCTTGCCAAACCAATCTATTAACCTTCTATGAGGAGGTGAGTTGCCATCTAGATAAAGGAAGGCCCGTAGACGTGGTGTATCTGGATTTTGCAAAAGCACTTAACACAGTTCCCCATAAACGTTTACTGTACAAAATAAGGCCTGGTGGCATGGACCATAGGGTGAGTACATGGATTGAAAACTGGCTACAAGGGAGATTTCAGAGGGTGGTAATAAATAGGGAGTACTCTGAATGGTCAGGGGTGGGTAGTGGGGTCCCCCAGGGTTCTGTGCTGGGACCAATCCTATTTAATTTGTTCATAAACGACCTGGAGGATGGGGTAAACAGTTCAATCGCTGTATTTGCGGACAATACTAAGCTAAGCAGGGCAATAGCTTCCCCGCAGGATGTGGAAACCTTGCAAGAAGATCTGAACAAATGAATGGGGTGGGCAACTACATGGCAAATGAGGTTTAATGTAGAAAAATGGAAAATAATGCATTTGGGTGGCAAAAATATGAATGCAATCTATAAACTGGGGGGGAGAACCTCTGGGGGGAATCTAGGATGGAAAAGGACCTGGGGGTCCTAGTAGATGATAGGCTCAGCAATGGCATACAATGCCAAGCTGCTGCTAACAAAGCAAACAGAATATTGGCATGCATTAAAAGGGGGATCAACTCCAGAGATAAAACGATAATTCTCCCGCTCTACAAGACTCTGGTCTGGCCGCACCTGGAGTATGCTGTCCAGTTCTGGGCACCGGTCCTCAGGAAGGATGTACTGGAAATGGAGCGAGTACAAAGAAGGGCAACAAAGCTAATAAAGGGTCTGGAGGATCTTAGTTATGAGGAAAGGTTGCGAGCACTGAACTTATTCTCTCTGGAGAAGAGAAGCTTGAGAGGGGATATGATTTCAATATACAAATACTGTACTGGTGACCCCACAATAGGGATAAAACTTTTTTGTGGAAGGGAGTTTAACAAGACACGTGGCCACTCATTAAAATTAGAAGAAAAGAGGTTTAACCTTAAACTGCGTAGAGGGTTCTTTACTGTAAGAGCGGCAAGGATGTGGAATTCCCTTCCACAGGCGGTGGTCTCAGCGGGGAACATCGAGAGTTTCAAAACACTATTAGATAAGCACCTGGACGACCGCAACATACAGGGATATACAATGTAATACTGACACATAATCACACACATAGGTTGGACTTGATGGACTTGTGTCTTTTTTCAACCTCACCTACTATGTAAGTAGGTAGCATTTTGTTTGTTTGTTGTATGTATATCTACTAGTTTTGTATTGTTTTTCCTATAATTGTAGCAGTTTGTATGTACAGCATTTTTGTGTAGCACATATACCACGGAGGTCTAAGTTTCCTTGCTTTTAACGGAAAGTAACCTTAATAAACGAAAGCAAAACAGGAGTTCTGCTTAAATATATAATTGTGGTTCCTATATGATGTACAAAATGTGAATCAAGAACTGAACATCGAGCAGCTTGCAATCACTGTTGCTTTATAATCATAGAGCAGGCTGGTCTTAGATTGTACAAAGGCTGATTTGCTTCAAGTAGAGAATATAGACCCAATTTGTCACTAATAGGGGGAGACAAAAGACCTTTTGTTAGGCTGCCTTGGGGAACTCTGATTGTGGATTAATGACATTATACTGTACATCATCGGATCTCCAGTGTAAAAAAATGTACATAACATATATACACACACCGGCCACTTTATTAGGTACACCTTTCTAGTACTGGTTTGGACCCCCTTTTGTCTTCATTCTTCGTGGCATAGATTCAACAAGGTGTTGGAAACATTCCTCAGAGGTTATGGTCCATAGTGACATGATAACACAGTTGCTGCAGATTTGTCGGCTGCACATACATGATGGGTATTTCCCGTTCCAGCACATCCCAAAGGTGTTCTATTGGATGAGATGTGGTGAGTGTGGAGGCCATTGGAGTACAGGGATCTCATTGTCCAGTGGTGAGATGATTGGAGCTTTGTGATATGGTGCATTATCCTGCTGGAAGGAGCCATCAGAAGATGGGGACACTGTAGTCATAAAGGGATGGACATGGTCAGCAACAATACTCAGGTAGGCCGTGGTGTTTAAATGATGCTCAATTGGTACTAAGGGCCCAAAATGTGCCAAGAAAATATCCCCCCCCCCCACCATTACACCCCCACCACCAGCCTGAGCCGGTTATACAAGGCAGGATGGATCTATGATTTCATGTTGTTTACACCAAATTCTGACCGACCATCTGAATGTCACAGCTGAAATCGAGACTCATCAGACCAGGCAACGTTTTTCTAATCTTCTAATGTCAAATTCTGCTGGGCCTGTGCGAATTGTAGCCTCCGTTTCCTGTTCTTGGCTGAAAGGAGTGGCACCCGGTGTGGTCTTCTGCTGCAGTAGCCCATCTGCTTCAAGGTTTGATGTGTTGTGTGTTCAGAGATGGTATTCTACATACCTTGGGTGTAACAAGTGGGTACTTCAGTTTCTGTTGCCTTTCTATCATTTTGAACCAGTCTGCCCATTCTTTTCTGACCTCTGAATGAACAAAGCATTTTCCTCCACACAACTTCCGCTCACTGGATAATTTCTCTTTTTTCGGGCCATTCTCTCTAAACCCAAAACTGCTGAAAATCCCAGTAGATCAGCAGTATTGAAATAATCGGACAAGCCCGTCTGGCACCAACAACATTGCCACTTTCAAAATCACTTAAATCCCCTTTCTTCCCCATTCTGATGCTCAGTTTGAACTTCAGCAAGTCATCTTCACCACATCTAGATGCCTAAATGCATTGAGTTGCTGCCAAGCAATTGAACAGGTGTACCTAATAAAGTGGCCGGTGAGTGTGTATATATATATATATATATATATATATATATATATATATATATATAAAGGCCAGTATGATGACCTCAAATTATGGGAGGAGACCAGGGGGGTATTAAAGCAGACCACAGTGGTCTTTTGTCAGTTTCAGTGCGCGGTACTACACGTCACTAGGCCGACTCTTCCAGCTCACCTCATGTTCGTGAGTCTGTGGATTCGATCGCAAGTGCGTTGCGGCTTCTCCATTCGTGGTCTTCATTGGCGGTTCCCGCTCACTGTTGCAGGTAGGATTTGAGCCTTTCGTAACATGTGCAATCTTGCGATTCGTTATGCTTCCTATCCCGCATCCCTTTCGTTAAAAAACCTGCCGCGGAGTTGTTGTCGATCATGTCCCGACATCATTTGGCACAGGCGTAGTACGTTCGAAGGTTCTTCTGCCTTGTTTGTCATCCCATCTGCAAACATACGATTCATTTGTAAATCTAAGCCTCCGAGCCGCTGTCGGTCCGGTCGTTGTCCGATATCACTCGACATAGGCTTCACTGCTTATAGGATTCAATGTCCATGGGGTTGCCGTCTCATCCATTTGGAGATGAGCATGTATTGCTTGTACGGGTTCTGTGGCTGATGGAGGTGGTAATTAGACCCACCTGGTGCCTTGCCTTGATTAGCCTAGAAGGTTGGGTGGTTGGTTTGTGTTCGGTTTCAGAGCTAGGGGTGGCATACACTCTACAACCAAATCGTATCAGATCCATTTAATATTACAAACTATCGGATTTGTTTCATACATTGATAACTGATTCATATTGGAGTCATCTCTCTTTACAAACTGATTCGTAGCAGATATCATTGCATACGTTCGAACCATTGTCTATCATGTTCCCCATTCGTAAACCTGTTGTTACCGCATGTCAGGTTTCTTGACTTATCCCCACTGCCTTCATTTAACTTACCGTATCATTCGCATGTATTCGTACCTAATCGGTTTATCAAAAATCACTACCACCCAGTCGTAAAATATTCTACACCCCATTCAAGTCCAGTCTTACCGGCGACATAAAAACTCGTGTCAGCCCACTGCCCAGGCCGTTTCGTATCAAGTCGCGTCGGCAGCACGAACGATTCAAATCCACGCCACTCACTCGCACTTCGGTCAGTTCCGAATCTAGTCGCACCAGCGACATAACAACCCAAATCCTCGGCTCTACATACCACACCATGTCAGCCCAATCTGAATCTGGTCACATCGGCGTGACATCGCGCTGGCACAATGAGCCGGATCCTCAGCTCTACACTCAACACCATTTACTCACTTCAGCCCGATCCGAATCTAGTCGCATCGGTGTGACATCAGCGGCAGCACAGCGATTCGGATCCTTGGCTCTACACTCAACACCATTTACTCACGCTTCAGCCTGATCCGAATCTAGTCGCATCGGCGTGACATCGCACAACAATTCGGATCCTCGGCTCTACACTCAACACCATTTACTCACTTCAGCCCGATCCGAATCTAGCCGCATCGGTGTGACATCAGCGGCAGCACAACGATTCGGATCCTCGGCTCTACACTCAACACCATTTACTCACGCTCAAGCCTGATCTAAATCTAGTCGCATCGGCATGACATTGCAGCGGCACAACCATTCGGATCCTCGGCTCTACACTCAACACCATTTACTTCAGCCCGATACGAATCTAGTCGCATCGGTGTGACATCGCAGCGGCACAACAATTCAGATCCTCGGCTTTACATTACTCTTATCAAGCATAAACATACACATCTCACTCCATCTACTCGTACGTTGTTGCGGTCGGTCATTCCTACATGCTTGAATTCCGCTATCTTTGTTTTCACCTTCCTGATAGGGCTGCTTACTTGCAATCGTTGCAAGCATCTCTGCAAGTGGCTCAAATCGGCCACTCTTCGTCTCCAGTGGCAAATCGGCCATTCACCTATTCTCTGTCACTTCCCCCTTTAGGTCAGTAGAGTTTGAGTTGGTCCATCCTGCACCAGGTTTGGACAGTATTCCCTCAGAAAGAAAACAAAAAACACACACTGATGACAGGGCTCGCACCTTCACCAGGGGGCCAACCATGCCCCAGCCATGCCCCCGTTTTTAATCAATTTCCTATGTCACCTTACTATAGGTTCCCAGTCAACCCAGTTCTCGACCCCAACCAGGCCTTCACAAGCTAGGGCATCGAGTCAGGTGCGTAGTACAAGGGATCCTCTCTTGCATTTCCCTTAAGCACTCTTTCACGACATGTTTTACTTCACATACATGATTCGAGTTGCTGCTGAGGCGTTAGTAACTGTCACATATTTCTGTGCACTTCACTCTGTTTTCGAAGCGAGATCCTTCACCACGCAAACAAGGTCGTTCAACATCAAGCTTGCTGACAGTGCAAGCGTTAGCAGGCCGAACATACGTCAATAAATTACAGATCGCAACATTCCTACTTAGAATACCAGACTGAAGCTCCCCGCCCCAGTACGCCCCGGGGGCTCTGGTTCACAGGTTTGTGCCGAGCACAGATGGGCACCCGAGCTATCGGTTACCTGGCCAGTCACCTCCTGGCTCACCTTGGTTGCCACCCATTCTTTTGAGTTTTCAAAATTTCCACCCAACAGCGTTCGTACGCAAACTGGCTTCTTCACTACGCCTGTGGTTCCTTTTCCTGTCCTTCTCGTTCTTCTCATTTTTTCCCATCTTTACCTACCCAACGCATCTGTCTCCTCCTGCCTTTTCAACTTATCTTAACATATGCACTTCCCCTCTCTTTGTCTTTTAGCCGAAACCATGTCGCAGGACTGACAGCAAAGACTTTGCCTCTGCCCCTCCATCACCCTCTGTGGGTTCAGAAAGCAGCGGCACTAAACCTCCCAGAGCTTGGACCATCCCCAAGCTCACAGCAGAGCTGCGGCGCAGGGGTATTTCCTACCCTGCCACAGCCAGGAAAGCCACGCTTTTAGGCTGCTATCCCTACCACCAGCGGCAGCCCAACCTGGCACCCAGGCTTCTCTGCAGTCTATAACCTCGACTATGGCTCAGCTCCCAAAAAAAAAAGAAGGATTGGGACTTGCAACTACACTCACTGTAAACTCCTTCATGTTTGCCTCTCATGCCATAAAGCAAATCCCAAAGTCATGGGCGGCATTAATTGGCACCTTTGGGGGGGGGGGGGGGGGGGACAGGATACCTGTCTTTGACACGTATCCTTTCCCACTTCTGGGAGCCCCAGCCGCGGCTATTGACGTCACGGCTGGGGCTCCCCCCTCCTCCCCCTGTTGCCTGGCCAGCAGGAGAGAGGAGCAGGACTCGCGCATGCGCAGTAGGGTTCCCAGCGTGAAGCCGAAAGGCTACACTTCCGGGTACCCTTACCCGCAATGGCAGCACCCGACAGTTGATGGAAATCAGCTGCGGTGCCGACATCGCTGGACTCCAAGACAGGTGAGTGTCCTATTATTAAAAGCCAGCAGCTGCAGTATGTGTAGCTGCTGCTTTTTAATCTTTTTTATTTTTTGGGGGGCGGACCTTCGCTTTAAGCAGCTAAATACATCATGACTAGGCTGCATGCATGTCGGGTGGCTCGTGTTCTACCTATCCTCCCACCTGACTCCCTCCCTGGCCGCCTTCCTTGTGCAGGGATGCACCTTCAGGATTCCACAACGGCCTCATCACGCTGCCCCACACGACCCACGAATGCAAAAACCTACTTTTAGCTGCCAACAATGAGTCAGCCATCGGCATCTTGTTACAAACCAAACTGGACTGGGGGTACATGATCGCCCCAATCGCATAGTAGCCCATTATGTGTCATTTACCTGACACAGGAGCCTGCGATGTCCCCTCTGCTACGGAGAGTCCATCTTCTTTCCGGGTATCGTGGCTCCGGCGCTGTAAATGGTCGGAGCGGCAATGACATCACTCCCGCACATGCGCACGGGAGCAGCCACTAACGGCATATTGCCGTTAGCAGCGGCATGCTCAGTGCGCCTGCCCGCTGCTGTCTATGGTGCATGCGCCGTAGACAGCGGTGTCTGTCTTTTTGCAAATATCTCCTAAACCGTGTAGGTTTAGGGGATATTTCTTGGACCTACAGGTAAGCCTTCATCTAGGCTTACCTGTAGGTCAAAGTGGTCTGTAAGGGTTTACAACCACTTTAAGATGAGTATGTCAGTGTTCTTGATTTCTTGATCAACTCTCCTGGATGCAAGATCGGGATGGAAGGCAACCTCTGAGAGGCCAGCTGACAGCCGAGGATCACAGGGACCGCCGTAGCCAAAGATCGGCGTGCCCATTCCACTGCGCATGTGCCTGGTTCAGCTGGCGCCGCGCTCTGTAGAAAGAGACATCAACATGGAGGAGAGCAGAAAGAAAGAACATACGTCAAGGTTGCCATGACGATGCGGTTCGGAGACGTGGACTCCTTTATTCAGTCACACCCACTCCAAATGCATAATTTATTATATAGAGCAGCGGTCCCCAACCTTTTTGCCACCAGGGACTGGTTTCATGTCAGCCAATCTCCCAGGGGCCGGGGGAGAGGGGCAGATTTAGGGACGGGGTTGTGATTGTGGTGGACGGGGTCAGGGGATGGGATATTCACGGAGTCCCCCTTCACGTCACAACCCCCCTTTTTAGCACAGCCCCCCTCATATCAGTGAACATAGCCCCCCTTTACATCACAGTTTCCTCTTTAAAGCAGTCTCACAGTGTCCCCAGTTTCCCTTCACATCACAGCCCCCCTTTACATTAATGTAACGGGGACTGTTCTGTAAAGGAGGCATTGTAATGTAAAGGGCGCTGTGATGTAAAGGGGGCACTGTGATATAAAGCGGACTGCACTGTAAAGGGGACACTGTAATGTGGAGGGGGGCTGTGATGTTAAGGGGACTGCACTGTAAAGGGGGCACTGTAATGTGGAGGGGGGCTGTGATGTTAAGGGGACTGCACTGTAAAGGGGGCACTGTGATATAAAGGACACTGCAGTGTAAAGGGGCACTGTAATGATTACAGTGCCCCTTTACACTGCAGTGCCCTTTATATTACAGCAATTACAGCCTCCTCCATCACAGTGCCCCCTGCAGTCTGCATCCCTCCTCCTTTCCTCTGTAACATCGCACAGCACACTTCCCCATTCTAACCTCTGCTTCTCCTGCACAGGACTCCTACTTGTTATTAGTCTGTGTGTCTTCTCCCGGCTCCTCTGCCCACCTGCCTGTCCAAAGATGTCATCCTATGGGCCAGGGCGTGGAAGGAGCTTTCCAATCTTATTTGCAGCTCCTCCTGCCCCCTGCCCTGCTGATAGGATGACATTGTCAGGCGGGCGGAGGAGCCGGGAGAGGACACATGGGGCATGGTTGCACAGCAGGAGGTCTGTGATAGTCCTGTGCGGACCGCACTCGCCGTTCATCTCCTGCTGTGCGGCCCGGTCATCAACAGGCCACAGACGGGCACTGGTCCATGGCCCAGGGTTTATTGACCCCTGATATAGAGAACGAAAGGTTCCTGCCCTGACCCTGATCCTAAAGGGACCACACTATAACCTAAGGCAGGGGTCTTCAAACTACGGCTTCCAGTTATTCATTAACTACAATTCCCATCATGCCTAGTCATGTCTAGTTTGAAGATCCCTGACCTAAAGCATTAACCCAATCCCCTACAAACCCTGTAGCATCTCCGCAGTCTATGACCATTTCCTTAAAGATGACCATTCTCCTACAACATGAACCAAATCCCCAACAATTTCTGAAGCAAATCTACAGTCTCTGATCACCCCTTAAGGAAGTCAACTCTCCCACAACATGAACCCAATCTCTAGCAATTTCTGTAGCACATGCACAGTCTCTGACCATCTACGCAAGGATGTCCACTCCCCTAAAGCATGACACCAATCTCCAACAAATCCTGTAGCACATCCGCAGTCTCTAATAATCTTCACAAGGAGGCCACCAGTCTCCTATAGTGTTCTGTAGCATTACATATACTGTATATTATGTGTAGCCCCATGATAATGTCAGTGGTCATGCTTCAAGCCCCCTATACCTTGTAAGGGAGCCATCAACGATCAGGGCTGTTTTTAAGGCAGGGCAAAAGGGGCAGCTGTCCTGGGCCTGGGTCCTGTCATTGTTGTGGGGCCCAAAGCAGCTGCCTCATACTTGCCAACTATCCTGTTTTAAATTCCCTTGTCCCTTGAGGTTTTAGTCTTGTGCTGTGTCCCAATATCTCAGTGTGAAGTGCTGCTAATAATGCTTTTCCCTATTGTTGTGTACAGATGACACACCTGCAGACCCTGTGTTTACATGTAAATTACTGGCACTCATATGTAAATAGCGGCGGCCGGCAGCATTGATATGTATATCATGCCCCCCTGAGGTCATATCCACAGTAATCTCTAGCAACCAATCAACAAGCAGAAATCATGTGTTGTAACCTCTAGCAACTAATCAGTGAGCCGTAATGTGTGCTGTAACCTCTAGCAACTAATCAGTGAGCGGTAATGATACACTGTAACCTCTGGCAACCAATCGCAATAGCCGCCTGATCTGATTCAGTAACCTGATTTTGAGTCTAGCTGCTATTTATTGTAGGTCTCAGAGCAGGTGGAGAGCAAAACTGCATATGGGGGGGGCCAAGAAAAGTTTTACCCAGGGTCCAATCAATATTAAAGCGGAAGTAAACCCATCCATAAAACTGTTTCATTTCCGGCACGTGCCGGAAATGTAACGCTCCCATTGGTTGTGCTCTCAAGATCAACCAATCAACCAATTTAAGTTGACCAAGTGGAGAAAAAATTAGACATCTGATTGGCTGCCCAGGCTTTCTAAACGTTGGACAAAATAAGTTTTCTTTGCACGACCTTATTAAAAGCCAAAGTACACAGGCATCTGAGATGAACTGTCAAGCCGTCCAATGGCTGGTGTCATAACTGATCACATGTGCAGCATCATGGCAGTTGTAGATTAAACAGAGGCAAAGATGGCAGCTTCCTTGGCTGAAAAAGATAGGAGGGTTTACTTACACTTTAAAGACGGCTCTGTCAACGATCTATGGGGATGTTTAGGAAGTAGGGAACTGAGTTTTCCCAGTTTCTATTCAGTGATTCATTCTCTCTTCTTTCATCTAGAAAAGTTTTCAGTTTTTCTGCTAACAGAGAGTGGCCAGAAAATAACCCCCATCCTTCTCATCCATTTCATTAGGTTGTGTAAGTCCCTCAAGACTGAACAGGAGCAGTGCTTTGACTGACATGAGGGATCTAAGCACAATTAATTCCATCCTCACAAAAAGCAATTAAATACAAAAATAAAAGCGAGCTTACTACAGCTTCCCCAATTAAGGGCTTGAGTACACCGGATCATTTAAGGTCAGTTTGTGCTTTCTTTTCATTCTTCGCTACAAGTCGGGGGGCATGCATGGTTAATGCAAAGCAAATGCAGGGCAAACACAAGCCAAATTCATCTCAGATGCCTGTGTACTTTGGCTTTTAATAAGGTCGTGCAAAGAAAACTTATTTTGTCCAACGTTTAGAAAGCCTGGGCAGCCAATCAGATGTCTAATTTTTTCTCCACTTGGTCAACTTAAATTGGTTGATTGGTTGATCTTTCTGTATTTGCACAGAGCCAAAGCTCTACTTTATTGATCAAACCTAAAGGTTATTTCCAGTCTAGCATTGGTTTTATTTAAAAAAAAATTTTTTACATAGATACATTGATCCAGCCTATTCCCTATATATAAGTATGTATACACTATACCTGTGGGGTCCCTCTAGAAGCTGGAAATCACTGTAGAAGGCACTGCTACTCCAATGATCTCTACAAGCTTCCAGGTCCCGTGCTGAGCGGCTGCCCTGCTGCATTGTGAACACAGGGGGTTGCTTTGTATTTTCTCAATAAATGCAAAGCATTCTCTGATAAGACAAATTATGACATCACTGGGCTGCCTTTCCACCTCATACATGCATTAATTGAGAAAACGCAAAGTGATCTCCAAATAGTGCCCATGGACATCCTCCTGTGTTCAAAATGCAGTAGGGCACAGACCCAGAAGCAAATGGAGCCTGCTGAAGTAGCGATGTCTACTACAGTGATTTCCATCTTCCACAGTGATCCCACAGTATAGTATATGCATAGGTGGACCAATGTAACTCTGTAATATTATACATACCTGGGATTCTTCTTTAAAGAAGTTATCTAGCAAAAGACTCTCTCTTCTTATCGATAACCCCGATTCATTAAACAATAGTCACCAGAACCAACAGAGAAGTTCCAACCATGGGCGTCCGCAAATAGGGGCAAGGTAGGGCACTTGCCCCCCCCTGGAATCATCAGGTGTTGGCTTGCAGACTAATGCCGCGTACACACGAGCGGACTTTACGGCGGACTTTGCCCGGCGGACTGGATTTCGTCGGACAATTCGATCGTGTGTGGGCTCCAGCGGACTTTGTTTTCTCAAAAGTTGGACGGACTTAGATTTGAAACTTGTTTAAAATGTATCCGTTGAAATCGAGTCCAGTCGAAAAGTCCGCCGTCTGTATGCTAGTTCGACGGACTAAAAAGCCACGCTAGGGCAGCTATTGGCTACTGGCTATGAACTTCCTTGTTTTAGTCCGGTCGTACGTCATCACGTACGAATTCGACGGACTTTGGTGGATTGTGTGTAGGCAAGTCCGTTCATTCAGAAAGTCCGTCGGAAAGTACGTCGAAAAGTCCGCTGGGCAAAGTCCGCCGTAAAGTCCGCTCGTGTGTACGCGGCATAAGTGTTGTGTTGAAATGTCCGCCGCGGACTTTTTTTTTGAAACGTCTGTTTCTCTGCTGGCTGCTCTGAGCTCTCTGCTCTGTCCTGACACTGTCCAGCAGGGCCGCCATCAGGGGGTACAGCCGATACACATGTACCGGGCCCGAGTGTCTGCAGGGGCTCGGTGGCAACCAGGAAGTGTGCAGGAGAGGGGAGCCGAAGGAGATATAGTGCAGGTCTGCAGGAGAGATGCGGCCGTAGGCTAAGCATAGTAAGCTGGCACGGCTGGGACTTGGGAAATGGTATGAGGGAGGGACTTAACAGCCTTTCAGCTGCTCATTGGCTGAGGAGGCAGCAGGAGGCGGGCTGCTCCGCCTCCTGCTGCTTCCTTAGCCAATAGGTACACAGAGTGCACTGTCCATCACTGAAGAGCCTCGTGCTTCCTGTCTTGGTGGGAGGGACAGAATTCCTCTGTAAAGAAGCTGCTGCAGAGATCGAGGTAAGTGGAAAAAAAAAAGTGTTTTTTACTGAAGTTTTTAGAAGACATGTACAGTGCACAGCCTGCGCTCCCCTGTTAATATCAATCACTGTATTGCCAGCCCTATTGCTGTCCTTTTAGCAGAGTGAAGGTGAAAGTAACATTACACATGTGCAGCATAGGTGTCAGCTTATGTCACCATGTTAAAAGGACAGCACTATGGGTAGCATTACAGTGATTGTTATTAGTCCAGGTTCACTAAACTAGCCAATGCTCTGAAAAGCAATCCATGCGGATTGCTTTTCAGGCCCCTTTCACATGAGTGGTCCGATCGGGTCCTCCTGTCTGTTTTTTAGGCAACCTGATCGGACCGCCCATTGTTCTCTATGGATCGGCAGATTTAAATGGAAATGTGTCTGTTTACACCCACCTGCCTCTGATCTTATCAGGCAGAAAGAAAAGATGGAAGGACCTCCATGCCCCTCCATCTGGCCGGATCAGTGGACAGTTGGGTGTAAACGTACGGCATGAGCAGACACAGGTCTGTCAGTTATCCGCTCAGCTCAACAAGGGATCCACGGACAGATCCCCTGCTGAGAAAAACTGGATCGGCCCCTGTGAAGATTGCAGCTAGAGTGCAGATAAGGCCGGCCATAGATTGTTTGAATTCTGTTTAGCAGAGACTGGCTGAGATTCAAACTATGTATGGACAGGCTGAATGTACCCAAGTTAATCAATCAATCAACTTGAGTACGACCAGCCTGTCAGATTTTACATACAATTATCGCTAGCAGCTCTTGTAGCCACTAGCAATAATTACTGTGTTCTCCTGGCAGGGGCAGTTTTCCCACCTCCCACTGGGAGAATACAATGGCTCCACAGCAGGGGTTCCCCCAACAACACTGTCTGTGTTAATGGGGGAATCAAGCAATTTTTTTCCTGCAACCCGTGGGACAGAGATGTTTTACTACAAACAGCAGACTCCGTGGCGCCAAAACGCAGAACACCCGTCCGCGAAAAAAACTCGAGTTGGTTTAATGGCACTCTCACCCTATTCAAGCAAGAACGCAGAAGAGCTGAGAGAACTTGGAGAAGAAATCCCACCAAGGAAAACCATGCTAACTACAAAGCACTCACGGTGAAATACCACAAGGCAATCTTCAAAGCCAAAAAAGAACATTTCGCAGACACCATCTCATCCGCCTTAAACCGCCCACGGGAACTTTTCAAAATAGTTGCTCAATCAATGAACCCGACCTGCCTAGAGCCCCCTGCAAACGATACTCAAGAATTCTGCAATGAGTTATCAGATTTCTTCATCGACAAAATCGACAACATTCGGAAAGCAATTCATCAGAAAATAACAACCAACCTCACCCAACCAATGCAAAAAGAGGATATCGACACGAACATCACTCAACCACCGAATTTCTTTTTGTCCCCAATCACTACGGACACGACTAAAAACATCATCGGAAGCCTTCGCGACAGCACATCACCGAACGACATCATCCCCACCAAATTGCTCAAAGAATGTTCCGACATCCTGGCCCCCATCCTAACACATCTCATAAATCAATCATTCAAAGAAGGGACTGTGCCAACCTCCCTCAAGCAAGGCATCGTCAAACCCCTGCTAAAGAAACCTAATCTCGACCCTAAAGACCCTAACTGCCGCAGACCAATAACAAGCCTCAACACCATCTCCAAGATTATAGAGAAAGCAGTAGTACAGCAGCTACAACACCACCTGGAGTCACACCACCTCCTGGACCCTCTGCAATCAGGCTTCCGCCCAGGCCATGGCACAGAAACAGCACTTCTCAAAATATGGGACGACGCCCTCGAAGCAGCAGATGACGGAGAACCGAGTCTCCTGGTACTGTTAGACCTCAGCTCAGCATTCGATACAGTGGACCACAATACTTTACTTGTCCGCCTCTCAGAAGTTGCAGGAGCCACAGATTCTGCCCTAAAATGGTTTACATCCTTCTTAGAGAATCGCTCTCAGACAGTGAAACTAGGAACATTCACCTCGGAATCTCGGGCAGTCTCCTGTGGAGTCCCTCAGGGCTCACCATTGTCACCAGTGCTATTTAACATCTACATCCGCCCGCTTCTCAATATCATCAGAAAAACCGACCTCTGCTTCCACTCATACGCAGACGACACCCAACTCTACCTTCGCATCAACGGACAAAAAGATCATCATCAGCAACTACAGGAATGCCTCACTTTAATCAATGACTGGATGACCACTAGCTCCCTCAAACTCAACGGATCAAAAACAGAACTTCTTCTCCTGCAAGCCAACAAAAATTCCAAAATTAAGATTCCGTGGACACCACCCTCCATCCTCGGACAGACCATCTCCCCCAGCACCAAAGTCAAGAGTCTCGGAGTCATCTTTGACTCAGGAATGACAATGGATGCACAAATAGGATCGGTGGTGAGCGGATCCCACCACCTCCTCCGCCAGCTTCGCAGACTCATCCCCTTCATCCCAGAAGAGGACAAAGCGGCAGTTGTGGGAACAATCATCAATTCCCGACTCGACTACGCAAATTCGCTCTACGTAGGTCTACCCCAATATCAGCTTGCGCGCTTGCAACTCATCCAAAACACGGCGGCAAGACTGTTAACAGGAAAAAAAGCCCTGGGAATCCATCTCCCCATCCCTAAAAAGCCTACATTGGCTAACTGTGAAGAATCGGATCACATTCAAGACCCTCTGCCTCACCCATAAATGCATACAAGGAAACGCTCCGCAATATCTCCGGGAAAAAATAAAACACTACACACCGAATCACAGTCTTCGATCAGCTAACCAAAACCTCCTCATCATTCCCAAATACCGCTACAAAGCAAAGGGAGAACGTAGATTTGCAGTCCAAGGACCTCGACTATGGAATGCTCTCCCAACCAACATCCGCATGGAAGAAAACCACCAGGCCTTCAGGAAAAAACTAAAGACCTTCCTTTTCTAGAAGCTGGCTACAGAGAATACATCTAGCGCCTTGAGGCGATTCAGTTCGCAATTGCAGCGCTTTACAAATCATTCATTCATTCATTCATTCATTCATTCACAGAGATGGGGGGAAAAAAATCATAATTTGGCCAAAATGGGGAAAAAAGTGCTTGCTTTATATATACTTTAGTATGATACATAACTAGAACATCTAATATATATATATATATATATATATATATATATATATATATATATATATATATATATATATATATATATATATATAAATAATCAATATAATTTGGACATTATAAGGCAACAATTGCAAGCTATTTACTCACAGTGAAATCCCCCCACTTCCTGTTCTGGTGACACTAAGATAGGAAGTGAGGGGAAATCTCATACAATGATATGACCCTATTAGATGTTCTAGTTATGTATAAAAAGTATATATAAAGCAAGCACTTTTTTTTTCCATTTTGGCTAAATTATGGAAGAGTTAAAACCACATTCTTTTTTTTACCATCTGTGTCCCATTGTGAGGTCACGTAGGCGCTACAGTTAGTGAGAGAGAAATGCCCTTGGAGACAGTTGCCACCAGAACCGGAGTCCCAGGATGGTGGAGAAGGGACTGGAGGAGGAGGAGGATGTGGGATGAAGGAGGAGGAGGACATGGGATAGAGGAGGATGTGGGATGAAGGAGAGGAGACTGGAGGAGGATGTGGGATGAAGGAGAAGGGACTGGAGGAGGAGGAGGATGTGGGATGAAGGAGAAGTGACTGGAGGAGGAGGATGTGGGATGAAGGAGAAGGGACTGGAGGAGGAGGAGGTTGTGGAATGAAGGAGAAGTGACTGGAGGAGGAGGAGGATGTGGAATGAAGGAGAAGGGACTGGAGGAGGATGCGGGATGAATGAGCAGGGACTGGAGGAGGAGGATGCGGGATGAAGGAGAAGGGACTGGAGGAGGAGGAGGATGTGAGATGAAGGAGAAGGGACTGGAGGAGGAGGAGGATGCGGGATGAAGGAGAAGGGACTGGAGGAGGAGGAGGATGCAGGATGAAAGAACGGGACTGGAGGAGGAGGAGGATGCGGGATGAAGGAGAAGGGACTGGAGGAGGAGGATGCGGGATGAAGGAGAAGGGACTGGAGGAGGAGGATGCGGGATGAAGGAGAAGGGACTGGAGGAGGAGGATGTGAGATGAAGGGACTGGAGGAGGAGGAGGAGGATGTGGGATGAAGGAGAAGGGACTGGAGGAGGAGGAGGATGTGGGATGAAGGAGAAGGGACTGGAGGAGGAGGAGGAGGATGTGGGATGAAGGAGAAGGGACTGGAGGAGGAGGAGGATGTGGGATGAAGGAGAAGGGACTGGAGGAGGAGGAGGAGGATGTGGGATGAAGGAGAAGGGACTGGAGGAGGAGGAGGATGTGGGATGAAGGGACTGGAGGAGGAGGAGGATGTGGGATGAAGGAGAAGGGACTGGAGGAGGAGGAGGATGTGGGATGAAGGAGAAGGGACTGGAGGAGGAGGAGGATGTGGGATGAAGGAGATGGGACTGGAGGAGGAGGAGGATGTGGGATGAAGGAGAAGGGACTGGAGGAGGAGGAGGAGGATGTGGGATGAAGGAGAAGGGACTGGAGGAGGAGGAGGATGTGGGATGAAGGAGTAGGGACTGGAGGAGGAGGAGGATGTGGGATGAAGGAGAAGGGACTGGAGGAGGAGGAGGATGTGGGATGAAGGAGAAGGGACTGGAGGAGGATGTGGGATGAAGGAGAAGGGACTGGAGGAGGAGGATGTGAGATGAAGGGACTGGAGGAGGAGGAGGATGTGGGATGAAGGAGAAGGGACTGGAGGAGGAGGAGGATGTGGGATGAAGGAGAAGGGACTGGAGGAGGAGGAGGATGTGGGATGAAGGAGATGGGACTGGAGGAGGAGGAGGATGTGGGATGAAGGAGAAGGGACTGGAGGAGGATGTGGGATGAAGGAGATGGGACTGGAGGAGGAGGAGGATGTGGGATGAAGGAGAAGGGACTGGAGGAGGAGGAGGATGTGGGATGAAGGAGAAGGGACTGGAGGAGGAGGAGGATGTGAGATGAAGGAGATGGGACTGGAGGAGGAGGAGGATGTGGGATGAAGGAGAAGGGACTGGAGGAGGATGTGGGATGAAGGAGATGGGACTGGAGGAGGAGGAGGATGTGGGATGAAGGAGAAGGGACTGGAGGAGGAGGAGGATGTGGGATGAAGGAGAAGGGACTGGAGGAGGAGGAGGAGGATGTCACATGAAGGAGAAGGGACTGGAGGAGGAGGAGGATGTGGGATGAAGGAGAAGGGACTGGAGGAGGAGGAGGATGTGGGATGAAGGAGAAGGGACTGGAGGAGGAGGAGGAGGATGTCACATGAAGGAGAAGGGACTGGAGGAGGAGGAGGATGTGGGATGAAGGAGAAGGGACTGGAGGAGGAGGAGGATGTGGGATGAAGGAGAAGGGACTGGAGGAGGAGGAGGAGGATGTCACATGAAGGAGAAGGGACTGGAGGAGGAGGAGGATGTGGGATGAAGGAGAAGGGACTGGAGGAGGAGGAGGATGTGGGATGAAGGAGAAGGGACTGGAGGAGGAGGAGGAGGATGTCACATGAAGGAGAAGGGACTGGAGGAGGATGTGGGATGAAGGAGATGGGACTGGAGGAGGAGGAGAAGGACATGGGACCAGGGAGATGAGACTGAAAGAGGAGGCCATGGGATGGGACTTAGTGGGACTGCCAGTGGGCGGGCCCTGGGGAATGTTGATGGTCAGGTCTGGGGGTGGGGGGGGGCCCAGGCCTAAAACTGTGTAAGGGGCCCCAAAATGTCTGATGGCAGCCCTGCTGTCCAGTGCCCTCGGCTCTGCAGCTCAGTCTTTCCGCCCCCCTCTTCAGTGATTGGCTGCCTGTGTAGTGTAGGTGTGTCTCATCATGTTGTGTAGATGGATCCGCCCACTCTAGTGCGAGCCACTGAGTGACATGCTGTCAGTCTGCCACTATGTAGATCTGGGCTGACACTGCCACCGCCCACTAAACTGCGAGCTGCCCAGTGATATGCTAATGCTACCTGTGCCTAGGCAACAAGAACAGCGAGGAACCACAGGTAACAGCAGTTAGTAGCAGCCAGGACTCCGTAGGTGGTGAGAGGAAGGATGATTGATGGGGAGCATGCAGGTGTAGGTGGGGGAGGTGTCACTTCTGCAGGCATGGCATGGAGTGATAAGTAATATGCTTTCCCTCTCTCTCAGTACTACTGCCTTCCTCTCAATCTTTTATGCCTTCCCTCTTTCTCTCTACTCCTGCTCCCATCCCTTCTCACTACTTCTGCCTCTGTCTTTCACTTTCTTCCTCTACCTCTTCTGCTGCCTTCTATCTGTACTACCTTCTCTCTCTATACTCCTGTTTTCTCCACTTCATTACTGAACTCCTTGCTGTCTCCTTAGATCCACTACTACCTCCATCTCTCACTGGTTCTGTTTCCACATATGTGGCAAATAGTAAACATTGAGAGCATGGGTGTCCATAAAATTATGCCCCCCCCTGAAAAAAGTTCTGCGGACGCCCATGGTTCCAACCCTTCCCTACCCAATGCAAGATTAAAAATATATACAGTATCTCACAAAAGTGAGTACACCCCTCACATTTTTGTAAATATTTTATTATATCTTTTCATGTGACAGCACTGAAAAAATTACACTTTGCTACAATGTAAAGTAGTGAGTGTACAGCTTGTATAACAGTGTAAATTTGCTGTCCCCTCAAAATAACTCAACACACAGCCATTAATGTCTAAACTGGCAACAAAAGTGAGTACAACCTTAAGTTAAAATGTCCACATTGGGCCCAATTAGCCATTTTCCCTCCCCGGTGTCATGTGACTCGTTAGTGTTACAAGGTCTCAGGTGTGAATGGGGAGCAGGTGTGTTAAATTTGGTGTTATCGCTCTCACTCTCTCATACTGGTCACTGGAAGTTCAACATGGCACCTCATGGCAAAGAACTCTCTGAGGATCTAAAAAAAATAATTTTTGCTCTACATAAAGATGGCCTAGGCTATAAGAAGATTGCCAAGACCCTGAAACTGAGCTGCAGCACGGTGGCCAAGACCATACAGCAGTTTAACAGAACAGGTTCCACTCAGAACAGGCCTCACCATGGTTGACCAAAGAAGTTGATTGCACGTGCTCAGCGTCATATCCAGAGGTTGTCTTTGGGAAATAGAGGTTTGAGTGCTGCCGGCATTGCTGCGGAGCACACTGCATCAAATTGGTCTGCATGGCTGTCATCCCAGAAGGAAGCCTCTTCTAAAGATGATGCACAAGAAAGCCCTCAAACAGTTTGCTGAAGACAAGCAGACTAAGGACATGGATTACTGGAACCATGTCCTGTGGTCTGATAAGACCAAGATAAACTTATTTGGTTCAGATGGTGTCAAGCGTGTGTGGCGGCAACCAGGTGAGGAGTACAAAGACAAGTGTGTCTTGTCTACAGTCAAGCATGGTGGTGGGAGTGTCATGGTCTGGGGCTGCACGAGTGCTGTCGCCACTGGGGAACCATGAATGCCAACATGTACTGTGACATGGACTTTTATGGTACCATACAAAAGCTTGGGATACACAAACTTGGTATTAAAAGTTTTAAATTTTATTACAATCACAATTTAAAATACATACATTTAAAACGAAAGAGACAAAACAATGGCTCTATATAGTCACAAATGGTGTGACACTAGAATGATCATACCATCTCTATAGTGTTTGCTCGACATGTTTCGCGGAAGGAGTTATCGCTTTTTCAGGAGCTTGTTTTTGTACATATATACATATCATGTTATAGAGCGATTACCAATGTCAAACTATAAATAAAGAGAGAAAACACATTAGTTATAATATCATACAATCATCAGAATATTGATTACTTATGAAATATGATACGGTATATTTTGTGTCAAACTACAAATCAAGAGAGAAAACACATCGTACAGTCATCAGAATATTGATTACATATGAAATAAAGATACATTTTGTGTAGTAGTATTCCCAACAGTTCGTCTTACCCAAGACACAACCACGTACAAACCCGTGGAGGAGGTCATTCCAGGCGGGCATGGGAGCCCCACACACAGAAGGCACACATCTGATATCTGGTCAAAAAGCAGATTCAAAAAATTGGTATTAATACTAAGCCAAGAAGCTAAGCTAACGAGGGTAATCAAAGGAGCTGAACAACTTTGCTCAACATACCATGACAATCACTGCATAAAGGGGGCCTCTACGATATTTCAAAGTACAGCCGCAACACACTTTAATGGTAAATAAGTAAAAGCTGCTCTAGCCCAAACTATACAAAAAGCTTACAAGAAAGAAAACAACACAAAAAGACAACACATTACTGTGTCATATAAATACTTTACCTAGTACAATTGATAAACTGCAAAACTCCATGTGTTTTTTTTTGAATGTGCGAGTATATAGGATTATTCCAAAAAATTTGTATAGTCAAAAGTATCTAAAAATTGTAAAGAACCAAATAGTATTATCATTACCTGACAGGTCTAGTAACCCAGTCATGTATATTTCACCAGTGCTCACCTTCAAAATTGTGGACACTTGGATACAAATGGAATAAAGTGCTTGGTCAAAAGATACAGGCATCCACTATTAGTCCCACATAAAATGCCCTAAAGATGGAAACACACAGGGCATGTAGTAAGGTTAAAAAGTTTGTAAGTACACCACAGGCTAAAGCAGGGTCCATATTATACATACCACTCATATAGGCTGGTTCCGAGAAGGATATAGCAGAGCGGCTGTGTTACCCAGCCTCTCTATTTATGTGTGTGTGCACGTGTAGGCTCCTGCCTGGCGCCGCTCACACCGCCCCAATGGCGTGTGATGTCACCGGACCCGGCCCCTCCATCAGATAAGGGTGGGAACATTGGGAACATTGTGCTGATGTCCCACTTACAATAGCAACATATGTGTCATGATGTATTAAAAAACAAAGAATGGTATCGCCCCATCGATCCACAAATTTCATCATATGAAAGGGAGTTCCGGGAACTTTGTATCCAGGCCTACATGAAGGGACTGATTGATAAGGATACGCTGCAATATCTAATCAATCCCCATCCACGCACACCCACATTTTATACCAAGGTCCATAAAAACCTGACCTGTCCACCAGGGAGGCCCATAATCTTTGACATTGGATCTTTGACCGAAAATGCCAGTAGATTTGTGGACTCCTTCCTTCTCCCTCATGTAATAAGTCTTCCCTGGATTTACTTAGACATGTGGAGGGGACACATGTTCCCCCGGGCACCCTACTCGTTGCTATCGATTTAGAATCTCTATATTCCAGTATCCCGCATGAGTGGAGGGTCCGGGTGACGGGGTCCTTCCTTATGGAAGAAGACAGACACTTATGGCCACTTAATCGATTTGTTCTGGACTTGCTTACCTTCATTCTAACTAGGAATTATTTTTTGTTTATGGATCAGCTCTTTCTTCAAACACAGGAAGTAGCCATGGGCACATGTTGTGCCCCATCTTATGCAAATTTAGATCTAGGAGGTTGGGAAAGAGAGTTTTTTTTCCAGTGAGGCCTTCATGCACTGACTCCCTTTAATTTTATGTTTGTTTCGTTATATTGACAACTTGATGGTCATCTGGGCCGGTACTGAGAAGGAATTGCATTTATTCTTGGAAAAATTAAATTCCAATTGTTATAACCTGAAATTTACTCACACCATTAGTAAGTCACAGATATGCTTTCTTCATTTGAACATCTTAGTCGATCTAGATGGATACATAAAGTCAGATTTATACCGGAAGCCAAGTGTGGGTAATACTCTACTTCATGCCAGCAGCTTACATCCAAGCTCGCTGGTTAGACGTATCCCGTACGCCCAATACCTTTGCTTATGGAGGAACCGTACCTCAGATGCAGACTTGAAGAGACAGGCTGATCTGTTACAACAGAGTCTCCTGGCAAGGGGTTATTCTTGAACATTGTTGAGACACTCCTTTAATGGAGCCAAGGCAAAAACAAGAAGGTCTCTACTATATGATACTCCTGTGAAAACGAAATATGAAAACTGTTGGCCTGGTTACAAAGTTCTCCAAAAATGAACCCTGTCACGGAACGTCCCACACTCCGCTTGAGTGCTTCCGTCAGTATACCGCTTCCTAAGTTCTGGAACACGAGTCCAATGGATCTGGCTATAGGAACCCCCAAGAACTAGACAACACCAGTCTTGGAGTACATCAGAACTACTCTTTATTTGAGATCTCACACACATTTATACACCAGGATGACTCAAAGCTAACCTAATTAACATGAGCTCCAATAGGAGTCGTCCCGTCTCCTACATTGTATGGAGGACAATGTCATTAGCTCATTCAATTAACATAAGCACAAGTTGACACCAGCATCTCCTCACATGATGTGTCCCAACAGAAGGAATCAGTCTTATCAGCAGGGGGCTGCTGGAGGAACCCCCCCTCCCTCTTCAGGGACACAGATCCACAGCAAGGAGTCCCCATACAATATATACATGACTGAGTCCGATTAATACAGTTCAGACTGGATTTCTCATTCACCTCAAATGCTAGGGCCCATAATCGGTGGGCAACAGGCCCGCACACAGTCCTCTCCAACAGCCTCTGCTCCGGCCAGGTCCGTGACATTTCTCCCCTTTCGGCAGGAGACTAACACAGGAGGAGACCCCAGACGGGTTGACTCCGAAGTTAGTCAGTAGTTCCAGTCCTCTACTGCCTGTACCCACACAGTACCCCAAACAAATTATTCCAAACAGTGTATTACTCACCCAGCCATCCTCTGCCTCTCTCAGAGAACATATCCGCCGCTGGGGAGAGGCCCGGACTGGCCCTTCTCCCTGGAATCCTTTCTGCCGCTGGAGAGAAGACAGGGGGACTGGGCTCACTCCATCCTGCTGTTGGGGATCTGGGCCCACTGCCCAGCATCCCTGGGGTATACAGGTGGGGACTGAAGCCCCATCAACCGACACCAGATCAAGCTGCAGTTGTGAGGTGATGACTGCATTCTCTCCTTGGATCCTGATCTGCAGCTCGCGATAGACTGCCACCTCCTCACCTTGGGCCTCCACAATTGCTGCAGGTGTGGGGCAGAGGTCTTGGACCCTCTGTCCGGTTGCCAGCACTTCTGCTGGGGGTTTGCCAGGTGGTTCCTCCTCTACAGAAACGTCTATTAAATCCCCAGTCTCTGGAATTGGTAAAAGTGTGGGACAGAGGTCTTGGACCCTCTGTTTAGTTACCAGATCTTCAGCTGGAGAAGTTTGTTTTAACTCCATAGAGGCTGCTGGCAGAAAATCACATGTCCCTGTCAGTGTTGTGGGAGAAAGGCCGACTACCTCTTCTCTCAGGAAGGCCGAAGCCACTGTTGGTGCTGGGCAGAACACAGTGAACTTTGGCCCTGATAGCAGCTCTTCTGCTGGAGGCTCATCAGGTTGTTCTTCCTCAGCAGAAAAGTCTATCAAATCCCATGTCTCTGCAACTGATGTCTGGGAATAGAGGTTCACCATCTCCTGTCCATGGAACCCAGAAGATGCTATCATTTCTGGACAGAGGTTAGCAGAGCTCTGCCCTGTTGTCAGCACTTCAGGTTTGGGGACGGCAATCTCCGGATATTCCACTGCCGATTCTCTGGCATGCTGCTGAACGTGTTCTAGCAGTTTCCTGTATGCCCTTTCCAGATGCTGTTCCTTCCTTAGCAAATGGTCCAGATCAGGTTTGAGCTCTGAGACCCCTGCAAGACCGAGCATAGACTCTCTATAGTCTCTCATGTCCTCAAGGTCAGGTTCCCCTTCATCGCCAAACATAAAAAGATCTGTAAGGTTCTCCCACAGCAATCCAGGGCCGCCAAAGTCATATCCCTCCGGAGAGCATTCTGTTGTCTCCCCTAAATATCCCTCCTCTGCGTGCCATTGCAGAGCCCGATAACAATTGTCCAGCTCTATCTCCTGCTGGACCAACCTGTCCAACTCAGTCACCCATTGCTCCTGGGGCTGCTCTCCCAGGAATGCCATCCGCAATGCCCGTTGGTCACTGGCCCGTTGCTCTTGGGTTGGAAAGCACTTGCCCTGTTTTATACCAGCGAGACGGAGGGCTGCAATCCAGAGCTCCACCCGAATCAGCTGCCTGAGCTCCAGGCATTCATCCTCAGACACAGTCCTGGTGTACGTTGAAAGGATGATCCGCAGCAGCCCCGGGAATTCTGATGCCAGGTCCATATCTCCGCTGGGGTGACTGAAGTCTGCTATGCTGATCTTGGATCCAGTTGGAGGTTTGGATGTCCCAGACTTCAGACTTCAGGAAGCTATCCCACTGCTGCCACCAATGTCACGGAACGTCCCACACTCCGCTTGAGTGCTTCCGTCAGTATACCGCTTCCTAAGTTCTGGAACACGAGTCCAATGGATCTGGCTATAGGAACCCCCAAGAACTAGACAACACCAGTCTTGGAGTACATCAGAACTACTCTTTATTTGAGATCTCACACACATTTATACACCAGGATGACTCAAAGCTAACCTAATTAACATGAGCTCCAATAGGAGTCGTCCCGTCTCCTACATTGTATGGAGGACAATGTCATTAGCTCATTCAATTAACATAAGCACAAGTTGACACCAGCATCTCCTCACATGATGTGTCCCAACAGAAGGAATCAGTCTTATCAGCAGGGGGCTGCTGGAGGAACCCCCCCTCCCTCTTCAGGGACACAGATCCACAGCAAGGAGTCCCCATACAATATATACATGACTGA
This sequence comes from Lithobates septentrionalis, assembly GCA_037952835.1. Taxonomy (NCBI): domain Eukaryota; kingdom Metazoa; phylum Chordata; class Amphibia; order Anura; family Ranidae; genus Lithobates; species Lithobates septentrionalis. The sequence continues at coordinate 386,568 of JBBDGP010001626.1, forward strand.
GTCCGATTAATACAGTTCAGACTGGATTTCTCATTCACCTCAAATGCTATGGCCCATAATCGGTGGGCAACAGGCCCGCACACAGTCCTCTCCAACAGCCTCTGCTCCGGCCAGGTCCGTGACAAACCCCAACTAAGATCGCTAATTGCAAAGAATTGGCACTTCTTCAGGGAGGACTATACTATTTCAAAATACGTGAGACAGACTCCGATACTGGTTTTTAGACAAGCTATTACCTTGAGAGACCAACTAACATCTAGTCACTACACACCGCACAAGAATGCCAACTCCCTACCAAGGGGTACATATCGCTGTGGCAGATGTCCGCGACCCACCCCTCGCTGTCCCATGGGCAATGCAACCATGTACAGGTCCCGTTTGCGGCATGTAAATGCCTGATCTGGGACATTGCGCATGCACACTTCGGAGCCGGGTCTGGTGACATCACACGCCATTGCAACGGTGTGAGTGGCGCCGGGCAGGAGCCTACACAAGCACATACACATAAATATAGAGGCTGGGTGACACAGCCTCTCTGCTGCTATCGCTGCTATATTCTCCTCGGAACTAGCCTATGTGAAGGGTATGTATAATATGGACCGTGCATTAGCCTGTGATGTACTTAAAAACTTTTTAACCTTACTGCATCCCCTGTGTGTTTATATCTTTTTTTTTTATGTGGGGCTTATAGTGGATGCCTGTATCTTTTGACCAAGCACTTTATTCCATTTGTATCCAAGTGCCCTGTGTGTTTCTATCTTTAGGGCATTGTATGTGGGACTTATAGTGGATGCCTGTATCTTTTGACCAAGCAATTTATTGAATTGGTATCCAAGTGTGTCCACAATTTTGAAGGTGAGCACTGGAGAAATATACTTGACTGGGTTACTATGTATATAGTGTTATGCCGCGTACACACGGTCGGACTTTCCGGCATACTTGGTCCGGTGGACCAGAGTGTGCCGGACAATCCGCCCGTGTGTAGGCTCCGGCGGACTTTTCCGGCGGACTTTTCCCCAAAAGCCCGCCGGACCTAGATTTGAAACAAGTTTTAAATCTTTCCGTCGGACTCAGTTTCGGGCGGAAAGTCCGCTCGTCTGTGTGCTGGTCCGACGGAAAGCCCGCTCGTGTGTATGCTGGTCCACCGGACCAGATACGACGAGAGGGCAGGGTATTGCATCTCGCGCTCGCTGCAATAGGAAAAACACATTTTCCTATTGCGGCGAGCGCGATGCATACCAGGCCCTTAGGTCTGGTATGGATTATAAAGGGAACCCCTTACGCCGAAAAAACGGCGTGGGGTCCCCCCTAAAATCCATACCAGACCTCGATCCGAGCACGCAGCCCGGCCGGTCAGGAAAGGGGGTGGGGACGAGCGAGCGCCCCCCCTCCTGAACCGTACCAGGCCGCATTAACATGGGGGGTGGGTGCTTTGGGGGAGGGGGGCGCCCTACGGGGCCCCCCCACCCCAAAGCACCTTGTCCCCATGTTGATGAGGACAAGGGCCTCTTCCCGACAACCCTGGCCGTTGGTTGTCGGGGTCTGCGGGCGGGGGGCTTATCGGAATCCGGGAGCCCCCTATAATAAGAGGGCCCCCAGATCCCGGCCCCCCACCCTATGTGAATGAGTATGGGGTACATGGTACCCCTACCCATTCACCTAGGCAAAAAGTGTAAATAATAAAACACTACACAGGTTTTTAAAATATTTTATTAAACAGCTCCGTGGGGGGGGATCTTCCTCCGGCTTCGGGGGTCTTCTTCCGGCTTCGGGGGTCCCTCCGGTTCATCTTCTTCCGGCGTCCGGTTGGTTCTTCTCTGCTCTCTTCTCCCGGTGTTCCAGTTTTTCGGCCGGCTCCTCCGCTGTCTTCGGGTAGCTCTCTTGCCAGCGGAGGTCCGGACTTCTGGGCTTCTTTTCTTCTGGGCTTCTGGGCTTCTTGTCTTCTCTTCTCTTCTCCAGATGTTGACACGACGCTCTCTCTGGCTGGACTGCTCTCTGAGGGCTGCGTTGTGACTTATATAGGGCGCCCCCCTCCCCCAAAGCACCCATCCCCCATGTTGAGGGTATGCGGCCTAGTACGGTTCAGGAGGGGGGGTGCTCGCTCGTCCCCACCCCCTTTCCTGACCGGCCAGGCTGCATGCTCGGATCGGGGTCTGGTATGGATTTTAGGGGGGGACCCCACGCCGTTTTTTCGGCGTAAGGGGTTCCCTTTATAATCCATACCAGACCTAAGGGCCTGGTATGACCCGCGACGGGGCTCGCAAGGTGTCAATCTCGCTGATAAAAGCGGCAAGATTGACATCCTTTTCTAGTCCTGTCGCACCTGAGTCACGTTTAAAATGAACAGACTTGTCCGTGTGTGGGCAAGTCCGTTCATTCTGAAAGTCCGCCGGAACTCCGGCGAAAGTCCGTCGGAAAGATGGGCGGACTTAGCCCGCCACAAAGTCCGGTCGTGTGTGGGCAAGTCCGTCCGTTTTAAAGTCCGGCGCACCTGGCGGACAAAGTCCGTCAAAAAGTGTGCCGGACCAAGTAGGACAGAAAGTCCGACCGTGTGTACGTGGCATTAGGCCTGTCAGGTCCTGAAAAAAACTATTTGGTTCTTTACAATTTTTAGATACCTTTGATATACAAATTTTTGTAATAATCCTACCATGTTTCCCCGAAAAAAGGACCTACTTTGAAAATAAGCCATACTGTGATTTTCAGGGAGGGCTGCAATATAAGCCCTACCTCGAAAATAAGCCCTAGTTTAAAAGTGTTTTAAATCCTAAAATGCACTTTATTGCAGTGTTACCGTATATACTGTGAACTGTGTACCGTTTGTTGCTGTGATGTATGTGTGAATGCCTTCTGTTCGGCGCCGCTTGGTGCTCAGCTTATCCCCCGCTGCTCTCTTCCTTCTCTTCTCCCAGCTGTCAGCAGGGGATCTCTGCCCCCACTCTGCAGTGCTCAGAGCGGGGAAGGAAGCTCCGGCGGACCATTTAAGCGCCGAGCAGCGCTCAGCTGATCCCCGCTGCTCTCCTCTTTGCCTCTTCTGCCAGCGGGGAATTTTGGGCCCCCTTCCCTCTGCAACGCTCGGAGCGTGCCCTGGACTGCACCAGAAAATTAAGGTCAGTGCGGGAAGAGAGGATCGGCGGGTGACGGTGCTGTAGCAGGGTGTTTATCACAGATTGCAGAGAAATGCATGGTTTGCATTGTGTAATATGGTGCATTTTGGTATTTTTTACATCCACTTTTACTCAGTTCCCCTGGCCTGACAGGCAGGGAGGGAGATGTTGAGAGAAGGCAGAACATGTTAAAGCCCTACCCCGAAAATAAGCCCTACTGGGTTTTTTGTTGCCAAAATTAATATAAGACCTGGGCTTGTTTTCAGGGAAACACGGTATATACTCGCACATTCAAAAAACCCCACATGCGGTTTTTGCGGTTTATCTATTGTACTAGGGAAAGTATTTATATGACACAGTAATGTGTTGTCTTTTTGTGTTGTTTTCTTTTTTATAAGCTTTTTGTATAGTTTGGGCTAGAGCAGCTTTTACTTATTTACCATTACAGTGTGTTGCAGCTGTGCTTTAAAGTATCGTAGAGGACCCCCCGCTCAGATTTATGCAGTGATTGTCATGGTATGTTGAGCATAGTTTTTCAGCTCCATTGATTACCCTTGTTAGCTTAGCTTCTTGGCTTAGCATTAACACCAATTTTTTAAATCAGTTTTTTGACCAGATATCAGATGTGTGTCTTCTGTAGGGATGAGCCGAACACCCCCCGGTTCGGTTCGCACCAGAACCCGCGAACGGACCGAAAGTTCGCACGAACGTTAGAACCCCATTGACGTCTATGGGACTCGAACGTTCGAAATCAAAAGTGCTCATTTTAAAGGCTAATTTGCATGGTATTGTCCTAAAAAGGGTTTGGGGACCCGGGTCCTACCCCAGGGGACATGTATCAATGCAAAAAAAACTTTTAAAAACGGCCGTTTTTTCGGGAGCAGTGATTTTAATGATGCTTAAAGTAAAAAAAAAAAAGTGAAATATTCCTTTAAATATCGTACCTGGGGGGTGTCTATAGTATGCATGTAAAGTGACGCGTGTTTCCCATGTTTAGAACAGTCCCTGCACCAAATGTCATTTTTAAAGGAAAAAATCTCATTTAAAACTGCTTGCGGGTTTAATGTCATGTCGGGTCATGGCAATATGGATGAAAATCAGTGAGACAAACGGCATGGGTACCCCCCAGTCCATTACCAGGCCCTTTGGGTCTTGTATGGATATTAAGGGGAACCCCGCACCCAAATTAAAATAAGGAAAGGTGTGGGGCCACCAGGCCCTATATACTCTGAACAGCAGTATACAGGCGGTGCAAACAAGACAGGGACTGTAGGTTTGTTGTTAAGTAGAATCTGTTTGTAATTTTGAACATTTTTAACGTGTTTAGCTCCAGCCAAAAAATCTTTTCTAAGCTTTTTGGAAAACATAGGGAAGGGTTATCACCCCTGTGACATTTGTTTTGCTGTCTTTCCTCCTCTTCAGAAGATTTCACCTCACTTTTTTGTCCCAATAAAAGATGTTTTTTGAAAATTTGGGTTTTTTTGTGGAACAAGGATTGAAAAGCATCAGTGGAAAGGAGAAATTGTTTTCCCATATTAACTCTTACAGGAGAGAATTTCCCTTCCTAGGGGTAGATTTCATCTCACTTCCTGTTGTCTCCTTCCGTTTGCAAGTAGGAGTCGTTTGTAAGTTAGATGTTTGAAAGTAGGGTCCTGCCCTATATACTCAGCAGAAATTTGGGCCTTAGGTGTTGCTGTGGCCACAACACTGTAAGCCCTCACAGGGCCCTGCTGTGAAATATTAGATCAAGAATTGTAATTACATGCCCCTGTTGAACAGGAGCTGAAAAATTAGGCCTTAGGCACTGGTGCTGGTGCCACAACACTGCAACCCCTCACAGACACTCTAGTTGGAACGCAGGAACGAGCCCTGCTTCAAAGTATTGCATCAAAAATTGTAATTACACGCCCCTGTTAGACAGGGGCAGAAAAATTGGGCCTTAGGCACTGGTGCTGGTGCCACAACACTGCAACCCCTCACAGACACTCTAGTTGGAATGCAGGAACGAGCCCTGCTGCAAAGTATTACATCAAAAATTGTAATTACACGCCCCTGTTAAACAGGGGCTGAAAAATTGTGCCTTAGGCACTGGTGGTGGCGCCCAGAACCAAAAATGTTCTTACAAGCTATCAGCGTGATGATTGAGGAGGAAGAGGATAATTACTCAGGGATAGTCACTCAGCATCAGCATAGGCAGTCTTTGAAGGGATCTGAGATTTCAAAAAAAATTATTCGGTTACATCAGCATCAGGTGCTTGGTAGCTGGTGGTGATCCAAGACTGATTCATTTTTATGAAGGTCAGCCGATCGACCGAGTCGGTGGACAGACGCACCCTGTGATCGGTTACCACGCCTCCAGCAGCACTGAATGTGCGTTCCGAAAGAACGCTGGATGCAGGACAGGCCAGTAGCTCAATTGCATACTGTGCAAGCTCTGGCCAGTGATCCATCCTCAAGACCCAGTAACCCAGAGGATTTTCGGTGGGAAAGGTGTCCAAGTCCGATCTTGCCCCTAGGTATTCCTGCACCATGTAAAACAGACGCTGGCGATGGTTGCTGGAACCGATCATACCTTGGGGCTGCGGACCAAAAAATTGTCTGAACGCATCGGTCAGACGGCCACCTTCTCCACCGCTCCTTCTTTGACTGACCGAAGCCTCAGCAACACGTTGTCCAGAAACAGGAGTTTGTAACCTCCCAGTCTCTGGGAACGCGTTGCACAGACCTTTCTGCAAGGCCTCCCGAAGATGTTTCATCCTCTGCTCCCTCTGCGATGGCAAGATAAGGTCCGCAACCTTACCCTTGTAACGTGGATCAAGGAGGGTTGCCAGCCAGTATTGGTCCTTCTCCTTGATACCACGAATACGAGGATCCTTACGCAGGCTTTGCAGGATCAGGGAGGCCATGCAGTGTAGGTTTGCTGAGGCATTCGGTCCGGAGTCCTCTGGGTCACTAAGGACAACAACGTCCGCAGCCACCTCCTCCCAGCCACGTACAAGTCCATGTGTTCCTTGGGACTGATCCCTTAAAGACTGCTGCTGATGCTGAGTGCCAGGCTCCACCTCCATACTGACACAATCTTCCTCCTCCTCCTCCTCCTCCTCCTCCTCTTCCTGTGTGATCGGCGGGCACGCAGGAACACTGTCTGGATAAAGGGGGCCTTGAGAGCTAAGGAAGTCCTCCTCTTCCTGCCTCTGTTCTGCCTCAAGTGCCCTGTCCATTATTCCACGCAGCGTGTGCTCCAACAGGTGGACAAGGGGGACAGTGTCACTGATGCATGCACTGTCAGTGCTCACCATCCTCGTGGCCTCCTCGAATGGTGACAGGACAGTGCATGCATCCCTGATCATGGCCCACTGGCGTGGGGAAAAAAAACCAAGCTCCTCTGACCCTGTCCTGGTGCCATAGTCGCACAGGTACTCATTGATGGCCCTCTGCTGCGTGTGCAGCCGCTGCAGCATGGCCAACGTTGAGTTCCACCTGGTGGGCATGTCACAGATTAGGCGGTTCTTGGGCAGGTTAAACTCCTTTTGGAGGTCCGTCAGCCGAGCACTGACATTATATGACCGGCGGAAATGCACACAGACTTTCCTGGCCTGCCTCAGGACATCCTGTAAGCCCGGGTACCTGCCCAAGAACCGCTGCACCACCAAGTTAAGGACGTGAGCCAAACAGGGCACATGGGTCATTTGTCCCTGTCGGAGGGCAGAGAGGAGGTTGGTGCCATTGTCGCAAACCACCATTCCTGCCTTAAGTTGGCGTGGCGTCAACCACCTCTGAACCTGCCCCTGCAGAGCTGACAGAACCTCTGCCCCAGTGTGGCTCCTGTCCCCCAAGCACACCAGCTCAAGCACCGCATGGCATCTTTTGGCCTGCGTACTTGCGTAGCCCCTTGAACGCCTACGGAGCACCGCTGGTTCCGAGGAAGAGGCCATGGAGGAAGAAGAAGAGGAGGGGGTGGAGGAGAGAGGTGTGTCACAATCAGCATTTTGGAGGCGTGGTGGCGGAACAACCTCCAACACTACTGCACCTTGTCCTGCATCCTTCCCAGCTGCCAGCAGAGTCACCCAATGCGCCGTGAAACTTAGGTAACGTCCCTGTCCATACCTGCTGGACCATGAGTCAGCGGTAATATGCACCTTACCGATGACCGCCCTGTCCAGCGAGGCATGGACATTGCCTTCCACATGCCGGTAGAGAGCCGGAATCGCCTTCCGTGAGAAAAAGTGGCGTTTGGGTACCTGCCACTGAGGAACCGCACATTTCACAAACTCACGGAAGGGGGCAGAGTCTACCAACTGAAAAGGCAGCAGTTGAAGTGCTAGCAATTTTGCCAAGCTAGCATTCAACCGCTGGGCATGTGGATGGCTGGGAGCAAACTTCTTTCGGCGGTGCAGCAGCTGGGGCAGGGAAATTTGCCTGGTACAATCTGACGTCGGTGTACCAAAAGCAGATTGCCCACAAGTACTTGGCTGTGACACACCTAATTCTACACCTTCATTCCTCTCGCTGCAGGTCTCAGAGAGGACTGAAGGTCTAGTGGGGTTGGAAATCTCAGCTGATGAGGAGCAAGGAGAGATCCTCTTTGTTCTTTGGTGTGGGTCTTTTAGATACGCTTGCCAACGAACTGCATGGCAGGTCAACATATGTCTGGTCAAGCATGTGGTACCCAAGCGGGAGATGTTTTGGCCACGCGAGATACGCTTGAGACATATGTTGCAAATAGCAGCGGTGCGATCTGATGCACTCGTCTCAAAAAAGGCCCACACCAAAGAACTTTTTGAATAACGCGCAGAGACTGCAGCGCCCTGCACATGTGGAGCTTTGGGGTGTGATGCAGTCAATGTGCTGCCCTTAGGCTGGCCCCTGGAGGGCATCCTGCCTCGTTGGTGATGTGCCGCCTCCTCCTCCTCCTCCTCTCTCCTATCAGGCACCCACGTTGAGTCAGTGACCTCATCATCCCCTCCCTCCTCATCACTGGAGCAAACCTGTCAGTATGCTGCAGCAGGGGGAACATGACTGCCAGATTGCTGTCCTTCTTGGGCACCCCCTCTGTCCGTGCTCATGTTACTGCCTTCATCGAGCTCAGTATCATCATCAGAGCCTTCCAAACGCTGGGCATCCTCCTGGAGCATGTACCCAACACTGTGGTCAAACAGTTCGAGGGAATCCTCAGGAGGACATGGTGGAGCTAGGGAAGGAGTCACTGATGACATTGAGCTGAGGGAAGAGGCCGCTGCTTTGCCAGACAAAGCACCCTGGGCATGGGTGAGAGAGGATGAGGAGGATGAGGACGGCTTGGTCATCCACTCGACCAAGTCTTCCGCATGTTGTGGCTCAACACGGCCAGCTGCCGAAAAAAAGGCCAAGCGTGTCCCATGGCCACGTGCTGATGAGGATGCACCGTCTCCACGACCAGCACTAGACACAGAGCCTGCTTGCCCTCTCTTATTGGCTTGTGACTGTCTGCCTCTCCTTCTTGGCCTTCCAGACATACTAATGGCCTGTAGCTGCACTAAGCTGGGATAGAACACCTGTAATTTTCTTCAGGTAGCTTTATATACTGTAACCAGACAAGCCTGCCTGTCAGTAGGAAGATAACAGGAACGGATCTAGCTGAACACTGTGAGCAGGACGCACTGTACTAAATGTACAATATCAGCTTGCGCGCTTGCAACTCATTCAAAATACGGCGGCAAGACTGTTAACAGGAAAAAAGCCCTGGGAATCCATCTCCCCATCCCTAAAAAGCCTACATTGGCTAACTGTGAAGAATCGGATCATATTCAAGACCCTCTGCCTCACCCATAAATGCATACAAGGAAACGCTCCGCAATATCTCCGGGAAAAAATAAAACACTACACACCGAATCGCAGTCTTCGATCAGCTAACCAAAACCTCCTCCTCATTCCCAAATACCGCTACAAAGCAAAGGGAGAACGTAGATTTGCAGTCCAAGGACCTCGACTATGGAATGCTCTCCCAACCAACCTCCGCATGGAAGAAAACCACCAGGCCTTCAGGAAAAAACTAAAGACCTTCCTTTTCTAGAAGCTGGCTACAGAGAATACATCTAGCGCCTTGAGGCGATTCAGTTCGCAATTGCAGCGCTTTACAAATCATTCATTCATTCATTCATTCATTCATTCATTCATTCATTCATTCACTGTACTAAATGTAAATAGTCTAGCTGCCTGACCGTGGTACTAATAGGATCAAATAGAACACCTGTAATTTTCTTCAGGTAGCTTTATATACTGTAACCAGACAAGCCTGCCTGTCAGTAGGAAGATAACAGGAACGGATCTAGCTGAACACTGTGAGCAGGACGCACTGTACTAAATGTAAATAGTCTAGCTGCCTGACCGTGGTACTAATAGGATCAAATAGAACACCTGTAATTTTCTTCAGGTAGCTTTATATACTGTAATCAGACAAGCCTGCCTGTCAGTAGGAAGATAACAGGAACGGATCTAGCTGAACACTGTGAGCAGGACGCAGTGTACTAAATGTAAATAGTCTAGCTGCCTGACCGTGGTACTAATAGGATCAAATAGAACACCTGTAATTTTCTTCAGGTAGCTTTATATACTGTAACCAGACAAGCCTGCCTGTCAGTAGGAAGATAACAGGAACGGATCTAGCTGAACACTGTGAGCAGGACGCACTGCAATCAATGTAAATAGTCTAGAAGATAACAGGAACGGATCTAGCTGAACACTGTGAGCAGGACGCACTGCACTAAATGTAAATAGTCTAGAAGATAACAGGAACGGATCTAGCTGAACACTGTGAGCAGGACGCACTGCACTAAATGTAAATAGCAGGAACGGATCTAGCTGAACACTGTGAGCAGGACGCACTGCACTAAATGTAAATAGCAGGAACGGATCTAGCTGAACACTGTGAGCAGGACGCACTGCACTAAATGTAAATAACAGGAACGGATCTAGCTGAACACTGTGAGCAGGACGCACTGCACTAAATGTAAATAGTCTAGAAGATAACAGGAACGGATCTAGCTGAACACTGTGAGCAGGACGCACTGCACTAAATGTAAATAGCAGGAACGGATCTAGCTGAACACTGTGAGCAGGACGCACTGCACTAAATGTAAATAGCAGGAACGGATCTAGCTGAACACTGTGAGCAGGACGCACTGCACTAAATGTAAATAGCAGGAACGGATCTAGCTGAACACTGTGAGCAGGACGCACTGCACTAAATGTAAATAGCAGGAACGGATCTAGCTGAACACTGTGAGCAGGACGCACTGCACTAAATGTAAATAGCAGGAACGGATCTAGCTGAACACTGTGAGCAGGACGCACTGCACTAAATGTAAATAGCAGGAACGGATCTAGCTGAACACTGTGAGCAGAACGCACTGCACTAAATGTAAATAGTCTAGAAGATAACAGGAACGGATCTAGCTGAACACTGTGAGCAGGACGCACTGCACTAAATGTAAATAGTCTAGATAGAAGATAACAGGAACGGATCTAGCTAAACTGAATACAGTGTATATATTTATATGCAACACCTGGGATGCATATATATACACAATACACTGTAAGTGCAGCTAACTGACTGACTGTTCTGCCTAATCTATCTAACTCAAATCAAATGACACTGTCTCTCTCTCTCTCTATCTCTCAGCACACCGGAACACACACTACACAGGGCCGCCGTGCAGGCGGCCTTATATAGTGTGGGGCGTGTACTAAATCCCCTGAGCCATAATTGGCCAAAGCCACCCTGGCTTTGGCCAATTACAGCTCTCTCTACTGACGGCGCTGTGATTGGCCAAGCATGCGGGTCATAGTGCATGCTTGGCCAATCATCAGCCAGCAATGCACTGCGATGCCGCAGTGAATTATGGGCCGTGACGCGCCACACGAATTTGGCGCGAACGGCCCATATCGTTCGCAATTCGACGGACGGTCGAACAGCCGATGTTCGACTCGAACATGGGTTCGACTCGAACACGAAGCTCATCCCTAGTCTTCTGTGTGTGGGGCTCCCATGGCCGCCGGGAATGACCTCCTCCACGGGTTTTGTACGTGGTTGTGTCTTGGGTAAGACGAACTGTTGGGAATACTACTACACAAAATATATCTTTATTTCATATGTAATCAATATTCTGATGACTGTACAATGTGTTTTCTCTCTTGATTTGTAGTTTGACATTGATAATCGCTCTATAACATTATATGTTTATATGTACAAAAACAAGCTCCTGAAGAAACGGTAACTCCTTCCGCGAAACATGTTGCGCAAACACTATACAAGTAAAGGTATAATCATTCCAGTGTCACACTATTTGTGACCATCTAGAGCCATTGTTTTGTCTCTTTCTTTTTAAATTTATGTATTTTAAATTGTGATTGTAATAAAATTTAAAACTTTTTATACCAAGTTTGTGTATTCTAAGCTTTTGTATGGTACCTTAAATGTCCATTTCAGCCTCCCAAAAACCCCTTCTCTATCTTGTCAGGACAAAGGTACCCTTTTTTCTATACCTCACTATAAATGCTGGCACTCCTCTAAATGTACTGTGACATACTGAAGCAGAACATGATCCCCTCCCTACAGAGACTGGGCCGCAGGGCAGTATTCCAACATGATAACCACCCCAAACACACCTCCAAGATGACCACTGCCTTGCTAAAGAAGCTGAGGGTAAAGGTGATGGACTGGCCAAACATGTCTTCAGACCTAAACCCTATTGAGCATCTATGGGACATCCTCAAATGGAAGGTGGAGGAGCGCAAGGTCTCTAACATCCACCAGCTCCGCGATGTTGTCAAAAGAAGTTGAGTGCACGTGCTCAGCGTCATATCCAGAGGTTGTCTTTGGGAAATAGATGTATGAGTGCTGCCAGCATTGCTGCAGAGGTTGTAGGGGTAGGGGGTCAGCCTGGCAGTGCTCAGACCATACGCCGCACACTTCATCAAATTGGTCTGCATGGCTGTCATCCGAGAAGGAAGCCTCTTCTAAAGATGATGCTCAAGAAAGCCCGCAAACAGTTTGCTGAAGACAAGCAGACTAAGGACATGGATTACCAGAACCATGTCCTGTGGTCTGATGAGACCAAGATAAACTTATTTGGTTCAGATGGTGTCAAGCGTGTGTGGCGGTAACCAGGTCACCTACAGTCAAGCATGGTGGTGGGAGTGTCATTGTCTGGGGTTGCATGAGTGCTGTTGGCACTGGGGAGCTACAGATCATTGAGGGAACCATGAATACCAACATGTACTGTGACATACTGGAGTAGAGCATGATCCCCTCCCTTTGGAGACTGGGCCGCAGGGCAGTATTCCAACATGTTAATGACCCAAAACACACCTCCAAGATGATCACTGCCTTGCTAAGGAAGCTGAGGGTAAAGCTGATGGACTGGCCAAGCATGTCTCCAGACCTAAACCCTATTGAGCATCTGTGGGGCATCCTCAAATAGAAGGTGGAGGAGCGCAAGGTCTCTAACATCCACCAACTCCGTGATGTTGTCATGGAGGAGTGGAAGAGGACTCCAGTGGAAACCTGTGAATCTCTGGTGAACTCCATGCCCAAGAGGGTTAAGGCAGTGCTGGAAAATAATGGTGGCCACACAAAATATTGACACATTGGGCCCAATTTGGACATTTTCACTTAGGGGTGCCAGCGGTTTAGACATTAATGGCTGTGTGTTGAGTTATTTTGAGGGGACAGCAAATTTACACTGTTATACAAGCTGTACAATCACTACTTTACATTGTTGCAAAGCGTCATTTCTTCAGTGTTGTCACATGAAAAGAGATAATAAAAGATTTACAAAAATGTGAGGGGTGTACTCACTTTTGTATATATGCATCTTAAAGCCCATTGATAGTTCACTTTAAATCAGATAAATCGTCAAACCAAAAAGTGCATAAGATGTTATGGTTTGTTTTCTTTGGAAAGCATCCACAGAGTAGAAAAAATTGTCCCTAGCCAACATGCAGTTGAGAAGAATTTTTGCTATTTGTGTGGAAGCAGTGGTCTCTCTGTAGAGGTCTGACACACCTCTTGCTGAGGTAGAGCTATAGCTCTGCAATCAGAAAAGCTCATGCTCCCTGCTAATTGAACTATGCCCCTGCACAGGGTTTATTACATCCCTGCAGAGAAACCACTGCTCCTGTTCAGAGATATTTCGCAGACCTGACAGACCACGTGGTCTTTTCCTATCATTACTCTTCTATTTATTGAGCTGATTTAAATTGAAAGTTCAGTTTCACTTTAAATGTCAAGCCATAGAAAATGCAGCCTCATGCAACAAACAGAAAAAAAAAACTTGGGTGGCTCACAGTGGGAGGAGCATTCACTAAATGTAGAAAACATCAAAGCTGAACTAAAGCAGAAAAACTGTCATTCGAATATAAATCCACTATGTATCCAGAGTATAAGTTTGCAAATGTAGCACTCTCTAGTGTGCTAGAAAGTGTATATAGCTGTTAGTATAGGTAAATTGTTTGGCTTGGCTGGCAGCCCGGTCTGGTCTGAATCTGGGTCAGGGTGAGTGACTCAGGGAGGCTGAATGACTCATCAGGTAGCACCCCTGGTGCCTCCCCCTACTTGCTGGAACCTTGGAGAAGCTTCCAGAAGAATTGGTGGGAGGCCAGGAGTAGTTGCCTGGAGTATTGAGGAGGGCCCCAGCCAATCCCCAACAAGTGGGCCGGCAGGGGGTGGGCAGCTCTTAAATACTCTGGGTCATGAAAGCAGAGGGCAGTCAGGTGGAAGATGGAGAAGGAGTGCTGAGGAGCCCCTTGATGGTGCCCCCTAGTCTGAGTGGGGGGGGGGCCTCGAGCCTGAGAGCTTGGGTGCTGGAGGGATCCTCTACAACACATGGAGGAGTCCTGTCCTGGATGCACGGGAGCAGGTGTTAGGACAGCAGGAGTCAGCACGTTCAGGAGTTCTCCAGCTGGGTGGGCTGTTGAGTGTGCAGTCTGGGACAACTGTGGAGAAATAGCCAGGTGGGCTAGTGAACGGCGCAGCTGCAGCCAGGTGGGCTGGCAGTGCCTGAAGAGGTGGTTCTGGGATCAGTGGCCACAGGGATGTAAGCTGGACATTGTATTTTGCTACACAACCCAAGGGGCCCTGCCTGTAAAAGGGCTTTTGCTTCAAGATCTGACTGTTGCCTTTTTATCAGATTAACCATCAGTTTGCCAGCTGGAATTCTGCAAGCAAGTTTAGTGCTGGAGAAAGAGTGGAGTTTATATATCTGTATATAAGAAAGCTGTCCCTGAAGAATTGTTCTGAAGTAAAGTGGGCATCCCATAATCTCCCTAATCCCTATCCAAGTTTTATCCCCTCAATAAAACAAAGTGCTGGACTGTTTTCTGATTCTGGGAGCTTGTGAGAATTCGGTGTACCTATCTGTGCAGGGTGGGGGATCCCTATTCACCAGCGGCTCCTACATGGGGTGCTCTACACAAACCCAGATTTTACCTTGAAATGTATGTATTTACTTTTGCGCATCAAATGCCTTTGCAGATCCAGTTATTACAAAATAAATGTAGCAGTGACATCATCACTGTGCTGTACTTAGCCTGTGCAGAGAGCAGAGCTGTGGCAGGCATCCAGGAGACTCCACCCACTACAGGCTGCCTGCAAAAAATCATTACAGGAGGGGGCGGAGTCAAGACCAGTCACCCTGCACAAGGAGAGAGCAGTAAAGTGGTCTTTATTACAGAGGGAAAGTCTCACACTGGATTACTGCACAGATCTGCAAGAAATACACAAAGCACACAGAGATTCAAGGAGGATACACATGGTTTTTGTATTTAGACAATGTTTGCTTATCCCGGAGTTCAGCTATAAAAAAAAAATCCCCCTAGTAACCTGAAAAGTGGCAGAATAAGGGCACACAGCAAGGCATACATTGTTTAAATTAGGATTTCCAACACCAGAGCCCCTTGTTAAATCATGAACTTGAATCTAGCACACAGCGTCTGATTTCGCGGTGACTATATGGAAACAATAGGTGCCCGTTTTGCCCTCGCTGTCACAATGCATTCTGCGATACTACAGACACCAGAAGATCACCTACAGATTTCCTGCTATTTTCCAGGCTATGTGAGAATCACTCGCATAACATGCAGAGAGGTGACATCAAGGGCACGAATTTCATGCTGGCGGTGCAGAACTCTCTGCAACTTCCAGAATATTTTCACTGTCATGCATATTAGAAGGTAACAAGGATGGCTGAAGGCGCATATTTTTTTTTTTTTGGATACTTTGTAACAGCAACTGAGCTGTCACCTGTGTCAACGTGTAAAAAAAAAGTAGCCAAGATATAAATTATTATTAGAAGTAACCTTTTGGAAGAATATATAATTCAGTGATAAATACAGTGGGGACGGAAAGTATTCACACCCCCTTAAATTTTTCACTCTTTGTTATATTGCAGCCATTTGTTAAAATCATTTAAGTTCATTTTTTGTCCTCATTAATGTACACACAGCACCCCATATTGACAGAAAAACACAGAATTGTTAAAATTTTTGCAGATTTATTAAAAAAAGAAAAACTGAAATATCACATGGTCTTAAGTATTCAGACCCTTTGCTCAGTATTTAGTAGAAGCCCCTTTTGATCTAATACAGCCATGAGTCTTTTTGGGAAAGATACAAGTTTTTCACACCTGGATTTGGGGATCCTCTGCCATTCCTCCTTGCAGATCCTCTACAGTCCTGTCAGGTTGGATGGTAAACGTTGGTGGACAGCCATTTTTAGGTCTCTCCAGAGATGCTCAATTGGGTTTAAGTCAGGGCTCTGGCTGGGCCATTCAAGAACAGTCACGGAGTTGTTGTGAAGCCACTCCTTCGTTATTTTAGCTGTGTGCTTAGGGTCATTGTCTTGTTGGAAGGTAAACCTTCGGCCCAGTCTGAGGTCCTGAGCACTCTGGAGACGGTTTTCTTCCAGGATATCCCTGTACTTGGCCGCATTCATCTTTCCCTCGATTGCAAGCAGTCGTTTTGTCCCTGCAGCTGAAAAACACCCCCACAGCATGATGCTGCCACCACCATGCTTCACTGTTGGGACTGTATTGGACAGGTGATGAGCAGTGCCTCTTTTTCTCCACACATACCGCTTAGAATTAAGGCCAAAAAGTTCTATCTTGGTCTCCTCAGACCAGAGAATCTTATTTCTCACCATCTTGGAGTCCTTCAGATGTTTTTTAGCAAACTCCATGCGGCTTTCATGTGTCTTGCACTGAGGAGAGGCTCCCGTCGGGCCACTCTGCCATAAAGCCCCGACTGGTGGAGGGCTGCAGTGATGGTTGACTTTCTACAACTTTCTCCCATCTCCCGACTGCATCTCTGGAGCTCAGCCACAGTGATCTTTGGGTTCTTCTTTACCTCTCTCACCAAGGCTCTTCTCCCCCGATAGCTCAGTTTGGCCGGACGGCCAGCTCTAGGAAGGGTTCTGGTCATCCCAAACGTCTTCCATTTAAGGATTATGGAGGCCACTGTGCTCTTAGGAACCTTAAGTGCAGCAGAATTTTTTTGTAACCTTGGCCAGATCTGTGCCTTGTGACAATTCTGTCTCTGAGCCCTTCAGGCAGTTCCTTTGACCTCATGATTCTCATTTGCTCTGGCATGCACTGTGAGCTGTAAGGTCTTATATAGACAGGTGTGTGGCTTTCCTAATCAAGTCCAAACAGTATAATTAAACACAGGTGGACTCAAATGAAGGTGTAGAACCATCTTAAGTATCATCAGAAGAAATGGAGAGCACCTGAGTTAAATATATGAGTGTCACAGCAAAGGGTCTGAATACTTAGGACCATGTGATATTTCAGTTTTTCTTTTTTTACCACTTCAGCCCCGGAAGAATTTACCTCCTTCCTGACCAGAGCACTTTTTGCGATTCGGCACTGCGTCGCTTTAACTGACAATTGCGCGGTCGTGGGACGTGGCTCCCAAACAAAATTGATGTCCTTTTTTTCCCACAAATAGAGCTTTCATTTGATCACCCCTGCAGTTTTAATTTTTTGCGCTATAAACAAAAAAAAAGAGCGACAATTTTGAAAAAAAAACGCATTATTTTTTACTTTTTGCTATAATAAATATCCCCCAAAAATATATAAAAAAACAATTTTTTTCCTCAGTTTAGGCCGATACGTATTCTTCTACATATTTTTGGTAAAAAAAATCGCAATAAGCGATTATTTATGGGTTTGCGCAAAAGTCATAGCGTTTACTAAATAGGGGATAGTTTTATGGCATTTTTATTAATATATATATTTTTTTTTAAAGGCGGCGATCAGTGATTTTTATGGTGACTGTGACATTATGGTGGACACATCGGACATTTTTGACACATTTTTGGGACCATTGTCATTTATACAGCAATCGTGCTATACAAATGCACTGATTCCTGTGGAAATGACACTGGCAGTGAAGGGGTTAACCACTAGGTGGCAGTGTAGGGGTTAAGTGTGTCCTAGGGACGTGTTTCAAACTGTGGGGGGCATGGCTGTGTGTGACACGTCACTGATCTCTGCTCCGATGACAGGGAGCAGAGATCAGTGACACTGTCACTAGGCAGAACGGGGAGATGCTTGTGTACATTAGCATCTCGCCGTTCTTCCTCCCCGTGAGGCGATCGCGGGTATCCCCACGGCGATCGAGTCCGCGGGACCCGCGACCCGACCCACGGAGCTTACCGCGCGCGCACCCGCTGGCCGCCTCTTAAAGGGGAACGTACAGGCACGTGATTCTGCCTGTACGAGCCCTTCTGCCGCAGTATATCTGCGTGAGGCGGTCGGAAAGCGGTTAATAAATCTGCAAAAATGTCAACAATTCTTTGTTTTTCTGTCAATATGGGGTGCTGTGTGTACATTAATGAGGAAAAAAATGAATTTAAAAAATTTTAGCAAATGGCTGCAATATAACAAAGAGTGAAAAATTTAAGGGGGTCTGAATACTTTCCGTCCCCACTGTATATGCAACATTCATTGTGCCTTCATACATAATATGCAAGTTCAGTAAAACTTACCATTAAAGTGTAATTAAAGGTAAAACCATTTTTTATTATTTTTTGGATACTTTGTAACAACTACTTTTTAGCGTGGAGAGGGATTAGAACCCTTGGATTGTACGTCACTATATCTGTGCTCTCCTCCTGGGATGTTACTCCACCATTGTTTTCAACTGCTACCACCTGGATTCGCCAGTATCACAAGTGGGAGGGTTCAGAGCGTAATGCTCTGTGCCCCGAGGACAACTGTAAGAGTCCAGGGCTACGCATGCACCAATGTCGCGTTGCCGCAAGAGGAAATCCGTGCCAACTGATCATGCGCCAAAGACGCCTCAGTGCGCTAACCCACACCTGCGCAGAAGACTTGATCGAAAAAGGCAGGAAAATGCCCAAGACGTTCACAGGAAGTGACAGCAACCTGATGGAAAAAGGTGGGAAAATGCCCAGAAGGCACACAGGAAGTGACCTCAAACTTCCCTATATAAGCCCAGCCCAGACACTGCCAAATTACTGGATTATCTTCAGTCTCCCCTTGTTCCTGTGCTAGTGTGTGATCTATCTGAACTTGTTGTGACCTGGAAACCTGTTTGACTACACTTGATTGCTGCTTGCCATTGACCTCGGATTTGTACCTTAACTATTCTACTTCTTTGCCCCTTTTGTACTCAGCTGCCAGATTGGAACCGACCCCGGCTTGGATCTCGACCATTTTTCGTTTGATTAACCCTTTTATACTTCATTGCCCAACTGGACTTGACCTCGGCTCGGATCTCGGACTAAGGCTTGCTCGGTGCTCCACCCGTGCCATTCGGTGTCTACCAAGTCTCTGTCTCCATCTCCAGAGGCTTCAAGGACCCGAAGTGCAAGGCAGGCCTCCCCACTACTTTGGTCTCACATCAGGTACATGGTTCTCGTGACAACAACGTTTTACAAGCCAATTAGAGCCTAAGGCTCTAATCACGTGCTTGTAAAGAACTGACAGACCTCATAGAAAGCCATTAGTCTGGTGCTCTGCATGCAAACTAGGGGGGGCGGCGCCCCTGCGCCCCTTTTGGACTGGCTACCACTGCAGACAGCAAAAAGAAAAACAGGATGGGGGTAAATGGTTTGTGTGTGGGGTGGTATGGGGTAAAAGTTGCAGGTCAGTGCTTACCACTAGCCATCATATAGTGAATTGTAGCATTTTATTCCAGAAATTCAAACTACAATTATATTTTCATTGGCAAAGATGAATCTGTGAATAAAACAGCAGATAACTTGTTCTGTTCTGACATGTTCCATTTTTTTCCTAAACTTAAATAATGGGAACTCTGAATCATCATTAATCTTCATTAATAAATAGCAATAACAATCAGATATCCCATAGGCCCACCTCTGCTGTCTAACCATCTCTATGTGCATTATGTAATGCTGTCAGCTTCCGTTATAGAGTACCTGCCATGTGTCTTGGGCACCATGTCTGTTTCCTTCTGATGGATTCCGCCTGGCCCTGTTATTTTTCCGAGACAGAAAATATACATTAACTTTGTATCCGATGGGACATTAAGAGACAGTTTGATACAGTTGCATTAAGTCGTCAGAGTGAATTGTATCTGTCAGTTACCTGTGCTCCCCCATTTCTGTCTGCACATGTCATCTTCTTCCCTGCGCCCATTACTGCGATGTCGCTGTAAATATCACTTTGACTATTCAGATTTTTGTGGCGTGCAATGAATCGTGGGAGAAAAATAATCCCCTCAGTCACCGCAGCCTTCGCTTATTTGCTCTACTTATTTGTGTTTGTCCGTGACCTTCATAACTCTTATATACTTTGACGTGGTGCCTGGCACTCTTCCAAAGTGCGAGGCTTCATGATGAATTTAGAGGCTTGGGTCAGCTTGGTGCTGGCCATAATCTAGTTTTAAAAGGGTCAGATGCGATGAGCTCTTGGAAGGAAGGCATTTGTTTGAAAAAAAAAAAAAAAGTGTAGGAATTGAGAACAAAAGTGAGAAATTCAGTGCTAAGTCGATGCTTTATACAAAATAAAATAAATGTTTCTAACATTGGAAATCTAAGAATGGAGTGCTGTATGTTACAATGTTGCAATAATAGTTAATGAAGAATTCCAGGTATGGATATATTTACATAGGTACATTGGCCTAGCTTGGACCAATATAACTATACTTATACCATACCTGTGGAATCCTTGGCCCTTTGCTTGCCTTATCCAGGCCTTGGCATACTCCACCTGATACAAGGCATTATCTTTCCACCAACACCAACAATGAGACATCATTCCTTCCACTGACACCAACAGTAGGGCATAATTCCTCCCACTGATATACAGTTGTAACGGAACGTCCCACACTCCACTTGAGTGCTTTCATCAGCACACTGCTTCCTCCAGTCTGGAACTTCAGATATCAGATATTGTAAGAACCAGGCAAGACTAGCTCAGTTACAAATCTGGGACATGAACTGTTTATTGAAACACATGTAACAACAGCTATCCACTCAGGGACAATGCCCCCTCCCTTGGATTGAGGGCGGGGTAAACTGTCCAATCGGCAATAAGGACCACAAATACAAATATCCGTCCCATAATACACTTCTCACAAGGCAGACACAAACAATAGAACAATGGAATACAACCACACCCCAAACGACCCCAACAAAGAGTCCAACAGCATGAGACAACACACAATATATATAACATTAACATGGAACATGAATTCTCCCACTGACACCAAAGGTGGAGCACTATTCCTCCCACTGTCAACAAAGATGGGACACTATTCCTCTCACTGACACCAACGATGGAACACTTTTCCTCCCACTGACACCAAAGATGGCACAATATTCCTGCTAATGACACCAAAGATGGGGCACTGTTCCTCCCACTGATGCCGAGGATGGAACACTGTTCCTCCCACTGATATCAACCATAGGGCATCATTCCTCCCACTGATACAAAAAATGCACACAATTCTTCCCACTGACACCAAAGATGGGGCACTATTCCTGCCCTCTGCCTGTCCATTATAACTCGTGTTTCTACTGTGGAGGCTCTCAAAGTTTAGAGTTAGGACTACAGAAAATGGGGTGCCTTGACAGAGCCTGTAGCTCACGCATGTATTTGCACACGTTAAAACACCTGCTTTTAACGTGTGTATCCTTGCTGAGGGGATATGCTCTTTCCCTTTCCCAACGACAGTTGTCATGAAAGGGAAGATACCACCACTGACAGCTGTCACAGGAGGTACCTCCAACATAGAAAGTGAGGGGAAATTTCAACAAATGGGCCATGGACACCTTATAAGAGGTTCTATCCCTTTCTCCTTATACCTTAAAATATATTTTTAAGGTTTGCATGTAGTATTCTTTCACATATTCCTGACTCCCAAATTATGGTAATTCACATGCAGTTTGAGTGAACAGGTACTACGCAAGTACAATGCGGGGTGAGAAAGGGGGGGGGGGGGTTGTCTTCATTAGGTCTCTTTCACTTGGTCTTCACAAACCAAATTTAGATATTTTTCCATGCACGGAATTAATCAGGCCAAATTAGTGTCAAAACGACTATTTCTGTCACATAAGAGGGTAAGAAAACCGCTTTAGCCATCCAGAAACTGTAAATGTAAATGAAAACCCTTCTATCTTGTATCAGCCATGTCACTCAGACTAAGAGCCATGGATCGAGCACATTAATGTCCTTGATATTTAGCAGACTGTAAACATTGAGGAGACATATGACAGGACTGTGTACATTCCTGGAAGCTGATTGTAGGGACGCCATACATTTATCTATCATGTCTAATTATATAAAGCAAGGGCATACTGAGTCTGTTAATGGAGATGATATGCATTGTAAGCAGAATGTATCTCATTCTGTACAAGCCTTTACATCTGGAGACATGGTTATTGGCTAAATGTTCAATAGAGCTCACGAATGTCCTTCTTTTTGAAGGACAGTCCCTCTTTTCAAACAATCCCCTCTGTCTCTATTTCCTTAATAGTTGAAGCTTATATGTGGGCAGCCCCCCCCCCCCCCCCCCCGGCTCTTATTTCACACCCACTTATTCTTAAACTTAAAAAATAAATAAATAAATAAAACTCTAAGATGAGTGATCCAGTAATGCACTCCAGGCCCAACCCAAAGTGGTCTTGTTACTGCCCTTCATTGTGATAACATTACATTGCTGGAACTATTGGACCATGAGTGGACAACCAATGGGAAATGTCCATGTCGCCCCAAGCAGCAAAATTGGCACCTTAAGAAGATCCCTCCCACTCTCCAAAACATTTTTTGAATTCAGATAAGTAAAAGCATCTTAAAAAAAAGTTGTATGAGTCAACGGGTGTGGGTAGGATGTTCTTATTTTCTGTACTTTGCTGGAGTTCAGCTCTAAATAGTTAGCAAGGATGCTAAAAAAAAAAAGAAGAAATTAAAAGCCCTAAAACCCTTATAAAGCGTGGTCCAATTTCGCTCCTTCCTGAGTCAGAAAGCCAAGGAGATAGTTTTGTGGATCAGCATTCTACGATATTATTTTGTATAAATTTTATTATCTGTTTAAACTTTGTGGCTTTATAAATGCATCCATCCCTTGAATTATTCTACAAAGTCAGCTAGACCCAGCTACTGTGGAATGCTGCTCCAAATTTTCCCAACTTTTACTGTAAAGAAGCCTTTCCATATGTGGGTGTAAAACCTCTTTTTTCAGTTTTTTTTTTTTCTTTTTTCTAGGCTTGATTTTGGAAGTGTTATTAAAGAGAGTGGAAAAGTACTACACAATGAGGGAATTATTTATGTTTCCCCTCTTTGCCCATGAGTCAATAAGGATATAGGAGAACCGTTTCTGATGCATTAATCTACTCAGACCATCGGGGTAGGATTAATTACAGTTCCTATATGGAGATACACTTACCTAAACTTGTTTGACCTCCTTTGAGAAAAGGGGTAAAAATCTTTCTGGTAAGTGTGGTGTGAGCCTACTTGTGTTGCTATCACCATGATACTACTTGTATTCTTTCCATCACCGCTATTACCTGTATAGAAAATCATAAATCAAGCACTATTTTGGAAGATCGTGAGGAACTTTATATGAATTAATGTTATCTTATGTGATTTGGACTTTAATTTGGGACTATCACTTTGCACCAGTCACTTTATTTATTTAAGTTGGTATTTGGATTTAGATTTTTATGATTTTTATGATATATGCGTTATTTGATTATTTGCACTTAGCAATTTTAGTGAAATTCACATATAATTAATTTTGGTTTGGGCACTGTGAGGAGCATGATTGGTTTTTTAATACTGTGCCTGTAAAAAAGTTGTGTGTTTAGCCCAAAAATATTGCCACCAAAAAGTGTTCCCAACCTAGAAAGCTATTGCTTTGTTCTTATATATGGTTGCATATTGAGCCGCACCCACACCTGAAGAGGGGACAGATTGTTGGAAACAGACACCTGGAGCGGGTTTCCTTTACATAGTTACATAGTTACATAGTTACATAGTTAGTAAGGTTGAATAAAGACACCAGTCCATCCAGTTCAACCTGAGTGAGTACACACTCACATCAGTCCCTACCCTCAAGGAGCCCACAATCCAAGGTCCCCAAATCACATTCATATACTAGGGCCAATTTTTGGACAGAAGCCAACCTACCAATTAACCTAGCCAATTAACCTACCAGCATGTCTTTGGAGTGTGGGAGGAAACCGGAGTACCCGGAGGAAACCCACGCAGGCACAGGGAGAACATGCAAACTCCAGGCAGGTAGTGTCGTGGTTGAGATTCGAACCAGCGACCCTTTTTACTGCTAGGTGAGAGTGCTACCTACTACACCACTGTGCCGCCCTACTACACCACTGTGCCGCATCTTTGTTCCAAGATGAGAGGAGAGGTAAGAATGGGAGAGGAGATGAGAGGTAAGAATGGGAGAGGAGAGGAGAAGTAAGGTTGGGAGAGGAAAGGAGAAGTAAGAATAGGAGAGGAGAGGAGAAGTAAGAATGGGAGAGGAGAAGTAAGAATGGGAGAGGAGAAATAAGAATAGGAGAGGAGAGGATAAGAGAAGTAAGAAATGGAAAGAAGAAGAGAGGAGAGGTAAGAATGGGAGAGGAGAGGAGAGGTAAGAATGGGAGAGGAGAGGAGAGAAGAAGTAAGAATGGGAGAGGAGAGGAGAAGTAAGAATGGTAAAGGAGAGGAGAGGTGAAGTAAGAATGGGAGAAGAGAGGGTAGAGAGGAGAGGTAAGTATGGGAGAGGAGAGGATAAGTAAGAATGGGAGAGGAGAGGAGAGAAGAAGTAAGAATGGGAGAGGAGAGAAGAAGTAAGAATGGGAGGGTAGAGGAGAAGTAAGAATGGGAGAGGAGAAGTAAGAACGGGAGAGGAGAGGAGAAGTAAGAATAGTAAAGGAGAGGAGAGGTGAAGTAAGAATGGGAGAGGAGAGGGGGGAGAGGAGAGGTAAGTATGGGAGAGGAAAGGAGAAGTAAGAATGGGAGAGGAGAGGATAAGTAAGAATGGGAGAGGAGAGAAGAAGTAAGAATGGGAGGGTAGAGGAGAAGTAAGAATGGGAGAGGAGAAGTAAGAACGGGAGAGGAGAGGAAAGAAGTAAGAACGGGAGAGGAGAAGTAAGAATGGGAGAGGAGGAGAAGAGAAAAAAAAATATTGAGAAGTTAAAGGACCAAAAAGGGAGAGGAAAAAAAAGAAAAGGGAGGAAGAAAGGACAGGAGAGGAAAAAAGGGGGAAGGGAGAGGTCATGAAAAGGTAGAAAAGAGGTGAGGAGAGAAATGAAGAAGAAATAAAGGGGAAGGAAGAGGGGAGGAGAAAGAAAGGAATGGGAAGAGAGAGGACAGGAGAAAAAAAAGGAGAAGGGGAAAAACCTGAATGGAGAGGAAAAGAAAGAGACAAAGTAGATAGGAAAAGAAGAAGTGAAAGAAGTAGAAGGAAGAGATGATGAGGAGGACAAAAATAAATAAATAGGAAGGATAGGAGTGAAAACGGCCAGGGAACATGGCAGTAGAAATGTTCTATCTCACAGACACATGTTCGCATGGGGGAACTGCATACTGATACATTTGTATTGTTTTACATGCGAGTTAGCACCCCTCATGGTTGGAGGACAAACTTTTTCATAGGGCCCCATGTACAGAAGGATAATACTTACCAGTGACTCCTGTCCTGACACCGACTACAGAGACATTTTGAGGGAAATATTTCTCCTCACCAGCACTTTTCACACTGTACACTTGACCATGTTCAACTTGAAGGCAAAGCGGGAAGCCACAGCACTTACTTTGTGAGGTCTCGTACACCATGGTATATCACAGCAGGCCTAAGACAGTGACCCTGCTGCTCAGCGGGGAGTGACACGTGCCAGGCCACCCTACCTATGGAAATTCCATCACCAGCCACCACCACTCCTGCTCCTAAGCTGGCTGCTCTTCCTTCTTATTACTCCACATTTCATAACCTAAAGGTTAACTTGTAGTTCTATACTTTGTTCCCCAGTTCACTAATAGCCTATTGAAGCACACTCTCTTTCTCTTCAGTAAATCAGACCAGACATTGTTACTTAACCATAACTTTGTTTACTGATGTATTTCCGTTGAGCATACAGTTCTTTAGCAGTTGTCAATAAAATTCACAGAACAGTGCCAGTTTCAAGCAACATGACATTTCCAATTTCCTTTTCTTGTTAAGTGAGGGATCAGGATTGTGCTGTTGTGCTAATACCTTAGGTTGTGATTCCTCCCACTGTTTGAAAAATACGCTTAGTCTATAGCCCCCATACCAGGGCCCTGCTTTAGGGTAGCCCCACATTTTTTTATAACAATCACATCCCATGTGTATGGTCTTGCTCTTACGTTCCCACCAGCTAGAAGACCACAAGGCCCAACCTCCACCTGCATATATCTCCTCTAAACAAGAAGTGACACACGCAGGGGAAAGTTACACCACAGCGTACAACTTCTGAGTTACCGAACATCAACATGTTAATGTACGGTACGCCAATACCATTAAGGCACCTGCCTTCTCACTTGCTTTTTAGGTTTGTGTCTCGACAACTAGTAAAGCAAGGCAAAAGATGACAGGATATCTGGAAAGAAGTGGGTGAAGTGTCGTGGCTTGGTAATGTACATATGATGGCGACTTTACATTTTTATTGCTGCCTCCGGGAGCGGGGACTCACCCTAACACAGAAACTAAGAGGTCTGTTTGTGGTGCCCGGGCAATGAAACTACAATCTGGCCATAGGTATCCCCAGACTGGCCCCACAAAAGCAAGGATGGTGAAGTCTTTGGTCTGGAGGTTCATGTAGCTGAAGGTAAAGCCACCGGGGCCACCCCACTGGAAAGGCAGTATTCATCACAGCTGATCTGCCCAGTCACTGCTCTCTTATCTAGTGTGGTCTCTTCGAGCAATTATACATACTGTATAAGAGGTGAAGCACTATAACAAATATACATGAAATAATAAATGCAATTACAATAAAGTGCTCATACTATGAACCTATCACAGATCATCAAGTGCTAGTCTGGTGCAATCCAATACAATAAAGTGCTCACAAATAATAAAGTGCTATTCTAGTACAATTCATATATTGCACAAACAGTCCACATCTTGCCACTGATTATGGGTCCAGCTAAAGTCCAGATAAAGTAAAATGTTTAAGTGTACATAAAGTGCTCCTGCTGTTAACAATACAAACTGTCCTCTTTTTGTGCAAATGCTGAAAAAGTGCTTTCCTCAAAAAACATGTACGTGTTTCTTCATCCACAACTGTGCTCCACATCCAACTCAAAATGCTTGTGGATCCCCAGAGACTACCCCCTTACATCGTGGCTTCCAGAGCCCTCTTCCTTACATTAAGATCCTCAAAGCCACCCTCAAACTACAGCACAGTCCCCTAGACCCTTCCTCCTTACATCAGGGTCCCCAGAGTCCCTCTACTTACATCAGTGTCCCCAGAGTCACCTCTCCAACACTAAAGCAAGGTCTCCCTAAGCTCCTTACCCCCCTTGCAGCAGAGTCCACTCTGTTTGTTTCTCAGTGCAGCCAAAAGTGAAAGCTGGGAGGCACTCAGGCAGGTCACTGGGAGCAGGCCTGTACAAGGAAGTTCCTTCCTCGTCCTCTGTAGCTAAGGGCAGAGCAAGGACTTGGTTGGTTGCTAGGACACTGGGCGGTCCTCGCAACCAACTACTAGATCTGACATCGGGTGGGAGGTGGCTGTGTAGCGGCGGTGGGCTCGATTTAATATAATATCATTTTAAATATATCCTGCACTTGACACTTGACACTTGGACAGGACTTTCTGAGGTGGGGTTGAACCCCCCTGACCCCCCACTGTATCTATGCCCCTGGACTGTAGTGACCCTAATTTTCAATAAGTAAGTCAGTAGCGCTTTAAGAGCTCTCCTTCCTCCCAGAATTCTCCTGCTTGATATATTGAGAACCTCCACACCACTCCTTCTAACCTTCACGCTCTGTTAAGAGACCCTAAGAGAAAGCCACAATAGCGTAACACTATTTATTTAGGAAGTACATGCTTAAATACTGGTGTCATTTGGAGGAATTCTGCCTTTTCGCTGGTGTCAATGGGGGCAAAATCAAGCCCCATTGTTGGTATCAGTGGATGAAATAGTGCCCCAAGGGCCAGATAAAAGCAAGCAAAGGGCCATATCTGGCCCCGGACCATTGTTCGGAGACCACTGGTCTGGAGGTTCATGTGGCCGAAGGATATTCCACTCCACTGGCATTAAAAAGAATAAATATATAAAGCATGTGTCTTCAAATGATGGCAAATTTAAACATGAAAGGTTCATTTTATTCAATGAAGTTATTTTCAGACGGGTCTACTACCTGCTATAACATAATCATACTAAATCACAGGGGGGAAATGGGTAGGGCACGAAATGTTCAGCCTTGAGTGACACACAGGCCAGCCAATGCTATGTAAGCAGGATGGGAATACCCTTGTCTTAGTTTTCCTTCCATCTGATCATTAGGGTTTATGTTTTTTTTAGTCACAAACCCTTAAATGCCATTTTTGCCAGTTTTCCTCTCTTGGCACAGTCCCTGAATTTCCTGCAAAGCTGGTATTTCT
Source organism: Lithobates septentrionalis (assembly GCA_037952835.1). NCBI lineage: Eukaryota > Metazoa > Chordata > Amphibia > Anura > Ranidae > Lithobates > Lithobates septentrionalis. The sequence continues at coordinate 414,765 of JBBDGP010001626.1, forward strand.
CATGTCAAGTAAAATACTAAGAGAACAAACTCCGAAGCAGAGCAAAGTCATCACTCATCTCTGCTTTGTTATTGATTATCAATAACAAGATACTTTCCGAGACAAACAGCTCTGTTATTACAGAAGAGCTGCAGCCCTATCTGCTCCCAATGAATCATATTAAGCATTGGCTCGTTTTTTAAGATGTGCAAACATATCTGTGATTGTGTTTACCTAATGTCTCTGGGCAAGGATCATTCATTTGCTGGCTGCCCCGAAGTGACAGTTTCACCATCTTGACTTACTTAGCTCTCATAGCAACTGGAAAAAAAAGGAAGCTTATTGGTAATGACTTGGACCTGATGAAGAAAATCAAAATTAATTCAGCTCTAACGGCAAAATCATAATGATGCTCCTAATCACCGCGACCTGCTGAGTTATACTTACACTTTATTGTGACGCCTACCTTTATACGCACATGAACTTTAATGGCATCCCAGTCTTAGTCTGTAGGGTTCAATATTAAGTTGGCCCACCCTTTGCAGCTATAACAGCTTCAACTCTTCTGGGAAGGCTGTCCACAAGGTTTAGGAGTGTGTCTATGGGAATGTTTGACCGTTCTTCGAGAAGCACATTTGTGAGGTCAGGCACTGATGTTGGACGAGAAGGCCTGACTCGCAGTCTCTGCTCTAATTAATTCCAAAGGTGTTCTATCGGGTTGAGGTCAGGACTCTGTGCAAGTCAGTCAAGTTCCTCTGCTCCAAGCTCACTCATCCATGTCTTCATGGACCTTCCTTTGTGCACTAGTGCACAGTCATGTTGAACAAGAAGGGGCCATCCCCAAACTGTTCCGTCAAAGTTGGGAGCATGAAATTGTCCAAAATGTATTGGTATGCTGACGCCTTAAGAGTTCTCTTCACTGGAACTAAGGGGCCAAGCCCAACCCCTGAAAAACAGCTCCATGACATAATCCCCCCTTCACTAAATGATTTGGACCTGTGCACAAAGCAAGGTCCATAAAGAGATAAATGAGCGAGTTTGGGGTGAAGGAACTTGACTGGCCTGCACAAAGTCCTGACCTCAACCCGATAGAACACCTTTGGGATGAATTAGAGAGGAGACTGCGAGCTAGGCCTTCTCGTCCATCAGTGCCTGACCTCACAAATGCACTTCTGGAAGAATGGTCAAACATTCCCATAGACACACTTCTAAACCTTGTGGACAGCCTTCCCAGGAGAGTTGAAGCTGTTATAGCTGCAAAGGGTGGGCCAACTCAATACTGAACCCTACACACTAAGACTGGGATGCCATTAAAGTTAACGTGTGTATAAAGGCAGGTGTCCCAAACCTTTTGCCAATATAGTGTAGATAGAGTAGGAGCATAGACGGAAGTAGCAATGAGTGTTTAAAGGGGAACGCCAGCTGATTAATTAGGATATTCCAACCAACTGGGCTTATAAAGAAGCTGCATGCTCTTGCATTCAAAGTGCATGGTGGCAGTTGCACTTCCCATTCACTCATGTCCCATCAGGCATTATCGGGCATAGTCCCTCTGAGCACCAGAGTGCAGGATGGACTTGTATTTATATCTCCTGGGCGTGTTGAAGAGTTCAGGGGATCGTGTCATGTCCGCCACTGAGGAAAGTGAGTTAAGAGGCAGTCCGCTACAGGTAAGGCTGGAGTAGTCTTTGGTCTGGAGGTTCAGATGGCTGAAGGTAGCTTCACCCCACCGGGCTTACAGGGAACAGGGCGGTCTTTAACGCAGGGCAAATGGGGCATCTACCCAGGGCCCATTCGTTGTTGGAGGGCCCTAAATGCTGATAAGTCGGATGCGTTTGTTTTCTCCTCCTTTCTATCCAGCTCAGCACGGGTTAAGTGAAGTCACGTCCCCGCAGTGTCTTCTACCGGCCCGCCCCTTCCCCTTATCTCAGTCTGAGTGGACTGATTCTCTTCCCCGGCAAAGTGCTACATTCCGCCCCTCCCAATCCCTCCTCTGCGGGGCTGCCGGACTACATCTCTCTGCACAGTAAATAGATTGTCTCCCTCGGAGACACTGTGTGCAGTCTTGAGCCGTGCTCCCCTCCCACCACCTCTGATAACTTGTCAGGGAGCCTTAGCTGCTGCAGAACTTCTTGGGGCAGTGCAGGGATGCTGGATGTTGTAGTGCAGGGCAGTGATTGGCTGCTGCTGCAGAGTTTCTTGGAGGGAGGGAGGGCAGGCCTGCTGGGTGTTGTAGTGCCACTTCTAAGGGTAAGAGGCCCTGTTTGCTGTGGTGTTGGTTGAGGATCGTCTTCTCACCTGCAGATTTACTTCTGTTATACACACTGGGTGCTTCCCGAGGAATTGTGGAGTCTTTCTGGATGGACTTTTTTTTTAAATAAGCGCTGCATCTTGTATAAATCTATATAAAAGGCATACACAAACCTAAATTCATGAGGAATGGACCCCAACGCGTTTCAACATTCAGCTAATGTGCGTCTTCTTCAGGAGGTCGTTGATCTGATAGTTCACAGTAATGTAGTCAAAAACTTACTGTGTGCTGTGGGGGGCATCGCTTGGGATTGCCTGGTGTTGGCATAGACTGTCCGAAGTAACTCATGCAGACAGCAGGGGAATGAGAGAGCAGACAGAAATCACGCTAGGTTCCTTTTTTTTATTTCAGAGGTTTACAACCACCACTTGCCGATTCCTAACTGTAAATGTACTTCACTATTTTGACGTTAAATTCCACTGTTATGGCAGCTGCTAGCCACAAACCCCGGTATCTTTTTTTCAGTCAGGCGGCTAACTTTCTGATAAAAGTGGTCCCAGGAGCAGATTCGCAGCAAGATCATTTTCATAGGCAGCAGGAGAAGTACCCACCAACCCCCAAACCCCCACCACACCCCTCCCTCCCGCTACTTCCGTGGTCTCCCGAGCTTACCAGAGCCATCGGTAAGCCCGAAATCCAGTGCGGCTGCTGGCTAGGCAGGAAGCCGAGTGAGGGCAAGATAGCCCCCACTCGGCTCTATGCCCTTGGAGGACCGAAGCGACCTACAACGTCAATTCTGGTCCTCGCGCAGATTGATAGGATTTTTTTTTTTTCCTTAGTCAAAATGACAATTTATTTTTTATTTTTTGCTTTTAAAGGTAAATAAGAGATGTGGGGTCTTTTTGACACCAGATCTCTCAATAAAGAGGACCTGTCATGCTTATTTCTATTACAAGGTATGTTTGCATCCCTTATAATTAGGGCTGCGGAAAATTAACGATTAATTCCTCGATTAATCGTTAATTTTTTTGATCGATCAAAATTTTTTTAATCGGTAAGCCGCCTGCCCTGGGGCCGCTTCGGGCCAAGCTGTGGCTGCAGCGCAGTGCTCCGCTTCCTCCTCCTCCTCCACTATATGTCATACACAGTCTGTGGGCATCTCCCACTGTGTGTCTCGGAGCCGAGTGTGAAAACTTTGGCCGCGCTGTGAGAAAAGTCCCGCCCTCCTCCTAGATCAGCTCGTGTGATAGACGCAGTGTTCTGTCTCCGAGACACACATCGGGAGATGCCCGCAGACTGTGTAATCTAGGCACAGGCACTGACTACAGTGAGGCTGCGATTATGGGCAGGTTGAGACTGCATTATGGGCATGGTGAGACTGCATTATGGGCACGGTGAGGCTGCATTATGGACACGGCGAGGCTGCCTTTATAAGCACGGCGAGGCTGCGATTATGGGCACGGTAAGACTGCATTATGGGCACGGTGAGACTGCATTATGGGCACGGTGAGGCTGCATTATGGGCACGGTGAGATAGCGTTATGGGCAAGGTGAGATAGCATTATGGGCACGATGAGGCTGCATTATGGGCACGGTAAGTCTGAGATTACTACTTATAATAGGAATAAAGGGGGGAAAAAAAAGGACAGTGTAAAAATGAAAAGTAAAATAGATAAGAAAAAAACAAAGCGTCCCTCCGAGCTCATGTGCAGAAGCTAATGCATACATTGGTCGCCCCCACATATGTAAACAGCGTTCAAACCACACATGTGAGGTATCGCCACGATCGTTAAAGTGAGAGCAATAATTCTAGTCTAGTACCTCCTTTGTAACTCTAAACAGGTAACCTGTAAACCATTTTAAAATGTCGCTTATGGAGATTTTTAAGTACCGTAGTTTGTCGCCATTCCACAAGTGTGCACACTTTTAAAGCGTGACATGTTAGGTATCTATTTACTTGGCGTAACATCATCTTTCACATTATACAGAAAATTGGGCTAACTTTACTGTTTTTTTTTTTCATAGTCAAGGCTTATTGACAGTTTATGTAGCATACAAGTGACATGGTAACCATCATCAGTTTATACATAAGAAAATTTATGTCAGCAAACAGTTTAACATTGCACATATTGCATGAGATAATGAAATAATTAAAAAAAAAAAAACATTTATTGCTGGTATTTTAGTTTGTTTGGAAGAAAGGGGAGGGTGGGGGGAGGGTAAGAAAAAAAAAAAAAAAAGAGGGAGGGTAAATTAAAAAGTTTAAAAAAGAGAGGGGAGGGGTCGGGAGAATGCACTGTTTTTTCTTTTAATCCATTAAAATGTATTTTTTACCAAAAACGTGCGTTTGAAAGACCTCTGTGCAAATACAGTGTGACATAAAATATTGCAACGACCACCATTTTATTCTCTAGGGTCTCTGCTAATATATAGATCTCTATAGATATATTTATCTATAGATATATATATATATCTATATATATTGTTTGGGGGTTCTAAATACATTTCTAGCATGTGATCATGTGGTATCAAGTCTAAGCTCCCTAATCCAGCATCATAGGTTAATATGTCTGCTTTTTTCTCTTTAGCGAAAGGCAATCTCATCAACGACTGGTGCTCAGCAGTTTCAGTGCAGATTAACTGGATCGTGTTCAAGGCGGATGTTTAAAAAGATCAATCATCTCTAGGATTCGAGCAATCAACAAGTTATTTGCCTTGACACCGGACAGAGCCCAGAGGCTCCTGGGTAAGAAAACAAGGCTTGGTCAAGCGCAGAAGAGGGGGAACGAGGAAGGAAAAATGATGAATGAGCTGTATAGGTCAGTTCCCAGGAGTCCTTCATTCCTCACCATATTTACATCCACAAAATATCATCTCTATCTGCTGGTGAAAAGCGGCAGAAATTGATCCATGAGCTCGGAGACCTTCTCTGACAATTTTCACTTCTCCAGTCAACGAGCCATGCTGTGTCTGGAGTGCCAAGCAAATTTATCAACCGATAGATTTAATTAAGCGTGTACCCTTCATGAGGAATGTCAACTGGACTATCTGAGTGTGGTGCAAGAGGCGCAGAAATCATTATTATCGTTATTATTATGTACATTCAACAGATTTGCAAACCTGCCAACTGCCAATATAGCAAAAAGTCAGCGACTTAATGGAAGAGTTGTTTTCTACATGTAATGATTAATGCCTAAAGTATATAAAAATGCAATCACTAAAATATCAAATAAGCTCTCAAGTGTTAATTTCATTCCAGAAGTAACTTCTTTCTCGCCCATTGAGAGATCCAGAAAGTTACATACAGTAATAGGCCTGGAACTGAAAGCACAGCATAGGTGGAGGGCCTGCATGACTGGGTCAGCAACATGCATTCAGGAGAGGCAGAGAGGCAAAGATCAATTTCAAGGGTCATAGCTCTGAGACCTGGGGTCACAGAGACCCCAAATTTGGGGGGTAGGTAGCTGAAGTCTTACCCCACCACTGGTCACCTATCATCTATGGTTCCAGATATACGGGGCTCCTGGCGCAGCCTGTCAGAAGCTACATACCGAGCGACCAGTTTGAATACAAGATGGCACATTCTGTTTGCAGCAGACTGAGAGAATGAGCTCACAGTGCCTCTCCTCACTTCTTGTCAGAAGCACTGAGCTCAATGGACAGCTTGGAGCCTTGGACCAATGGTAAAGCACCATTGGCCCCAGCTGTCCAATAACAATGCTGCAGTGGAGGCACGCCTCTCACTGCAGTGTCATAGAAGGGGGCGTGTGTCTAAAAGACAAATACTCCCTTCCAGCCCAGCCCTCTTAACTAGAAGGAAAAAACATGTGTTTATGGGTATAAAATTTACCCACAATCCCATGTTTTTCTCACACAGTTAAGAGGGAGAATGAGAATCTGCTGCTGCTGAAAAGGTAAAAGCTAAATCATATATTATTATGCTATATGTTATAATTTATCTATTTACTGTGAAATTAATGGTTGGAAGTTATAACTTCAAATTTCAGTAATTTGTAAATTAAGCCACCTGCTTGAGTACAGTTTTTAAAAATATAGTAAATTACCTTAAAAATAATATATAATTATTATTTGTATATTACTAACTTATGGTAATTAACCCCTTGCCACCCAGGCCAATTCCTTTCTCCTACATGTAAAAATCATAATTTTTTTGCCAGAAAATTACTCAGAACCCCCAAACATTATATATATTGTTTTAACAGACAATGGTGACCATTGCAAATTTTTATGTTACACGGTATTTGCGCAGCAATTTTTTAAACGCATTTTTTTTGGAAAAAAACTGTTTCATGGATAAAAAAATTAAAAAAAAAAACACTAGAGTCAGCCCGATTTTTTTTTGTATACTATGAAAGATGATGTTACGCCGAGTAAATCGATACCTAGCATGTCATGCTTCAAAATTGCGCACACTTGTGGAATGGCACTAAACTTAAGTACTTAAAAATCTCCATAGGCGCCGCTTTAATTTTTTTTACAGGTTACATGTTTAGCGTTACAGAGGAGGTCTAGTGCTAGAATTATTGCTCTCGCTCTAATGTTTGTGGCAAATGTAACCTGTGTGTATCTGGCTCTCATACTAGCCAGTGCCTCACCAGCCGACTGACCTCACCGCACGTCCCTGGACTGGGTTGCTGGGAAGGCTACAGTCAGGCAGTTAAGAGGTTCGTTTGAAATGTGGGTAGATTTACCTGATTGGATGACATAGGGGAGGTAAGGTGTGGCTGGGGTGTGGCACCAGTGGTCTAGCAGAAGGGGGGAGTTGATATAGGTCAGTGGGAGCCAAAGCATCGAAAAAGACACTCGCCCGCCCTCCCTCCCTTCAATTTTCTGTGTTTTTTTACATAGGCCGTATCGTCCCATGGTTGTTTCTCACAGGGGCAATGGGGGCTGTTGAGGGCTATAACTTTGGGGTGTTCTTTATTACCCAGGGGTTTTGGATTTGGTTCAGTCATAGCAGCAGGCAGGGGTCTTAGGTTTTTGAAGGTGTGCAGGGTCAAAAAACAGTAGGTGGAGTGTAATGGGTTGGGCCCATCTCGGTATGGGTGTACCTTTCCTACTCAGTGACGTCTATAAAGGGCTATCGGTCATCAGGCTGCATCAGGAGGTAAATTGGTATTAAATTGTCCCCAAGCTGGTGTAATTGCGGCTGGGGGCCGGATAGGAATGTGGTGGTTGATACAGCCGATGTGATAGAGGAAAATGTGGCTTAATTAACCTAAGACTCAGAAAATAGTCAGTTAGGTACATTATGGTTAAAAAATTATGTTGGTTTATGCAGTATGGATTAATATGTTATCTTGTGATTTATGGTTTATGTTAATAAAAAGGCTGCTTTGGCAATTTAAATCCAAAGTAAGTGGTTGTGTCTTTACTGGGGTAGTCAGAGACATGGACTAGAGATGTAAGGTCATGGCTGCCGAAGCATGAGCAATACCTCAGTCATGATAATTAATCTCCTGTAGGCAGTAGTATGACCCAACAGTAGAAAACTTCCCGTGTACCTCATGGGACTCCAAAGAAAGGCTTTTCAGTGTATTTTCCTTCTTGTCCCTTGAGGCGGGGGTCCCCAACCCCTGGGCAGCGGACTGTGCCGGTCCGTGGCCCCTTTGCAGTCGAGTCGCGAAGGCTGCGCTGTAAGAGGTGTGGTGAGTGAGTAGAGAGATTACATAATCTCTCACCGCTATTCCACCCTCACACTGGGGTAGAACCCAGCAACTGCGCATGTGCCATGTTTACCCAGTAGTGCTGGAGAGAGGCAGAGAGAAGAGTTGTGAGCCTTTCAGGCAAGTGACAAGCTGCATCTGGTGGCAGGCGACGTGGCAAGTGACAAGCTGCATCTGGTGGCAGGTGACGTGACAAGCTGCATCTGGTGACAAGTGACAAACTGCATCTGGTGGCAGGCAACAGTGGCAAGTGACAAGCTGCATCTGGTGGCAGGCAACGGTGGCAAATGACAAGCTGCATCTGGTGGCAGGCGACGTGACAAGCTGCATCTGGTGACAAGTGACAAACTGCATCTGGTGGCAGGCAACGGGGGCAAGTGACAAGCTGCATCTGGTGGCAGGCAATGTTGGCAAATGACAAGCTGCATCTGGTGGCAGGAGATGTGGCATGTGACAAGCTGCATTTGGTGGCAGGCAATGTGGCAAGTGACAAGCTGCATCTGGTGGCAGGCAATGTGGCAAGTGACAAGCTGCATCTGGTGACAAATGACATGCTGCACCTGGTGGCAGGAGATGTGGCAAGTGACAAGCTGCATGTGGTGACAAGTGACAAGCTGCATCTGGTGGCAGGCAATGGTGGCAAGTGACAAGCTGCATCTGGTGGCAGGAGATGTGGCAGGTGACAAGCTGCATCTGGTGACAAGTGACAAACTGCATCTGGTGGCAGGAGATGTGGCAGGTGACAAGCTGCATCTGGTGACAAGTGACAAACTGCATCTGGTGGCAGGCAACGGTGGCAAGTGACAAGCTACATCTGGTGGCAAGCGATAGTGGCAAGTGACAAGCTGCATTTGGTGGCAGGCCATGGTAGCAAGTGACAAGCTGCATCTGGTGGCAGGCAACGGTGGCAAGTGACAAGCTGCATCTGGTGGTAGGAGATGTGGCATGTGACAAGCTGCATTTGGTGGCAGGCAATGTGGCAAGTGACAAGCTGCATCTGGTGACAAGTGACATGCTGCATCTGGTGGCAGGTGATGTGGCAAGTGACACACTCAGGGCTCCCACTGATTCTGATTCTGCATTACGGTGAGTTGAACGATTTCATTTTATATTACAATGTAGTAATTGAAATAATGCACTTCAATAATCCTGACGCCATACCAAACATGGTGTCGTAATGATTGAAGCGCTGACACCATCCATTGCACCGGCAAAGCAGGGAAAAGAAACAAATTGATATGTGCTGAACAGCAACATATATTACACACAATAACGCTTGTTAGACACACAGTTAATCCCTCGATTACTCCAAGATGTTAAACCCTTCCCAGCCAGCGTCATTAGTATAGTGACAGTGTGCAGTATTATCACTGATCACTGTATTAGTATCACTGGTGATGGAAGTGGCAGTTAGTCAGTTCCCACTCAGTGTCAGTTAGTGCCAGATTTCCTGCCGCGCTATTGCAGTCCCATTATAATTCACTGATCACCGCCATTAGTAGTATAAAAAAAAATTAAAAATTAAATTCCATTATATAATCCCATAGTTTGTAGAAGCTATAACACTTATTGGGATTTTTTTTTTACCAAAATATGTAGCAGAATTCATTTTGGCCAAAATTTATGAAGAAATTAGATTTTTTTTTTATTGGACGTGTTTTATAGTAGGAAGTAAAACATGTTTGTAGACGCTATAACTTTCACATAATACAGAAACACTTATTGGGATTTTTTTTTGTTTTACCAAGGACATGTAGCAGAGTTAATTTTGGCCAAAATTTAGGAAGAAATGTATTTATTTATTTTTATTGGATATGTTTTATAGTAGAAAGTAAAAAATATTGTTTTTTTTTTTTTTTGTGTTTCTTTTAAATTTTCGGTCTTTTTTCATTAATTTCGCAAAGAATAAAAGACACAGTGGTGATTAAATACCACCATAAGGAAGCTCTATTTGAGTGGGAAAAAAATAATAATACATTTCGTTAGGATACAGCATTGCATGAGCGTGCAATTAGCAGTTAAAGTGGCGCAGTGTGGCATAGCAAAAAATGGCCTGGTCATGAAGGGGGTAAAATCTTCGGGAGCTCAAGTGGTTAACAAAAAAAAAAAAAACAATCTGGAACTGCGTAATCTAGTTTTATGTAAGAGAGCTTCTCCTGAGCACCGTCTTCGGTTGCAGCATGGACTTGATAAGGGGTTTAAAGTCTTAAATACATTTTACCTGATATGAGATTTTTGTTGCAGATGTAAGACGATCATTGTAATCTCAGCATGTGGGTAAATCCGGAAATTATTTTCACCAATGTAGCATGAAATTGGATCATCTCATCACATTTGCACTTTCTAAGTGGCTACTAGATTGACCCCAAACCATCTGACTTTAAAGCGGTATTAAACCCAAAACCAAAAATGTAATATACGGCAGCTTACTAATCATTAGATGTGGTGGCTGCATTTGTTTTCTTTTCTTTGTTTTTTTCCCCTCTGTTTTCACCTGGTGATCTGGCCAGTAACACACCTCCTGTATTAGGCTCCATTCACACCAATGTGTTTTTTCACGCCTTTTGCAGAAACGCAGGGCATTATTTTTAAGGCTATTTTTAAGGTTCACACTATCGCATTTTCTAGTGTGGCTTGCATTTTGCAGAAGCCATTTAACATGATTTCCTATGGGTAACGTTCACATATATGCGCAATTTTTTTTAGAAAGGGTCTGAGACTTCTTTCCCTGCAGCGTTTTGCGTTTTTGGTCCAATAGCCTGTAATGGGCCTGCATCCAAAACGCAAGTACTGTGTGTGTCCTGCATTTTGCCTGCATTTTTGTCCGTGTTTCTGCTGCGTTTTGCGGCCTACGTTTTTGACCATGCTTCATTTTCAAACACCTCCCACTGAAAACAGACTTCCCATGCTGCCCTGCTACCCTCGCAGGTACAAAAAAGCGACATGCGCAGAAAGACGCATATAGAAAACGGACCAACTGCAAACGGTATAGGTGTGAACCTAGCCTAACATGGGTTCCTATGGAACACCTTTACATCAATGCATTTTTGTGCCTCTGCGCTTTTGGAAAGGGTCAGGGACTTTTGTAAACGCTAAATGGTGCTTTTAATTTTTTTTTTGCATTTTTGGTTCAATAGACTTCAATGGAGAAGCTGCAGAAAAGCATGTAGTGCGTTTTAACCGCTTCTGCCCCGGAAGATTTGGGTGCTGAATGACCAGGCCATTTGTGATTCGGCACTGCGCCGCTTTAACTGACAATTGCGCGGTCGTGGGGCGCTGCACCCACACAAAATTGATGTCCTTTTTTTCATACAAATAGAGCTTTCTTTTAGTGGTAGTTCATCACCTCTGAGATTTTAATTTTTTGCGTTATAAACAAAAAAAGAGCAACTATTTTGAAAAAAACACAATATTTTGTCCTTTTTGCTATCCCCGTTTTTTTATTTTTTTTTTTAAAGTACACTTTTTCTTAGTTTAGGCCAATATGTATTCTTCTACATATTTTTGGTAATAAAAATCGCAATAAGCGTATATTGATTGGTTTGCGCAAAACTTATAATGCATACAAAATAGGGGATAGATTTTTAGCATTTTTATCTTATTTTTTTACTAGTAATGGCAGTGATCTGCGATTTTTATCGGGACTGCGAGATTAATTTGGTGGACACATCGGACACTTTTGACACATTTTGGGACCATTGCCATTTATACAGCGATCAGTGCTATGAAAATGCATTGATTACTGTAAAAATGTCACTGGCAGGGAAGGGGTTAACACTAGGGGGCGATCAAGGGGTTAACTGCGTTCCCTCTCTGTGTTCTAACTGAAGGGGGGAGGGGACTGTGTAGGGGAGATGACAGATCGCTGTTCATCCTCTGTATGAACAGACGATCTGTCTCTTCTACCCTCAGAGAACCGGAAACAGTGTGTTTACACACATACAGATCCCGGTTCTCCGGTGTGTCAAGAATGATCGTGGGAGCCTGGCGGTCATCGCGCCCGCCGGGCTCTCTCATTGGCTCCAGTTTTACTGAGGCAGAATGGCACGGTTTGGCGAAACAACGTTGTGTTACGTCGCTTCGCCCTGTGGCCACTGGTGTTTATGCACCATTTAGGAGCAGCCGGTGGCATCGCCGGGGCATGCGCTCTGAAGAAACGGCATACCCGTGCCTTCAGAGCTGTGTGCCGTGACCAAGACTCCCGTGCGCAAGCGTAGGAGTGAAGTCATTGCAGATCGGCCTGTCAGAAGGCCAGAGTCCACAAACCCAGAAGGAAGACCAGGTGACGATGGAAGCCTCTGCAGCGGTGACAGCACGCCACTGGAGGGCTTCGAAAAGCAGCCAAGAGGTCCATGGTAACTCTGGAGGAGCTGCAGAGATCCACAGCTCAGGTGAGAGAATCTGTCCACAGGACAACTATTAGTCGTACTCTCCACAAATCTGGTCTTTATGGAAGAGTGGCAAGAAGAAAGTCAATTTTGAAAGAAAGCCATAGGAAGTCCTGTTTGCAGTTTGCAAGAAGCCATGTGGGGGGCACAGCAAACATGTAGAAGAAGGTGCTCTGGTCAGATGAGACCAAAATTTTACTTTTTGGCCTAAAAGCAAAACGCTATGTGTGGCGGAAAACTAACACTGCACATCACCCTGAACACACCATCCCCACCGTGAAACATGGTGGTGGCAGCATCATGTTGTGGGGATGCTTTTCTTCAGCAGGGACAGGGAAGCTGGTCAGAGTTGATGGGAAGATGGATGGAGCCAAATACAGGAAAATCTTAGAAGAAAATCTGTTAGAGTCTGCAAATGACTTGAGACTGGGGAGGAGGTTCACCTTCCAGCAGGACAACGACCCTAAACATACAGCCAGAGCTACAATGGAATGGTTTAGATCAAAGCATATTCATGTGTTAGAATGGCCCAGCCAAAGTCCAGACCTAAATCCAATTGATAATCTGTTGCAAGACTTAAAAATTGCTATTCACAGACGCTCTCCATCCAATCTGACAGAATCTTGAGCTATTTTGCAAAGAAGAATGGGCAAAAATATCACTCTCTAGATGTGCAAAGCTGGTAGAGACATCCCCAAAAAGACTTGCAGCTGTAATTGCAGTGAAAGGTGGATCTACAAAGTATTGACTCCGGGGGGCGCCATACAAATGTACACCACACTTTTCCCATATTTATTTGTAAGAATTTTTGAAAATCATTTATCATTTGTCTTCCACTTCACAATTAGGTACCACTTTGTGTTGGTCTATCACATAAAATCCCAATAAAATACATTTACGCTTTTGGTTGTAACATGACAAAATATGGAATATTTCAAGGGGTATGAATACTTTTTCAAGGCACTGTACTGTATACTGGAATGTCTTATCTATTTATTTTTTTATACTAGTAATGGCGGCAATCACTGACTTATAGTGGGACTGCGATATTGCGGCGAACAATCTGGCACTAACTGACACTTTGTTGGAACCAGTGACACTAATACAGTGATCAGTGCTAAGAATATGCACTGTCACTGTACTAATGACACTGGCTGGGAAGGGGTTAAACATCTAGGGCAAACAAAGGGTTAAATGTATGCCTAACCAGTGTTTATGTGTACACAGTGTGACTAATCTCAGCAGAAGCGGCGCATGCACGCCTCCTATCCAGTTTAGAATCACATATATAAGTATGCAGGGGTGGCATGTCCATTAAGGGTGCACGGGCGCCGCCTCCCCTTTCCATCCCGCCCCCCCTATTCATGTGTCCAGCCCCTTTCACAACGCCGCGTGCATAAATTACAGCGGCGGTTGTGTTTTTTTGAAGCACCTGATTAGAGTCAGAGGCTCTAATAGGCTTCAAAATAGGATGGGCTCTGATTGCAGAGCATTGCCCTCGGAGCCCACCCAGGTGTGTTAGAATAGCAAATTAATATTTGCTATTTTAACACTGAATCGCTTCTCCGCCAATCAGGAAGTGCAGGTCTAATACCCGCTTCCCGATTGGCTGAAAGGACAGGCGATCCTATTGGACGCCTAGGAGGAGGAGAAGGGAGATGCACGGCGGAAGCCGCCATAATGCACAGGAGGAAGAGGAAGGAAAGCTGCCGCTCGCCGGACACGCTTGACACCCACCCGCTTCTTAGATGGGGTGAATGCGGGGCTCTGATTTCCCAACTGTCCTGGGGGTGGGGGTGGTGGATGTTTCCACCGACCGAGACCAACCGGGGGGGGTTGTTTGGTGCCCCCTCAAAAGAAACAAACACCAGCCACCATTGTAAATATGTGCTTCTGATACAGAGGGTAGTGGTACAAACTGTAGTATATAAATGTAAATGTAAGTCCATACAAGAGTCCTTTGAGCTGTGAAGCCCAATCTTCGCCACCTGGTGAAGATTATTGTAAATGCACTCCATACAGCAATGAAGGTTTACAATCATGTTGGCAAAAATAAAAACACATGCAATAGGCAGTGGCACATGGTCCTAAGTATTCAGACCCTTTGCTGTGACACTCATATATTTAACTCAGGTGCTGTCCATTTCTTCTGATCATCCTTGAGATGGTTCTACACCTTCATTTGAGTCTAGCTGTGTTTGATTATACTGATTGGACTTGATTAGAAAAGCCACACACCTGTCTATATAAGACCTTACAGCTCACAGTGCATGTCAGAGCAAATGAGAATCATGAGGTCAAAGGAACTGCCTGAAGAGCTCAGAGACAGAATTGTGGCAAGGCACAGATCTGGAAAAGGTTACAAAAACATTTCTGCTGCACCTAAGGTTCCTAAGAGCACAGTGGCCTCCATAATCCTTGAATGGAAGACGTTTGGGACGACCAGAACCCTTCCTAGAACTGCCCGTCTGGCCAAACTGAGCTATCGGGGCAGAAGGGCCTTGGTGAGAGAGGTAAAGAAGAACCCAAAGATCACTGTGGCTGAGCTCCAGAGATGCAGTCGGGAGATGGGAGAAAGTTGTAGAAAGTCAGCCATCACTGCAGCCCTCCACCAGTCGGGGCTCAATGGCAGAGTGGCCCGACGGAAGCCTCTCCTCAGTGCAAGACACATGCATGGGCGTCCGCAGAACTTTTTTCAGGGGGGGGGCATAATTTTATGGACACCCATGCTCGGCCCCTTTTCGACAATGTCATGAAGGGAGGGGCTTAGTCACTGCCACTGTGCCATCAAACACTGCCACTGTGCCATCAAACGCTGCCAGTGTGCCATCAAACGCTGCCACTGTGCCAAACGCAGCCACTGTGCCATCAAACGCTGCCAGTGTGCCATCAAACGCTGCCACTGTGCTATCAAACGCTGCCAGTGTGCCCATCATATGCTGCCAGTGTGCCCATCATGATTGGTGGAGAGGCGGTTTAGTGTTAGGAAAGTGAATAGTCATTTGCTTTTCTAACACAGCTGAGTGACCTGCGAGCGCCAAGCATGGCGCTTGTAGGTCACCATTTTTGACGCCTATTAGAGCCTATGGCTCTAATCAGGTGCTTAAAAAAAACACCCCCCGCCGATGTAATTCAGGCGTCCTGCACCCGAAAAGGGGCCGGGCATCTGAGTAGGGGGTGGCAGCGGCGGCCATAGATAGATTCATGCAATGCATGAATCTATCTATACGTGATAGAGGGGTGGCAGGAGAGAGGGGGCGGCGCTCCCGTGCGCCCTTAATGCATGGGCCGCCATTGTGTTCTGGCCATATTTTGATCTTGATGAAAACAGCTATACAGACTGTATAATACAGTCTGTATAGCTGTTTCCATCAAGATCAAAATTTGGCCACAACAGTTCCAGCAATACAAAAAAATTGTACATAGTGGTATCGTTGTACAGGCACTGCTGTTACCTGTGGTTCTTCAGGGATAGTCCAGGCACTGGCAGTCAGGCCGGATCGGCATAGGCACAGCATAATTTACACAGGCAGAGGCAGCAGCCAATCGAGGAACAGCCGGGTCAGTGTTATAGTAAGCAGAGCGGCGAGCGCAGAGGCTCGAGCGGCAGAGTCAATCTGATGCTCGGGCCGGGGGTCACGGATGCATCCATGTGTAGTCGGAAAAGACAGTCGCAGTCCCAGCAGCAGCCAGGCTTTGAAAAAAAAACACCACGGCTGCCGTGGAGGCGGCCGCGGTGGCCGTTGCAACACAGAGGGCAAGTCAAGTCTTACTCTGAAGGATTTTAACACACACTCTTACGATTCCAGAGGGGGGCAAATGACCCCCCTTGCCCTATGGTGCGGACGCCCATGGACACATGAAAGCCTGCATGGAGTTTGCTAAAAAACACCTGAAGCACTCCAAGATGGTGAGAAATAAGATTCTCTGGTCTGATGAGACCAAGATAGAACTTTTTGGCCTTAATTCTAAGCGGTATGTGTGGAGAAAACCAGGCACTGCTCATCACCTGTCCAATACAGTCCCAACAGTGAAGCATGGTGGTGGCAGCATCATGTTGTGGGGGTGTTTTTCAGCTGCAGGGACAGGACGACTGGTTGCAATCGAGGGAAAGATTAATGCGGCCAAGTACAGGGATATCCTGGACGAAAACCTTCTGCAGAGTGCTCAGGACCTCAGACTGGGCCGAAGGTTTACCTTCCAACAAGACAATGACCCTAAGCACACAGCTAAAATAACGAAGGAGTGGCTTCACAACAACTCCGTGACTGTTCTTGAATGGCTCAGCCAGATCCCTGACTTAAACCCAATTTAGCATCTAAAAATGGCCGTCCACCAACGTTTACCATCCAACCTGACAGAACTGGAGAGAATCTGCAAGGAGGAATGGCAGAGAATCCCCAAATCCAGGTGTGAAAAACTTGTTGCATCTTTCCCAAAAAGACTCATGGCTGTATTAGATCAAAAGGAGCTTCTACTAAATACTGAGCAAAGGGTCTGAATACTTAGGACCATGTGATATTTCAGTTTTTCTTTTTTAATAAATCTGCAAAAATGTCAACAATTCTGTGTTTTTCTGTCAATATGGGGTGCTGTGTGTACATTAATGAGGAAAAAAATTGAACTTAAATGATTTTAGCAAATGGCTGCAATATAACAAATAGTGAAAAATTTAAGGGGGTCTGAATACTTTCTGTCCCCACTGTATATACATATATTATCTATTATCTATATATTATCCAATGCAATAATCAATTAAAAACAATTAAAAATCATTGAATATGAAACCACACATGGATGAAAATAGGCACTTTAAAATGAATAAACAGCCAATAATAACCAATATTATCCATATACTGGGAGATAATTAGTAAAAAGTACAGGAGAAATTAATAGAGAAAATATCAGTAATTGGAATTGTTGATGTCTCCACCAGGTGGCAATACCACAGAGGCACATAAAAAGGCTGTTCGCAGCCTACTCTGATTAGCTTGAAAAAGGAGCGCGCAGTGTCACCATCTCTCCACTGCGCACGCTCTGAAACGCGTCGCATCATGTCCGTGACGTCACCCCCTGCCACACGCTGCTTTTCAGCCCTCTCCTGAGACCTGCTGACTGCGTTCCAGATCTCGTTCTGGTTCCCGCCCTCATGAGCCGGAAGATCCCTGGTGGAAAGGACGCCGCTTTATTTCACACGGCTCCACAGGAAGAGTTTAGTGCTGCCAGCTGCAACGGAGACTGACGCTCCCACTGTACTTCTTCGTGCCTCTATAAAAATACTTCTATGTCAGTTTTTTTTAATACACTTTGTTTATTAAATCTATACAGTTTTACTCAAGTGGCCCCTGCTTTTCTGTTTCCTCTTTCAGTATGTGATTCTGCACAGAGCGGCTGCCCTGTAGCAGTAAAGCTGCTATAGGACGGTCGGCAACTGGATATTTAATACGTGAATTAATCTGTTTGCTTGGAGTTGATCTCCAAATCAGGAAGACATTCGTGGATGCGGAGGTGAAAAGAGGACACGCTGCTCATCAACCCAATCATGGTTAAAGCCGTGAAAGTCTAGTGTCCCTCCATTCCCTCTTACTGATGTGCATTATAATGTAAGTAGACAGCAGCACAGAATTAATTTATCCTCATGACAAATGCTAACAAGAATGGAAGATGTAGTTTCAGTGCTAGCAATAAGGAAGAAGTGGCGTGATGGAGTGGTTGGGGCTCAGTGGAATTCTCACACCTTTTTATCTCTTTATAGTCCTGTACCCCTGCATGGCACGATTTGGAAACGAAAGGAGATGCCTTAAAATACTTTTACTTTCAGAGAAAATCCTGCTTCCTGCCATCCCACTTCAGTGCTCTGTGCTGGCGGAGCTGAGTACTGGCCACACCCCTCAGCATCATTTTCTTCACCCAGACTTGCAGAGAAAGGAAAGGGGCGTGTCTGGCCAGTCATTTACTGAGTGCTGGGTTCAACTCTGGTGTCTATTATACTGCATATTTAGAAACTCCACGCAACTGCTGTAACAGAAAGGGGAGGCTGTTAGCACAATGTCTATCCAACTTTTTTTTTCTAGTTTTGTGACTTTATCTTTTAAGATACCTAACCTTCATGCAAAGTCTTCCTTTTTGGTTATAGATACAACCATAGCTAGTAGAGATGGGCCAAGCACGGCATCCCCCCCCCCCCCAATTCGGTTTGCGTCAGAACTCTCAACATAGCAAAAGTTCGAACCTGAACCGCAAATCTCTATTAAAGTCTATGGGACCCGCACTAGCAAAATAAATAGTCCCCATTTTGAAGGTTTATATGCAAGTTATTGGCCATATAAAAAAGGTAATTTTTAAAGGAGCAGTGATTTTAATGATGCCTAAAGTAAAACAATAAAAATTAAAAATGTCTTTTAATATCTTGCCTGGGGGGCCCCCTTAGTCTGCCTGTAAGGCTCGATTCACATCTATGCATGTTGCTTTTGAGCGTTTTTGGAGTTGTTTTTGTGATGCTTGCCACGTTTTTGAGCAGCGTTTTTACAGCGTTTTTGCGGCGTTTTTGCCTCGTTTTGCGTTTTTTTACAGTTTTTTTTAGACTGTATACAGTCTAAAAAAAATTAAAAGAAAAAGCCAAAAACGCATCAAAAACGCTGTAAAAACGCTGCAAAAACGCTGCACTTGCGTTTTTGATGCTTGTTAATTGAATTCTATTGCATGCAAAACACTGCATTTTGCATGAAAAAAAGTCCCCGACCCTTTCCAAAAATGCAAAGGTACAAAAAGGCATTGATGTGAACATGTTCCATAGGAACCCATGTTAAAAAATTCCCATGCATTTCTGCAAAATGCAAAATGCATCAAAATATGCGCTAGTGTGAATGGAGCCTTAGCCTCGGTTCACATTGGAGTGATTTGGCATGCAACTTGACATATATAAAACTAAAATTCGAGGCTTAGGTATAAATATAGCTGCAGCCTCCCCAAACAAAGACTCCACTAAGTGGTGTCTCAAAGAAAATAATGAAAAAACAGGGAATGTTGGCGCTGCTAATAATGAGCATAATTATATATCACCCCAAACACGGTGAGATTGTGCGACAGTATATATGAATAAATTATGAACCACCAAGAATCTATAAAACAATGATGGGTTTCAAATTAATATGTTATCTGTTCAGAAATGAATTAAAATACAAGTGCAAATCCCTAAACGGTGAAAATGGATCCTATTGGTAAGTAGAAGCACTTTCTAACCGCATCAAATATGATGCATCATCATGGAGTGGACAAACAATAATAATTAGTAATGATTGAATATCTAGTTGCAAGGTGAATAAAGTGACAAGTGGAGATAATTAATAATATATATATGTAAGTTAATGATAACAAAAACCTGTGATAAAAAAGACGTCTAGCGACGAAACGCATAAGGCGGGACTTGGTACACGTCAACGTTATGTCGGGTAATTTCTGGTTTCTTCATGCTGGTCTGTGGAACACACACCGTCCAGGCCCAGGAACTGGTTGACTCAAGCCATTCTTGTTATTGGGGTAGTCTGTTAGCCCCGTTTTGCCTAACGGAAAGTCCTTTGAAGAGAGTGGAGTGGAAACGCAACATTTGAGCGTTTCGGTGCGCATTCACGTGTTTTTCTGCTCAAATGAAAAAATGTAAAGCATAAAATAGTAATAATATATGAATAAATAAATGTAAAATTAATACACAAATAACTAAAAATCATCATCAATAAATAAAATAAATTAACCACTTCAATACCAGGCACTTAGACACCTTCCCGCCCAGGCCAATTTTCAGCTTTCATCGCTGTCGCAATTTGAATAACAATTGCGCGGTCATGCTACACTGTACTCAAACAATTTTTTTATCATTTTGTTCCCACAAATAGAGCTTTCTTTTGGTGGTATTTGATCACCTCTGCGGTTTTTATTTTTTGCGCAACAAAAAAAAAAGACCGAAAATTTTGAACTTTGTTTCTGTTAAAAATTTTTGTAAATAAGTACGTTTTCTTCTTCAATGACGGTCACTGATATGGCTGCACTGATACGGTGGCACTGATGGGCAACGATGAGGTGGCACCAATGAGGTGGCACTGATGAGGTAGCGCTGACGGGCACTGATGATGGGCACTGATAGGCGGCACTGATGGGCACTGATAGGTGGCACTGACGGGCACTGATAGGTGGCAGTGGTATGCGGCACTGATGGGCACTCATAGGTGGCACCGATGGGCACTCATACACGGCACTGATGGGCACTCGTAGGTGGCATTGATGGGTACTTATGGGTGGCACTGATGGGTTTTATGGGTGGCACTGATAGGTGGCATGGATGGGCACTGATGGGCACTGATAGGTGGGCACTGATGGGCATGGATGGGCACTGACAGGTGGCACCGATGGACACTGATGGATGGCACTGATGACACTGATTGATAGCACTGATGCCCCTAAGGGTGGCATTGCTGGGCATCAATAAATTATTAATAATAATAATAGTAAACTAATAATTACATAGTTACATAGTTACATAGTAGGTGAGGTTAAAAAAAGACACAAGTCCATCAAGTCCAACCTATGTGTGTGATTATATGTCAGTATTACATTGTATATCCCTGTATGTTGTGGTCGTTCAGGTGCTTATCTAATAGTTTTTTGAAACTATCGATGCTCCCCGCTGAGACCACCGCCTGTGGAAGGGAATTCCACATCCTTGCCGCTCTTACAGTAAAGAACCCTGCACGTAGTTTAAGGTTAAACCTCTTTTCTTCTAATTTTAATGAGTGGCAACGTGTCTTATTAAACTCCCTTCCGCAAAAAAAGATTAGAACTCCTAATCCTAAACCTAACCTCACCTTAACTCTAACCCCTTACCCTTACGAAAAAATAATATTAAATGAGTAAGAAAAATAAAAAACAAAATAAAAGCTCATGGAAATGCTGAAATATGTAGCAACAAATGATGCAACAGATGAGTTTTCTCTATTGGCTAATAAAAAAACGCCAAAGCTCAAAATCGCGCATTAAAAACGCGCAAGTCGTGCGTAAGAAAACTGCCAAAATTGCACATGAAAACGTGAAAAAAAAAAAAAAAAGCACTGGAAAAACGCTCAAAGATGCTATGCTCAGGAGTGAATGCAAGCCGGTATTTGTTGCAGCAGCTTCACATTTTAGAAAAGAAAGGGTGCAGGTAGACAGAATCCCGTCCTTCCTCTATAAACAACTTGGAAAAGATTTAGAAGTTTAAACCCTTCAATTGTGCGGGAACGAACCTCTCCCAGGAGAGAAATGCTGTATCACAGAAGCCATTAGCTGTAATAATCCCCATGTCCTCATCATGTCCCCAGCAGTAAGTTGTGCTCCTCGTTTGGAGCCATTCCACCGCTGTATCTCAGTTAATGATAGACTTAGTTATCCGCTGTTGTATTGCTTCACGGCCCAACGGATCAGCATCGGCTCTGACTGCAAATGACTCCCATCTTATTCTCAGGGTTGTTTACTAAAAACGGAATCAAAGACGTGAAAAGTCTTTAGATAGGCAGATCTTTTAGGCAGCCACAAGGTCTGTCTGCCCTCAAAGTGATGGCCAAATGCTGCGAGAAACACTGCAATTACTCCGAACCCATCTCATTTTGAATATGAGCATTAAGAGGACAATTTCCTTCTCCTGATTGAACATCGGCTGGTGGTTTCCAGCATGGCAAATATGACTTTGACCGACCTCAGGATTGGTTGCGTGCTGCACCATACACTGCGATGTGATCATTGCTAAAGATGCTAAAAGAGGCCTCATCTCCTAAAAATAGTGCATGGTGAATGGGTAGCCTAGAGGTACTCAGGTTTCGAATAGGCAACACATGCTTATTGGTCATTCTGTTCATGAAGAAACCTACACTGTATTACCAAAAGTATTGGGACGCCTGCCTTTACACGCACATGAACTTTAATGGCCAGTCTTAGTCCGTAGGGTTGAATATTGAGTTGGCCCACCCTTTGCAGCTATAACAGCTTCAATTCTTCTGGGAAGACCGTCTACAAGGTTTAGGAGTGTGTCTATGGGGGTGTTTCACCATTCTTCCAGAAGCGCATTTGTGAGGTCAGGCACTGATTTTGGATGAGAAGGCCTGGCTTGCAGTCTCCGAAGATGTTCTATTGGGTTGAGGTCAGGACTCGCTCATCCATGTCTTTATGACCTTGCTTTGTGCACTGGTCCAAATAATTTGGTGGAAGGGGGATTATGGTGTGGGGTTGTTTTTCAGGGGTTGGGCTTTGCCCCTTAGTTCCAGTCAAGGGAACACTTAGGCAGGGCTGGATTAATGTAGGGGCTATTGGAGCTGCGGCTCCAGGCCCCTATCATAATTTCGGCCCAATTCAGTAAGTCTAGACACAATGACCGGCCGCCAGCCGCCGGCTGCTACATTGTCCAGGCAGCTGCATTATAGGCACAATATGAGTCTACATTGTAATCCCCCCTTCAGTCTATTATGAATGCTGCTGCTAGACTAATACACCTTACTAATCGATCCGTGACTGCCGCCCCTCTCTGCCAATCTCTTCACTGGTTTCCCCTACCCCACCGTGTAAAATTTAAAATGCTAACCATAACATACAAGGCCATCCACAACATCGCCCCCAGCTACATCACCAACCTCATCTGCAGATATCGCCCAAATCGTCCCCTCCGCTCCTCCCAGGACCTCCTGCTCTCTAGCTCCCTTGTTACCTCCTCTCATACTCACCTTCAGGACTTCTCTAGAGCCTCTCCCATCCTCTGGAACTCCCTGCCCCAGTATGTCCAATCAGCCCCTACCCTGTCCACCTTTAGGAGATCCCTGAAAACTCATTTATTCAGGGAAGCCTATCCTACACCCACCTAACAACTATCCCCGAGCCACCCCCATCAAATCGTTCTCTGCAGCTATTAGCTATTAGAATGTAAGCTCTATGAGCAGGGCCCTCCTGTCCCTTTTGTATTGTACTGTAATTGTGTTGTTCCCCCTATACATTGTAAAGCGCTGCATAAACTGTTGGCGCTATATAAATAATATAATATAATAATCACCGCTACATACATTGCCCTGCAGAGCGTGAGCAATGTAAAAGTGCGCCAAGGCTGAGTGTGTTCTTCCCCTTGGAGTCCTTCCAACACACTTCCCTGTTGGGTGTCTTTCAGTGAAGCTGATCAGTGCCACCTATCAGTGCCTGTGCCACCTATCAGTGCCCATCAGTGCTGCCTATCAGTGCAACTCTTCAGTGACACCTATCAGTGCCCATCAGTGCTGCCTATCAGTGCAGCTCATGAGTGCCAGCTATCAGTGCCAGTGCCACTTATCTGTGCCCATCAGTGCTGCCTATCAGTGCAGCTCATCAGTGCTGCATAATAGTGTTGCCTCATCAGAGCCGCCTTATCAGTGCCCATAAGTGATGCCTATCAGTGCAGCTAATCAGTGCCGCCTATCAGAGCCCATCAGTGCAACCCATCAGTGCCGCATATTAGTGCTGCCTCATCAATGCTGCCTTATCAGTGCCCATAAGTGCCACCTATCAGTGCCATCAGTGCTGCCAATCAGTGCAGCTCATCAGAGCCTATCAGTGCTGCATATCAGTGCAGCTCATCAGTGCCACATATCAGTGCAGCTCATCAGTGCCACATATCAGTGCTGCCTCATCAGTGTCACCTTATCAATGCCCTTCAGTGCTGCTTCATCAGTGTCACCTTAGCAATGCCCCTCAGTGCTGCCTCATTGGGGCCCATCAGTACCTATCAGTGCTGCCTCATCAGTGTTGCCTTATCAATGCCCATCAGTGCTGCCTCATTGGTGCCCATCAGTGCCTATCAGTGCTGCCTATCAGTGTAGCATCATCAGTGCACATCAGTGAAGAAGAAAAATTACTTATGTGCAAAATATTATAACAAACTAAGAAAAACTTTTTTTTTCATGTTTAGCAAAGAATAAAAAAAAAAAAACAGTGGTGTTTAAATACCACCAAAAGAAAGCTCTATTTGTGTGAAAAGAAAAAAAAATGAAATAGGTGAACGCAGCACTCACTCCTGTATTAGTTCACCGTGTCATCTACTGCTGTTAACAAATTAATTGACATACTGATGAAGTGCAAAACAAAAAACAAAAAAAATATATACTGTGTATATAGATATATATATATATATATTTTCCCCCTACTGGGTATTGTGCCCAATACGGCACTGCATTGTTGGGCACAATACCCATATATATATATATATATATATATTTTTTGCACTTAATTAAGTAGGACGACACAGTGAACTATTAAAAAAAAAAACATGGCTTCACCCACCTGGCCACGTCATTTATTCACAGGGTTCTGTAAATGGGAAACTACAAGTACCGACAGTCTTTGTGGCTGTCAGCCTGTAGTTCTCAATGAACTATCAGGGCGCTGTTGAGCACTTTAGGCAGCTCATTGTTTTTTTCTATCAGAGTGTAACTGCCTGCCTACGAGGGACATGCAGATAGATACACTGACAAGTCTGCAGGAGTCCTGCATGGCTCCCACGATCTTCAGATGATGGGTGCAATGCTTTCCAGGCTACTAGTAAAAAAAAAAATCATAAATGCACATCGTTACATTGTTAGTCAGGTTGAAAAAAGACACAAATCCATCTAGTTCAACCAAATAAAAAAAAAATACAATCCCATATACACAATCCTTCACACACAGTTGATCCAGAGGAAGGCAAAAAACCCCAGCAAAACATGATGCAATTTGCTCCAACAGGGGAAAAAATGCCTTCCTGATCCCCCGAGAGACAATCAGATATTCCCTGGAACAACTTTACCTATAAATGTTTGTACCCAGTTATATTATGTACATTTAGGAAAGAATCCAGGCCTGGAGAGAGTCTATTTCACATTTTCACAGCTCTTACTGTGAAGAAACCTTTCCGTATTTGGAGATTAAATCTTTTTTCCTCTAGACGTAAAGAGTGCCCCCGTGTCTTCTGTGATGACCTTAAAGTGAAGAACTCAACACCAAGTTCACTATATGGACCACTTATGTATTTATACATGTTGATCATATGCCCCCTTAATCGCCTCTTCTCTAGAGAGAATAGATTCAGTTCCTCTAATCTTTCCTCATAGCGGAGCTCCTCCATGCCTCTTATTAGTTTGGTTGCCCTTCTCTGCACTTTCTCCAGTTCCCCGATATGCTTTTTGAGAACTGGTGACCAAAACTGAACTACGTATTCTAGATGAGGTCTTACTAATGATTTGTACAGGGGGGCAAAATGATATCTCTCTCTCTGGAGTCCATACCTCTCCTAATACAAGAAAGGACTTTGCTCGCTTTGGAAACCGCAGCTTGGCATTGCATGCTATTATTGAGCTTATGATCTACCAAAACCCCCAGATCCTTCTCCACCATTGATTCCCCAAGTTGTACTGCCCCTATTATGTATGATGCATGCATATTTTTAGCCCCAAAGTGCAGAACTTTACATTTATCAACATCAAACCTCATTTGCCACTTAGTTGCCCAATTAGACAGAGCATTGAGGTTGGCTTGTAAATTGGAGACATCTTGTAAGGACGTTATTCCACTGCATAGCTTGGCGTCATCTGCAAAGACTGAAATGTTACTTTTAATCCCAGACCCAACATCATTTATAAAGATATTAAAAAGTAAGGGTCCCAACACTGAACCTTGGGGTACTCCACTGATAATCTTAGACCATTCAGAGTAAAAGTCATTAACCGCTACTTCTGTCTTTTAGCCAGTTTACTATCCATTTACATGTAGCGCCCTGGGGTTTAGTCAGGGAGCTCCTCACTAAATTCCTTGTCAGGAGTAGCTACTGTAGTTAATTACTAGGGATCCATTGACTTCTTCCTAAGTTTGGCCTGGTTGTACTTTCTTCTTCTACCACCAGGTGGCCAGGCACTTGGAGGTATTAGATTGAGAAGGACAACTCAAGTTCAGGTTATGGGTATATGGGGTATCTCAGCCAATGGGCAGGGATTTTGTTCAATCCCTTGGCCTGCTGGGAGAGCCTATATATTCGAATAAGGTCAGGTGATCTAGGTTCTGTGCCACCTGGACCACCGTCTGGGTGGACGTGTGTCGTATGCCCCGGGCTACTAGGCCGGAGATTGGGCCTATCCCAGGGCATCTGGCTGCCAGGCTGTGTCGGGGCCTATCCAGAAGTAAGAGGGCAGTGCAGGCTTGAGACTGCGGCTTGCAGTCCAACCAAAAGTGACGGTTCTACCGGCTGGAGAACCTGTCAGTGGTCGGAGGTAGAAGGGAAGTTTTCGCCACGAAGGGACCAAAAGCCTTTACAAGGGACCACAGTGAGTAACTGAAGCAAGTACCGGAGCAGTATTCTCACTGAACTGGCACAGTGGAGAATCGGGAAGCTTCAATCTGTGATCAAGTCAGGGACCCAACCAGCGGAGGTGACGCTTGCAGAGCAGCCTTGTGTGTCAAGCCAGGGACCGAGCTGGGCAGCAGAGGTGAAGCTTGAAGGTAACTGAAGTGTCAAGGGACCTGGCAGGGAAGCGTTGGTGACACTTGAGGGAGGTACCACCGCAAAAGCCTTGAGGAGCTCACAGGATTCAGAGTTGGTGAATCAGAGGGTCCAGTGAGAGACCAGGGCCGTCTTTAGCGCAAGGAAAAAGGGGCAGCTGCCCTGGGCCCTGTCATGGTCGGGGGGCCCACCAAAGTAGCTGCCCCTTGAGCCTGCGCTGCTCACAAATTGGGGTCCCCTGATAACCCCGCCTAGCTAGAAGAACATTGCTGTATGCCAGCAGGGTGGGGCCGGGAGCTCCACTGCAGCTCTGACCCTGCCCCATGCAGCGTTTATCTCGGAGCTGAGATCAGAGTAGGAGCGCTGAGAGCTCCACCTCCGGACCACTTCAAAACACGCCCCCAGACCTTTGCGAGCACTGCCTCTGGACCCCTGAGGGCCCTGCACCTTAATGTCTGAGGGCCCTGCACCTGGACCCCTGAAGGCCCCGAACCTGAACCTCTGAGGTCCCTGCACCTGGACCTGAGGGCCCTGCACCTCTGAGAGCACCGTCCCTGAATCAATGAGAGAGGGTAGTGAGCCTGGCTGGCTAGGTAGGTCCTTCTCCCCATAGACTGCTTGTTGACTGTTATCCTAGCCCTGACCTGTTTATGAACAGAATAGCTGTAAACTGCTGATAAAATTTTAAAATGGTTACTTAGTTGATCACCTCCTGTACTCTGGTCTCTGGTTATCTCCTGTATTAGATCCACAGGTTACTTCTGGTCACTTCTGCACATGCAATCCTGCACGTGCAGAAGTGGCACTTTGCTGGGGCCTTTCCCTTTCCCAATAGAAGAACAGAAGTCTTGGAGTCTACCATTTGAAATTGCAATTACTTAAGGGTGTCCTGGCCCTAACCCTCTTTTCCCTACAAAGTATAAAAAGGACTGTCAAAGAAATAAAACCTCTTTACATCCAAGAAGTGGACCCACTGTGCCTCACAACCCACCACTTATTGAAGGATGTCAGCTATTTTTGGCCTTGAAGGTTCCCATTAGAGTAGAAGAGGTCAGAGATTCTGCTACATACAAATTAATCCTGAGCCTGTAGACTTTACCTTATACATGAGCCGTGTGTGGGGAACTGTGTCAAACGCTTTAGCAAAATACAAGTATACCACGTCCACAGTCACCCCTCTGTCCAAGGTTTTACTTACCTCCTCATAAAAAGAAAGCATGACAATGGGAGTGTCGCCTTCCCACATACTTTTGCTCATAGATGTCCCTTGTTCCCATCTCAAAAAGTTGGGAGGTATGGTTAAACAAGTGCAAAAAAAGCAAAAACAGCTCTGGCTGTGAAAGGGTTAACCATTTAAGGACCGGGCCTATTTTTCAAACTTGTTGTTTACAAGTTAAAATCATTTTTTTTTTGCTAGAAAATGACTTAGAACCCCCAAACATTATATATTTTTGCAATACTTTTTGTCACACCGTATTTTCACAGCGCACTTTTGTTGGAAAAAATTCACTTTTTTGAATTAACAAATAAGATAACAGTAAAGTTAGCCCAATTTTTTTTATATTGTGAAAGATGATGTTACACCGAGTAAATTGATACCCAACATGTCATGCTTCAAAGTTGCACCGGCTTGTGATATGGCAATAAACTTTTACCCTTAAAAATCTCCATATGTGACGTTTAAAAAATTCTACAGGTTGTATATATTGAGTTACAGAGGTGATCTATAGGGCTAGAATTATTGCTCTCGCTCTAACGATTGTGGCGATACTTCACATGTGTGGTTTGAACACCGTTTTTATATGCGGGCGCTACTCACGTATGCATTCGCTTCTGCACGCGAGCTCGATGGGACAGGGAGCCTTTAAAATGTTTGGCTTTTTTATTATTATTTATTTTACCATTTATTTTTTATTTTTACACTGTTCTTTAAAAAAAAAAGCGTCACTTTTATTCCTATTACAAGGAATGTAATAGGAATAAGTAAAAGGATTATGGAGGAGGCTGTTCATTGCAAGAGAAAAATCCTACAGAATGATGGGATAGTGACTAGCCTATGTGCTAAACCTAGGCAAGCCGGACACACTCTGCTGATTTCGGGTGGACAGACTTTTATGTGTGATAAAATTTATCAGGTTGACCACAAAGCTAAAGAAATTATTCCAAAAGCTGACCTACCAAGTCCAAGAAAAGAATTTAGCGCTTGTGCCATAGGTTGTGAGGTCTATATCACTGGTGGAAGGGGTTCTGAAAAGTCTAAAGACGTTTGGGTGTATGACACGGTCCACGAGGAATGGGCAAAGGCTGCGCCCATGCTCATAGCGAGGTTTGGGCACGGTTCCGCAGAGTTTTGTAATAGAAGAGAAGCATGACAGGACCTCTTAAATATGCAATCTGGGGTCAAAAAGATGTCATATTTACACTAACATGCAATAATAAAAAAAAAAAATGTTGCTTTAAGAGCTATGGGCAAAAATTGACGTTTTGACATCGCTTCTGCCCTGCAATGGTATGGAGGCGGGTGGGGGCCATCTTCCCCTCACTCATCTCCATACCTAACAGGGAGAAGGACGCGATCGCCTCTGCCGGCAGCTCCAGTAAGCGGTGGAGGGCACCGGAAAGCGGTGGGAAGGGGGGGGCCCTCTCCCGCCGCCGATAAAAATGATCTTGCGGCGAATCCGCCGCAGAGACCACTTTCATCTTAAGAAGAGGATACTGGGGTTATGGTAGCTAGCTGCTGCCATAAGAACGATAACCCTCTTCAAACAGCCGACATATACCGATGGCGGGCATTCCGGAAGTGGTTAAAGGACAAGTTCACCTTCGGGAACATGTTATATGTTCCAGCCGTAGGATTTGTTGGTTAAAAAAAACAGGCTCCTAAATATTCTAGCTGGCTGCCAGATTCAAAGCAAATGTGTCAAGCCCTGGGATAGTGTGTATGGAGGTTTTATATGTGCGTGTTTTTTTTTAACTGGTTGAATTTGGATTGGTGTCTTTTTTCAATCTGGCTAACTATGTAACTATGTATCTCTATTTATGCATTTTTTCCATCCTATGCTCAGTTAAAAGTTTTCTGAGTTTGAGACAGGTTCTCTTTAAAAAAGAAAAACATACAGTGTAAGAAAATCAAAACTCTGAGTAATTATTAATTAACACGTCAAATAGTAATTTGTACCACCCACTGTTCAGTTTATTGATTGCTGATCTCATCCTAAATGGTTCTAGGACTACATTGGCGCTTTGGGAAATATTGTTGTGTTCACTAAGATTCCCCCTAAAAGCGGACATACATAGTCATTATTTAGACAATTACAACTCATCAATGGAGACAAATTACTTTTAATGAGTAATAATGGGTAGTGTGCTTTATTGAACAAAAGATAAAATGAACATTTCCCCAGGTGACACTGAAAGGCACTATGGGTAACCTTTTCACACCTCCTAGACCCTTTTTACTCTTGACCTTTTCATTGTAAAATACTCACATTTTATATGTCATTTATATGTCATTTCTGCCATTTTTTTATTTTCTAAATTTAGGTTTGTGAATGGGGCAAAACACCGACGCATTCTTTTAAATTATCTATCTCATCTCATGCCCAAGAACGGAATTATCGTATTTTCTCTAGGTGGTACCAGTGCCCCACTATTTTACATAAGCTCGATCCTAATGTTCCGGACATATGCTGGAGATGTTTGAAAGCCCCCGGGTAACATGACACACATTTGGCGTACATGCCCACGTATTACCCCCTTTTGGGAGAAGATTCTCCAGCTATATGACAAACTTGTAGCGGACAAATATCCTAATGAACCCCGCTTAATGGTCCTATCTATGTTACCGGGGTCATACAAACAAATCAAGAAGAGCCTAATTCATGGGGAAACGCGTCGGGTGGAGCATAGTCCTGTGACGTCATCACGCTGAACAGCTGGATGGTTTGCACCGTGGTTGTTTCGAACCTTCTCTTACTTGCTGTGCTTTTTATGGATTTTTAACTCATGTCATCTGTTCATAAATAAAGATTTTGTTGGAACATACTACACCATGAAGCCCTCTTCTGTTCCTTATCCTATGAGACTCTCTAGATTCTTGCTTATATAAAGAGCGATCCCAGGAGTGAGGTTTCCCTTCAATGGTTCCTTTGCAGTAGGCGGACATCTCCCTGTCGTGAGACTATTACAAGCTGCTCTGCCGGCAGGCTAACGCACAGGCGCTTTTGATGTCTATGACTTGAGATCCAACTCATCTGGTAAGCAGTTTGCATTATCTTACATCTCATCTCAGACTGTTGGATAGAAGAGTAGATGCCCCGTTCCTTAGAGAACTACATAAGGACTGCCCTCTGCTCATTTTGGTCTTTCAGATGTTACATGGACTTTTCTTGGGTTTAAACATGTTTTAATTTTATTATATATTATTTTTTTTGGAATCACAAGTTTGACATATATAATTTTTTGATGTATTCACACATGCAATGCTGAGGTTCTTATTTTTGGCTTGCGCATTTTTTCACATTCACATACAGTCGTTTTTTTTATTGGATTTGCGCACCTTTTTTCTTTTTCCATTTTCATTTATATTGCAAAAAATTAAAAACCCAGTGGTGATCAAATACCACCCAAATAAACGCCGTCTGTGTAAAAACAATTATACAAAGTTAGTTTGCATACGGAGCTGCAATTGGCAGTTAACCACTTCAGCCCCGGAAGGTTTTGCCCCCTTAATGACCAGGCCATTTTTTGCGAAATGGCACTGCGTTACTTTAACTGACAATTGCGCGGTTGTGCGACGCTGTACCCAAATAAACTTAATGTCCTTTTTTTCCCTCACAAAGAGCTTTCTTTTGGCGGTATTTGATCACCTCTGTGGTTTTTAATTTTTGCGCTATAAACAAAAAAAATAGCGACAATTTTGAAAAAAAAAAAAAATTTTTACTTTCTGCTATAAATCATATCCAATAAAAAATTTTAAAAATCTAAATCTAATTTGTTCATCAATTTAGGCCAATATGTAATCTGCTACATATTTTTGGTAAAAAAAAATCCCAATAAGCGTATATTGATTGGTTTGCGCAAAAGTTATCCCGTCTACAAACTATAGGATATATTTATGGAATTTTTTTATTTATTTATACTTTTTACTAGTAATGGCGGCGATCAGCGATTTTTAGCGGGACTGTGACATTGTGGTGGACAAATCGGACACCTAACTGACACTTTTGACACTTTTTTAGGAACCAGTGACACTCTAATGCCCCGTACACACGGTCGGATTTTTCGACGGAAAATGTGTGATAGGACCTTGTTGTCGGAAATTCCGACCGTGTGTGGGCTCCATCGGACATTTTCCATCGGATTTTCCGACACACAAAGTTGGAGAGCAGAAGATAAAATTTTCCAACAACAAAATCTGTTGTCGGAAATTCAGATCGTGTGTACACAAATCCGACGGACAAAGTGGCACGCATGCTCAGAATAAATAAAGAGATGAAAGCTATTGGCCACTGCCCCGTTTATAGTCCCGACGTACGTGTTTTACGTCACCGCGTTCAGAACGATCGGATTTTCCGACAACTTTGTGCAACCGTGTGTATGCAAGACAAGTTTGAGCCAACATCCGTCGGAAAAAATCCTAGGATTTTGTTGTTGGAATGTCCGAACAAAGTCCGACCGTGTGTACGCCCTATAACAGTGATCAGTCCTAAAAATATGCACTGTTACTGTCAGGGTTGCCAACCGCCAGTAAATTTACTGGCAGTTTGTAAAAATCTGTAATTTTTTTACAACTGCCAGTAAATATCAGGGGCTGATCGTTTCATGCAGTGTTGACTTTTTAAGTGTAAATCAAGAAAATTACTTTGTTATAGGTATTGTCAGTGTTTCCATGTCATGTTTATACTGCTCAAATATTCACTGTGCTAGTTTTCAATAGGAGTTCTGTAATTTCTCAGGCTGTCATTAAAAAATGTGCTCCGCCAGTAAATTTGCCATATTTTGTCAGTAAAAAATGCTGCTGAAGGTTGGCATGGTTACTGTACTAATGACACTGGCAGGGAAGGGGTTAGCACCAGAGGCGATCGTGTCCTTCTCGTGGCCAGACATGAAGATGAGTGAGGGGAAAATGGCCCCCACCCGGCTCCATATCACTGCAGGGCGGAAGCGACGTCAAAACGTCACTTCCGCCCATAGCTCTTAAAGGGACTTTTTTTTTTTTCATTTTTTAAAATGACATTTTTTATTTTTTTTATTGCATTTTAGTGTAGATATGAGATCAGAGTTCTTTTTGACCCCAGATCTCATATTTAAGAGGTCCTGTCATCCTTTTTTCTATTACAAGGGATGTTTACATTCCTTGTAATAGGAATAAAAGTGACACAATTTTTATTTTTTTTTTAAATTGTGTAAAAATGTAAAAAAAAGGTAAAATAAATAAGAATGAGCTCGCGTGCAGAAGCAAACGCATACGTGACTAGTTTGTCGCCATTCCACGAGCGGGCGCAATTTTGAAGCGTGACATGTTGGGTATCAATTTAGTCGGCGTAACATCATCTTTCACAATGTAAAAAAAATTGGGCTAATGTTACTGTTGTCTTGTTTTTTAATTCAAAAAAGTGAATTTTTTCCAAAAAAAGTGCGCTTGTAAGAGCGCTGTGCAAATATGGTGCGACAGAAAGTATTGCAACAACCGCCATTTTTTTCTCTGGGGTGTTAGAAAAAAAAAGTATAATTTTTGGGGGTTCTAAGTAATTTTCTAGCAAAAAAAAAATGTTTTTAACTTGTAAACAACAAATCTCAAAAGAGGCTCGCTCTTTTAGTGGTTAAGTGGTTAAAGTAGCGGAGTGGCGAAAAACAAAAAATAGCCTGGTTATAAAGGGGCTAAAATCTTCTGGAGCTGAAGTGGTTAAATCACGGATAAAATGCTGGTATATGCCTAACTTTTATTTTATCTATAGGGATTAGGGCTGCCATCTTTTTTTCAAGGCAAACCTGAACACTTTAGCGGCCTGGGACACCTTTGGGTGCCTTAAGGAGTGTAGTGATGCGGTGCACATAGCGTGCCACAGCGAACAGTGAGTGTGGCCAAATTTCTCTTGCTGACATCATCGCCCTGCCCCCCCAGCCATGCCGAACCTGCCCCCAGACAGCCGCCCGCAGTTCCTGGACAGCAACAGATTTCTGCCTGACTATCTTGGTTACTCGGGGAGCCACAGCCCAGTCTGAATAATGTGTCTGGGTTTTAGTCCACCTGAAACCCAGACACATACTTCAAAACCCAGACTGTCCGGGTGAATTCCGAACAGGTGGCAACCCTAAAGAGGATAGGGAGGTCCGGTGAATGTGAGCGATATAATGTGAGATGGTTTACATGCACACTGTTCTTTCTCAGTATTTTTTGCTTTCAAACAATCCCTGAACCCCCTGGGGTACAAGACTCCTGCCAGAGGCAAGGTACTCTGGTCTACCTAGGCCAAAACCAGTTGGACTCAGCTCCTTAAGGAACTGCGAAGTTGGTCCTCCAAACAGTGGTGTAGCGTGAGGGGGCAGGTGGGGCTACACATTTTGGGGCGCCAAATTTAGAG
The DNA here is from genome assembly GCA_037952835.1 of Lithobates septentrionalis. Classification (NCBI taxonomy): domain Eukaryota; kingdom Metazoa; phylum Chordata; class Amphibia; order Anura; family Ranidae; genus Lithobates; species Lithobates septentrionalis. The sequence continues at coordinate 449,165 of JBBDGP010001626.1, forward strand.
GGGCGCTGTCTCAAATGTGGATTGTCTAGTGCGGGGCAAAAAGCCCCTTGTTATCACAGAGTCCAGGTTCGGTGGTGGCAGCAAATTGCGGCGTCCTTGGGGTGCGTGCGGGGGCTGGGCATCCATCTCCACACGACGGTGATCAGCAAGGGGCTGAGAACAGATAGAAGAGCTCCACCGCTTCCTCCTTAACCTCGCCCCCACCCCCGAAGAGGCGGGAAGCACAGGTATAGCATACCCCACGCTTCCAGAGCATGGACTCCTCCAACTTCCTATCCGCTCTAACATGAGGCCCGGAGGATAGGCTGACTGGGGGACCCAGAGGACATGTGGGAGGCGCAGGCTGCAAGGGAACAGCTGGAAGGATCAAAGCACCCCCGGATCAAGAAGGAGACAGACTGGCATGGAAGGTTCTGTACACCGGTCATCATACACAGACCTATCTGCAGACAGAGACTGGGACAATAGGACAGAGGAGGGACTGCAGATAGAGACAGTGCAAGGGGTCTCTCTCATCTCCCCCCACCCCCCTCTCTCTCTCAGTCCCCCCCCCCCACACACTTTTAGCCCATTTCTCTCTCCCTCTCAGCCCCCCTCAAAAACACAAAAGTGGGCAAATATATAAATAAATAAACAAACTCATTTCATATAACAATCAATAAAAAGTTCATCCATAGCCATAAAGTTAATTCATAGCCATGTTTTATGAATTAACTTTTTATTGATTGTTATATGAAAATAGTTTGTTTATATATATATATATATATATATATATATATATATATATATATATATATATATATATATATATATATATATTTGCATATTTGTGTACTTTTGCAGCACTGGTGATTGGGACTCACTACCCAGTAGGGTTATTTTTATAATATTTCAGTTACTGAATGCTACATATGTCATATTCACACTATAATACTTGTTGCAGCACCATGAGGTTGGGATCAATACCCAGTAGGGTTTTGTATTATATTTAACTTTTTATGTGGACAGCATTTTTCTTCCTCCAAACACGGTGAGTCTCCATGCTCAAGAAGGCACATGTACATTCATGCCAATGAACATCTAAATGATTCAGAGAAGGATTGGGAGAAAGTGCTGTGGTCTGATAAGACCAAAATTAAGCTCTTTGGCATTAACTCGACTCAACGTGTTTGGAGGAAGAAAAATGCTGACTATGACCCTAAGAACACCATCCCTACAGTCAAGCACGGAGGTGGAAACATGATGCTTTGGGGCTGTTTCTCTGCTAAAAGTACAAGCCAACTTTGCCACATTGAGGGGCCAATGGACGGGGCCGTGTATTGTAATATCTTGGATGAGAACCTTCTTCTTCCCTCAGCCAGAACACTGAAGATGGGTCTTGGATGGGTCTTCCAGCATGACAATGACCCAAAACATACCGCCAAGGCAACAAAAGAGTGACTCAATAAGAAGCACGTTAAGGTCATGGAGTGGCCTAGTCAGTCTCCAGACCTTAATCCTAAAGAAAATATATGGAGGGAGCTGAAACTTTGAGTTGCCAAGTGACAGCCAAGAAACCTTAAGGATTTAGAGAAGATCTGTAAAGAAGAGTGAACCAAAATCCCTCCTGAGATGTGTGCAAACCTGGTAACCAACTACAAGAAATGTCTTACCTCTGTGCTTGCCAACAAGGGTTTCTCCACCAAGTACTAAGTCATGTTTTGCTTGGGGATCAAATACTTTTTACTCACTGAACTTCAACTCAATTCATAACATTTGTATCATGTGTGTTTTCTGTTTGTTTGGTTAATATTCTGTCTATGTCATTTAAAATACACCTATGATAAAAATGATAGACCCTTCATTTGTTTGTAAGTGGGCAAACTTACAAAATCTGCAGGGGATCAAATAATCATTTCCCCACTGTACTTACCTTATCAGCACTGAATGTATCCTATTTTCACAGTGGTTGACCCAAGTCATATGCCAAACCAGTGGTTAAGTCATCCCACCAGTTTCCACCCATAACTACAATATATACCTTCCAGTTAATGGTGGAGCCCTAGGTGCTGTAGCAGTTAATAGCATGCAGCTCCCCCAGGCAGTTTCTGCCCGGTGACACAGATGTTACAGTGTCCAGGGAAAGAGAGGGGGCTCGCGCTTTGCAGATTTACATTTCTGTCATGTTAATAAATAAGCTATGAAACAGCCGACTGCTCTCCAATTGCTGGTTTGGAGTTATTTACACTCTAATCCTTTTGCTTTCAGCTGACACTGGACAGGAATGAGAATGACCATGGAGCCCAGTATCAGGAGGCTGGGGGATGTGAAGGAGCCAATTTGCAGGGTTCCACTTGGCTAGTTTTCTTCATTTGACTCCTATTAGCTCCCATAATGTAGCTCTGCCATTAATCAGCTGCAAGAAACGCCAGGACAGGTGTATCTGGCCGACTTCCAGAGAGAAGGTGACTGCCTGTGCGTGTATCCTTCCCCGAAAGACAAAGGAAGGGAGAGGAGGCATGGAGGAAGATGGAATCAACAGAAAGAGGAAAAATAGAAACATATATAACTTGTCTGAAACAAGAATGTCTTATATTAACCAAAGCAACCAATGATATGCTCCCTTAAATGTTTTCAAACCTAAAAAATGGTGGTCCTTCCAGTGTCTTGGCATCTCCAGCACTTTCTGTTTTATGCTGACAATGCTAATCATGAGTTGGAAATAACATAATAGCATTGTCAGCCTTCCAGGCGTGTTCTCCCACCTGGATTACAAGACACTGCCCACGCATGGGGTGCCTACAGTCCAGTTACCAGCCTGTGACATCACAGGCTTGTATGCCCGGTGTCCTACCCTGAATTCTATGACTGGATTTAAGACTTAAAGCGTAAGTAAACCCCCTTATCGTTTTCAGCCAAGGAAGCTGCCATCTTTGCCTCTGTTTAATCTTCAACTGCCATGATGCTTTACATGTGATTAGTTATGACACCAGGCATATCGCCATAAGCCTGATTTAAGAGGTATAAGCCCCTTTAAGTCCATTACTTCCGGTAAACCTATATGCAATTGGTGGTGGTGTCTTCTACAAGCTTCTCCTCACCGAGTCTCTTCACATTTGATGTCACTTACCTTATCGATGCTTTTTAGACGTTTATTTTTCTGATATTATTCACTGATACCAGGACTTTTTGAATTTTATTATTCATCATTATTCTTCTTTTTTTTTTCTTGGTGGATATCATTTTACATTTATATTCACACCATTTTTTCACTTGGTGGGCTATTTTTATATTTCATTTAACGGTTTTACTAGTCACAGCATACATTGTCATTATTATATATTGTTATCCTTTATATATATATATATATATATATATATATATATATATATATATATATATATATATAAGCGCTGCATTTTATCATTTTATTACATGATGACACCAGCCATTGGATGGTTTGACAGTTTGGTTGAGAGCACAACCAATGGGAGTGTTACATTTCCGGCTGGATGGGTTTACTTCCACTTTAAAGTAGAACTTTAGTATGGGTCTCATGTGCCAACCACCGCCTCCTAATTTATATTCATATTAACATAACGGTGTCTCTGTTCATTCTCCCTCTCCCTCTCCCCATTACTAAATATGCCAATTGATGCTTTATGGTCTTCTATTGATTATTTTATACCCTTCCAAAAGCCTCTACCCTTCTTATATTCTTGACTGTGCTTTGGTTTTGGACTCTAATATATACCTATAAGTTGTTTATAATTGTTGATAAGCGATACCGTGCACCCCTGTGTCCTGTAACTGTGGACATTGCTTATATACGCCTACGTGTTCTACATTGTCATCTTTTTGTATGTTTGTTAACATTGCATTTTCCTTACAGGTTCAATGTGCATTACATGTATCTTTTCTTCTTTTTATAACCCAATAAAAATACAATTTTGTAAAAAAAAGTAGAACTTTAGGCAAAACTTTTTTTTTTCATTTTGGATAGAGTAAGGGAGGGTTATAACCCCTGTCCGATTTATTTTTTTTTGCCATCTGTATCCCATTGCAGAGGCTTACCTTCACTTCCTGTCCTATAACCAAACAGGAAGTGAGAGGAAATCTCTGCACATTAAGGGAATCCTTTGGGGACCCCCAGGTCACCAGAACTAGTGCCCCCATTGGAAGATTTCCCCTCTATTACTTTTCTAGGGGACAACTCAAAATTTGGGATTTTCTTTTACTTTCACTTTCAATGATAACGGTAAACAGGACAGATAGAGAGGGTGAATCTCCCTAATGGGGACACAGACAGAAATAAAAACTGGCAGGTGTTCTAATCCCTCTCCATTCCAATCTAAAAAAAAAAAAAAAAGCTTTGCCTTTAGTTATACTTTAAGCACCACACTAAAAATTAACTGTCCTGTTCTTGATTTATTCCAATATCAATTAAGATAAAGTTGGGACCAGTGCCTTTTAGGGGCCTCAAAAATGTCCCCTTTCATCAGGGAGTCAATTTTCCATGATAAAGAGGTGATTTTGAGGTCCCTGAGGTGCATTGGCTCAATCCTTTATCCAAATTCATATTGGAATAAATCTATTCCTGGACGATTCATTCTTGGTGTGGCACTTTAATTTCAGATCCATTGTCAGGGTTCTTACCTTGGCAGGCAGGGCGCCCGCGGTGGTGTGCGTCAGGGTGCGTCGGCGCGCGCGTTTCTGCGGACCTCGCTGTGCGGGCTCCTCGCGGCGCCGGTGTGTGTGTCCGGGATCGTTCCACTGTGCACGCCGGTGTGCGGGGGCGCGCGCGCGGGCGTTGGCGGGCGCGCGTGCCTGGGTGTGCCGGGGCGCGCGCGTGCACGTCGGTTGGCGCCAAAAGCCCTATTTAAGCCGGTAAGTTCTGGTGACCAGTGCTGCCTAATCAACAGCTCGTAGTTCCAGAGCCTGTCCATGTACCTTGTTGTTCCTGTTATTCCTATTGATCCGGCCTTGTCCCCTGACCACTCTCTGAACTCTGCCTGCACCGACCTTTGCTTGTCTGACCATCCGCCTGCCTGTTCCACTGTACCTTTGCCGTCTGCCTGCTGCCAAACCCGGCCTGTCTCCTGACCATCCATCTGCCTGCTCCCTGGGATCCAGTCAGCCTGTCTGCAGTCTTCCTGCCTGTGTCCACACCAGCCTGCTCTGCTCAGTGAAGGTGCTCCAGTCTACTCAGCCTTTGCTACAGTTAACCCTGAGTCTCCCGGACAGCAACTCCAGGAACAGCCATACAGGCCTTCATACCACTCCGTACTGTTGTACCCCCTGTTTACTCTACCAGGGGGCCAATAGTCGGAGGGTAAGGGAGCCTACCCTCTGCCCGACAGGACTCGCCGGTCTGGTAAGTTGGAGCCTGATATCCATTCATGTGCAAGCCAAGAAAAATTCTCTTCTACCAGAAGCTTATTATATTTGTATGCTGTTTTGTTTATAGAAATCAGTATATACCTCTATGTTGGAAACTGGGCTTGTTGGGCCCTCTAGAACAGCGTTTCTCAACTCCAGTCTTCAAGTTGCCCCAACAGGTCATGTTTGCAGGATTTCCCCTCAGATGAAACGGCTGTGGTAATTACTAAGGAAGAGAAACTGATCAAATCACCTGTGCATAATAATGGAAATCCTGAAAACATGACCTGTTGGGGCGCCTTGAGGATTGTAGTTGAGAAACACTACTCTAGAACACCATGTAGTGGTATGATCCATGATCCATGTAATACACACGTTATTACCTTGGTTAACTCTGCTATATTAATTAATTAAATAATGATTCTTGGCCTTCTACGCAGAACAGTCCTATGGGAACCTTTAGCGCCCCGTTGTGCTCCCCTGACTAAACACTCTCTTGGGACGTTGTTCCCCTTTGACACATTGTGGCCTTCAGCTGTATTTTATTGTAAAGAAAGTCCTCTATGTACAAGTTGTAAGTATAATACACTGGTATGACCATTATTGCTCTTTCATGTTTTGTATGGAGACGTAATATCTCTGTAGCTCAAGTGAATGTCCTCTCCTGGGGGATTCCCATCTTTGTGGTGAGCTGTTGGACACAGGCCAATTGGGATCTAGTAATGTATTCGTCCACATTTTGATAACCTGTGAAAATCTGTGTATTTGCACCCCTCTTCCACTAATGCCGCGTACACACGAGCGGACTTTTTCGACCGGACTGGTCCGACGGTCTATACAACAGGCTTTCGGCGGACTTCTGACGGACTTTCAGAACAAACGGACTTGTCTACACATGATCACACCAAAGTCCGAGGGATTAGTACGTGATGACGTACGACCGGACTAATATAAGGAAGTTGATAGCCAATAGCTGCCCTAGCGTCGGTTTTCGTCTATCGGACTAGCATACAGACGAGCGGACTTTTTGATCGGAAGGTCCGACGGAGTTCCAACGTAAAGATTTGAAACATGTTCCAAATCTAAAGTCCGTCAAATTTTCGGCTGAAAAAGTCTGCTGCAGGTCCGATGAAGCCCACACACAGTCAAATTGTCCGCCGGACTCGGTCTGTCGGACCAGTCCGGTCGAAAAGTCCGCTCGTGTGTACGCGGCATAACTCTTGAACACAGAATCCAGACACACTGTCTAAATACCATAAGAAATTCCTTTACTAATAGGATAACCCTAGGTACAAGCACTAATCTTCCTTCTTCCCCATGTCTAAATCTATGATTAAAAGCACCTTTTAAATATATACGATTTTATGATATTTTATTTTTTTATGTTATAACATAAAAGGGAATGGGATTTTGAAGGTGCCAAACACTGATTAATATAAAAATATCAACATTTTATTATAAACATTCAAAGTCTCATATCTAAATACATTTTTTTTTTATAATAAAATTTTGATATTTTTATATTAATCAGTGTTTGGCACCTTCAAAATCCCATTCCCTTTTACATACTCTTTCAACAGATTATTTAGGGATGTGGTCCCTGTGACTCTCAGACAACAAGCTATTTCTTTTGTAGTACCAAGTATTCTATATTATAACAACATTTTAGATATCATCTGAACCCATCTCATTTAAAAGTTCTGAATTCACATGTACTTTACTTTTTAAGCTTATAACTTCTTCTATAGATGGGAGAGTCTGATAAGAAGGCCTAGGAAAAGGCGGGGAAAACTGTTATGGGGGCGTACACACGGTCGGACTTTTCAGCTACAAAAGTCCGACAGCCTGTCCGACAGACTTTCGACAGACTTTCGATGGACTTTTGACGGACTTTTGGCGGACTTTCTAACGACCGGACTTGCCTACACACGATCACACCAAAGCCCGACGGATTCGTACGTGATGACGTACACCGGACTAAAATAAGGAAGTTGATAGCCAGTAGCCAATAGCTGCCCTAGCGTCGGTTTTTGTCTGTCGGACTAGCATACAGACGAGCGGATTTCTGGGTCCGGCGGAGTTACGACGTAAAGATTTGAAGCATGTTCCAAATCTAAAGTCCATCAGATTTTCAATTGGAAAAGTCCACTGAAGGTCCGATGAAGCCCACACACGATCGGATTGTCCGCCGGACTCGGTCCGTTGGACCAGTCCGGTCGAAAAGTCCGCCCGTGTGTACGCGGCTTTAATGCTTCTAGCCTTCCATGGTCTAGATAAATAGGAACCTTCACAGACAATTTTACTTTATGTATTTGAATAGCCTTGGAGCTCCCCATCATTATAATTTATTTTCCTACAATATCCTAATAAAAATTGAAACTTAGCTCTAACCCCAAGGCCAGCCAGTTATCACGCACACAGCATTGCTACTCTTTCTTAGCATATTTACCAAGTTACTTGCCTAGTCAATGACTTGCCGAGTCCTAATTGAACGTTGATCTTGAGAAACCTGTCGTCCAACTTCAGATTAGTCTGCGTTATGAACTGCCGGTCCACAGATTTTATGCCAAGGTTACTCTCTGTTCCTACAAGGTCAACCAACGCTCTAATCATGCTCCATCGTAAGCAACATCTGTGGCCCTGACAGGACAAGATAACACGGCAAAGTAATGGAGGGAAATCAGATTTCATCGAGAGATAATCCAAAATGAATGCCTTACAGCTAAATTCATCATCTTCCGAAAGGTCAGCACTGAAAAGGTTTGCAAATTAAAGACTTAAAGGGACTTTGTAGTTCAGAATTGGCATGCAACCCCCTGCATGCTGCATAGCGGGCAGGCATAACTCCGTAGCTTTCGACACGTCTCTTGATCATGGAAATCATTTTCAACTTAAGCAAACCTGTCACTGTCCTGCGCAATTCAAACGGAGTATTTGATGAAACGGAATGCTTAAGTGAGGTTACCATCGGGGAAAACTACATGTCAAGAATAGCAGTATTTCCAGAGATAAAAGCAGCTACAGTTCAAATTTTCTTACCAAGCCTTGTCCTGCCATTTCCCATTAGGACTAATGTGATGGAAAGACTCGGTGACCAATATGAAAGCTTATTAGTTAGGAGGGGCGGGGCCAAGCTCAATTTACAAATGAAATGGAGATATTTACAGGTAACGTAACTACCTGCATTCTTCACTTTTGGTGTCCTCTGTTCTGTGCTCAGTATGGCCTATCAAACAAGCACTGTTTTTATCTAAATCCACCAAAGAACCTATACAGTATCTTTTAAAGAGCTGCCAGGGAATCCATATGTTTGTAACTGTTTGTATTTAGCCTAAGATGGGCTAAGGGTCATTGCACACTTTTTTTTTACCGCAGTGCCAGTGCACCACAATGCACATTACACTGTACCCCAAGTGCACATAGTAGATGTGTTGGGTGCCATTTAAAATGAATAGCACTGCAATACTCTGTATTACAGTAACGTGTGTGCTACCATGTGATGGTGTGAACTGGTCCTTAAAGTGGAACTTCACTCTCCCAATCAAAATTGATTATTTTTAATCATCATGCTGTTAGCATTCGTAAATAGATAGGAAAGTACATTAAATTTACTTGTTTTAATTTTTTTTACATTTCTTCAGTTACTTCCTGGTTTCCTGCCTAGACAAATGATGTCATACATCCCAGGAGTCTTCAGGAAGGGAGGAGAGAAGGAGGGGTTTTCTCAGCTAAGCACACTCTCCTGCATGCATACTTGAGCTAAGGGCAAGAAGTAAATGCTACATGAATCATTTGCCCTTACTCAGGATGGCCAGACATCCTAGGGGGTGTTTTTCTAAGAGATTTCTCACCAAAATAAAACATAGAGACATGGATGGATGGGGGAGTTTGAATAATAAAAAAATGAATTAAATAGTGTTTTTGGTTTGTGGTGCTCCAGATGCAGGGAAGAGCCACACAGAAGCAAGCCTATATTTGGGTATGTCTTTCACTGGTATTAAAAAAAAAGGATCAGATCTGAGTTTAATATACTTTATTTTACTGCACAAAATTTAATTTGTAACATCAATTATAAAAATGAAATAAAAATGAAAGTGTCATTAACTGCTTGCCGACCGCTGGCTGTCAATTGACGGCCAGGCGGCGCAGCTCTCGTGGCGGGCGGGCGTCATATGACGGCCTCGCATTCCTAGGCCACCAGGGGGCGCGCGCGCGCCGCCGCCGGCGATCGCGCACGCCCGCCGTGTCACTAGGCACCCGGTGCGCGTGCCCGGCGGCCGCGATGTCCGCCGGGCACCCACGATTACCGGTAACACAGCAGGACCGTGGATCTGTGTGTGTAAACACACAGATCCACGGTCCTGTCAGAGGAGAGGAGACCGATGGTGTGTTCCCAGTACAGAGGAACACCGATCGGTCTCCTCCCCTAGTGAGTCCCCACCCCCTACAGTTAGAATCACTCCCTAGCAACACAGTTAACCCCTCGATCACCACCTAGTGTTAACCCCTTCCCTGCCTGTCACATTTATACAGTAATCAATGCATTTTTATAGCACGGATCGCTGTATAAATGTGAATAGTCCCAAATATGTGTCAAAAGTGTCCGATGTGTCCGCCGCAATATCGCAGTCACAATAAAAATCGCAGATCGCCGCCATTACTAGTAAAAAAATAAAAAAAAATTAAAATGTTATAAATCTATCCCCTATTTTGTAGACGCTATAACTTTTGCGCAAACCAATCTATATACGCTTATTGCGATTTTTTTTTACCAAGAATACATATCGGCCTAAACTGAGAAAAAATTTGTTTTAAAGAAAAAAAAATTGGATATTTATTATCGCAAAAGGTAAAAATTATTGTGTTTTTTTAAAACTTGTCACTCTTCTTTTGTTTATAGCGCAAAAAATAAAAACCGCAGAGGTGATCAAATACCATTAAAAGAAAGCTCTATTTGTGGGGAAAAAATGATAACAATTTCATTTGGGTACAGTGTTGTATGACTGCGCAATTGTCATTCAAAATGCGATAGCGCTGAAAGCTGAAAAATGGCTTGGGCAGGAAGGGGGTGAAAATGCACTGTATTGAGGTGGTTAAACCCACATCATTAAAAAAACTATCAATAAATGCTGTTTAGTTCATATTCGCTCAGCCACTATGGGATTTGTTTTCTGTATTCTTCAGAAAACCTAAACAACCCCCCCCTTTGCTTGCCCGGCCACCCACCAACCCTGCACTTACCCCATCCAGGTCGCGGACAGCTTCGGCAGCTTCCCCTCTGCTTCTGCTCCCGGCCAATACGGCTGCTTCTCCTCTCAATCGGGTCTTAAGACCGGCTTACTGATTTGCCGGGAGGAGAAGCGGGAAGACAATAGCGAATAATAATTTGCTATTCTCACACAACTTTGTGCACCCCGAGACCACCCTTTTTAAAGCCAATTAGAGCCTCAGGCTCTAAACATGTGCTTAAAAAAAAAAACCTCCATTGAAATCTATGCGTCCAGCACCCTGCATGTAGATTAGGGGCCAGGCGCAGGATTTCCTTTGAAGAAGTCACGTGATCTGTGACGCAACACGTCACGGGGGGAGTCTGACCCATTTGAGGGTCGCTCCTTAAGGTGAGCGGGCATTGCACTCGGTAGTGGTTCGTATCACAGTAAAATTCCCAGTATTGGAGGAGCACTTTATGGACATTTTAAGAGGTCACTTTTAATCTACTTAAAAAGGACTTTATATGCACAGACTGATATTCATTTAATTATTTTATTAATTTATATATTGAATTTTATTTATGATTTAGGGAGTTTTTTGTGCAATTATGTCTTGTAAGATATGTTCTATGTTGGAATAAGCGCACCATTTTTTCATAATACTATTTCTAGACCATTGTTGACTGGTATTTGGGATTGCCATTGAAGCAAAAATCATGACTTAAGGTATAGCTGAAAAATGAAAAACTTTGATGGAATCTCAGATGTGGAAGACCATTTTCTCTTACAGACAAGGCTCCTCTCAGTTGAATGTTTTGTAAAAAGCTTCTGTGTGTCAGAAAATCCTTTTTGTGCAAAAAAAGAAATAACTCGATTCATTACCTTTGAGGCTCCTTCTTCCAGGTGGCTGGAGACAAGGCTGATATGAACAGCTTTCTGTAGCTGCCTCAATTGAAATCTCACATTTTGATGACCAAGTTGACCAAGACATTTCTTTCAACTGGAGCCAAGCTTATTGTTAAGGGGAAACTTCGGGCTAGGAGGAAGATCAATCCGGGAAACGCTATCGAGGAAAACAGCATGGCTTTGCCGGTCGGGAAGTCCACTCAATTTACCTTTAATCTGCTTTTCATACCATTCTTTGGAGCCGTATGTGTGAGTAGGCACAAAGAGTTTGCACTTGAGGATGAAGACAGACTTCCTTTAATTAGGTGCAGAAATGAATGTGGGTTCAGAGGCGATTGTTAGTGTTAGACGTTTGCAGTAAAAGATTTTCATTGCACATTTTTTTTTCTACATCGTGGAAAATGGTGAGAGAAATGTAGATATTGTATCAACAGCATTATAGGCGTGATAGTTTAATTTTTGTTATGATAGTACCATTTTAATCTTGATAACACTGAAGCTGAACCCCGACCAAACAACTAAATACACAGATAAAAATACATAGAAGGGAGCTGTTTTATTTGCCAGAGGTTTACACAGCCTTATACCATGCCTCTAGTCTAGTGTTTCTCAACCTTTTTTCAGTCAAGGCACCCTTTAAAATTATGGACAATCTTGAGGCACCCTCCAAAATTATTGACAGTCTTTGGAGAAGCTTTAAAATTATGGACAGCCTTGGGGCACCCCATCCTAAAATATAAAAAAACATTCTAATAGTCTTATATAATGCAGCAACATCCACACACGTAGGAGTCCCAACGTTAGTGGTGCAAACTGGTACTGACTAGTATTCCAATGTTTCTCTTCTTTCTCAGTTTTTCTCCATCACTCAGCTAATGTGACCCCAAACCTGATTGGGAGGGGGTCAAACAAGGATGCTATACAGGCGACTGACATCTTCCTTATTAACTGATGATGCCATTGGTCGTTAGGAGGTCGGTAGCCAGAAGGTCATAATGCTGTACAATGAAAACCTGTGGCTTTGTGTAACTAATGCCGCGTACACACGGTCGGACTTTACGGCAGACTTTGCCCGGCGGACTTTTCGACGTACTTTACGACGGACTTTCTGAATGAACGGACTTGCCTACACACAATCCACCAAAGTCCGTCGAATTCGTACGTGATGACGTACGACCGGACTAAAACAAGGAAGTTCATAGCCAGTAGCCAATAGCTGCCCTAGCGTGGCTTTTTGTCCGTCGAACTAGCATACAGACGAGCGGACTTTTCGACCGGACTCGATTTCGACGGATTAATTTAAAACATGTTTCAAATCTAAGTCCGTCCAACTTTTGAGAAAACAAAGTCCGCTGGAGCCCACACACAATCGAATTGTCTGACGAAATCCCGTCCGCTGGGCAAAGTCTGCCGTAAAGTCCGCTCATGTGTACGCGGCAAAAAAAGGCAGGCTCCATCCACCCGCCGCCTTGTATAAAATTTTTGGGCAATTTTTCTGCCAAGGCACCCCTGAAGAAACCTCAGGGCACCCTGGTTGAAAAGGGCTGCTCTAGTCCACCCCTCCAGCAGGTTTATCTAAGTGTTGGAATCTTGTAAGGACTTCTCTAGAACATTCCAGACATAGGAGGGGTCAGAAACCTAGAACCCATGAGTGATGGCTCACTTTCCACAGTAGTTTACTGACTGGTGAACATCTTGTCTTGAGAGACTTCTCTAATGTAGGGTAGCTCCAGGCATTGTACAAAGAAGTGATGCTCTACCCAGCTAGTGGCATCCTGCAGCCTGAGCTGTTGGCCTGCTTAAAGTTGTTTTAAAGGCAGAAGTTTTTTTTTATTTTAATGCATTTTGATAAAAAGCCTTCTGTATGCAGCAGCCCCCCTCAGCCCCCCTAATACTTATCTGAGCCTCATCTAAATCCAGCGATGTTGCACGAGACAGCTGTCCGAGACTCTCCCTCCTCATTGGCTGAGACAGCAGCGGGCGCCATTGGCTCCAGCGGCTGTCAGTCAAAGTCAGCGAGCCAATGAGGATAGAGAGGGGATGGGGTCGAGCCATCGCTCCGTTTCTGAATAGATACACAGAGCAGCAGCTCGGCTTGGGTGCCCCCATAGCAAGCTGCTTGCTGTGCGTGCACTCAGCAGAAAGGAGGGTCCAGGAGTGCCGGTGAGTTATACAAAAAGAGGAGGACCCAGGCTGCTCTGTGCAAAACCGCTACACAGAGCAGGTAAGTACGACACGATTATTATAAAAAAAGAAGACATTAATATAACTTTACGTTAACAGGAGTCTAGACATGTGCGATTCGTTTTGTTACGAATCAAAATTCGGATGAATATTTCGTTATCCGGAGATTTGGATGTATCCGAATTTCTGAATCACAAAAGTAACAAATTTCAATGAATCAAAAATGAATTATAATGAAATGAATTATCTGAATTTGAAAATGGACTAGAATTTGAAAATTAATTTGCATTTTGAAATGAACTCGAACTCGAAATGGAAACATATTGGATTACATACAGTAAGGTATAAAGGTGAAATAAGATGAAGATTCCGACTTATGCTGCTTTATAGAACAGAATAGAGTAGAGTAGATTAGAAACGAATAGAAAAAGAAAAGAATAGAATAGAAAAAAATAGAATACAATTGGATTGATAGAGAATAATAAGGCAAAATAGAATAGAATAAAACAGAATAGAATAGAAAATAAAATAACAGACTATAATAGAATAGAAAATAAAGAATATAATAGAAAAGAGTATAATAGAATAGAATAAATTAGAAAAGAAAATAATAAAACAGGATTGAATAGAAAAGAATAGAAAAGAATAGACTAGAATAGAAAAAAAATAGAATATATCAGAATAGAATAGTACAAAATAGAGTGAAAATAGCTATCTTCCAAAATTCGAATTTCGATTACAAAATAACGAATATAGGAAACAAATCCAAATATATTAAATTAATTCCAAAAACAAATCATTCTAACATAACGAATATGACGAAACAAAATTATTAACTTACAGAACAGATCCGAAAAGAAACAAAACACATTTTCCTGTCGTGCACATCTCTACAGGAGACCCAACACATAAATCAATCTTAATGTTTCTCTTTAAGTTAACAGGAGACTGGTTATAAAGCTTTGTTTTCCTTGTAATGTTTCCTTTAAGTTAACATGAGTTATACTGTTAGAGGAACAACTTGCCTTGAGGCACTTTCCTAATCCAGTTAGCTCCCGGCACTGAACAATGGACCCGATGCTCTACCTAACCAGAAGGACGTTGCAGTCCTGAGAAATTGGCCTGCCTAAATTAATGGGAGGCCCAACACTTAAAGTGGTGTTCCGGCCGAAATTATACTTTTTAAATAAAAATACCCCTATAATACACAAGCTTAATGTATTCTTGTAAAGTTAGTCTGTAAACTAAGAGCCCTTGCACACTGGGGCGGTTTGCAGGCGCTATTGCGCTAATAATAGCGCCTGCAAACCGCCCTGAAAGTGCTGCTCCTTGCATTCCAGTGTGAAAGCCCCGAGGGCTTGCACACTGGAGCGATGCGCTGGCAGGACGGTAAAAAAAGTCCTGCCAGCAGCATCTTCGGAGCGGTGAAGGAGCGGTGTGTATACCGCTCCTTTACCGCTCCTGCCCATTGAAATCAATGGGACGGCGCGGCTATACCGCCGGCAATGCGCCTCTAAGGTCTGTTTTGTTAGTTTATAGCAGTAGTTTGTTATTTTATAAATTTACAGCAGGCCGTGGCCATCTTAAGTGTGGGCATCTGAAGCCAGACTGTATTTCTTCCTGGATTTCATCCTTGCAGATTTCGCACATGCTCAGTGCAGCACAAGCAGTGTAACAGGTTTCAGGTCAGGTTTCCATAGCAACGGCAGTGTCAGAGGAAGTTTACGCCCCTTCCCAGAAGGCATTGCAAACAGGAAATGATGCGATGGGCCACGGCCAGGGAGGAGGAAGTGAAAAATGAATACAGCAGATATACAGTAGGTGCTGAGAAAAATAATAAAAAAATATCCAATTCGTTTACAGTGCACAGTTTAGTGAGGGATGCTGAAGAGTTGTAAAAGTGGGTGGAACTTCACTTTAAGTCCATCGTAATGTTTCCTTCAAGTTAATGGAAAACCCAATCCTTAAAGCGGAAGTAAACCCATCCGTTTATCAGTTTCATTTCCGGCACGTGCCTGAAATGTAACACTCCCATTGGTTGTGCTCTCAACCAAACTGTCAGACCATCCAATGGCTGGTGTCATAACTGATCACATGTGCAGCATCATGGCAGTTGAAGATCAAACAGAAGCAAAGATGGCAGCTTCCTTGGCTGAAAAAGATACGGGGGTTTACTTACACTTTAAGTCCCTCATAATGTTTTAAGTTAAAGTAGTTGTAACCTTAAACTTGTTTAAAAACTTTGTTTACATAACCATATCTTACATCTGTGCTTCTTTTATTTAAAAAAATAAAACTTGTCGGCAATGTGTTTTCTTTCTTTGAAGTGCAGGTCATGTGTTCACTGTGTGTTCCCAAGTGTCTCATGGACCTGCTGGTGGGCGTGTATGCTCTGAGTCTTCTACGGTACATCACTGGAGAAAATGATGTTGGCTGCCGGGTGGCTGCATTTCTAAGGCAATGAAATGCAAGCATACCCAGCATCTACATAGGAGGGGAGAAGCAGCTGAAGGGGGGGGGGGGGTGGCTGAAGAACTACTAAAGCCAAGATAGATGGGCAGGAGAGGGGTCAGCATGGCTTCCTATTGACCATGGAAGGCAGCTTTTCACAGCGTACCTGTAAAAACTACGAAATGACACAAGATGTAAACTGACCATGCTAGCATGGATTGGCAGCCATGCTAGCGTGCTCAGTTTACTCTCAGGAGGAGGGACACAGACAGGGTCAACCAGTTATTATTCAATACAGGCAGAATATGATGGGCGTTCAAGTCAAACCGGGACTTTTGAGTTTATATAATAAAAGAACAAATTTCGAGGAGCAGAAACTGCATTTTTTTTTCCACATACCCCCCTGCTACATTTATACACTTATCCCAGCATTTATATAATGCCTGGAAAGCTTTGGCATAGAAAGATTTGTCAGAACGCCTGAACCATCCTAGGGCAGCCTGCTTCACTTCGTCACATTGTATCTTTTGCAATTTTACGACAGGTTATGCGTTGATTATCCAGAATCAGGCATTCCAAAGGTTGAATGTTCATAGGAATCGCTGGAACTACCACGACGGGGATCGTTACTGATGGATGTACAGCAATCTTTAAAACATTTACACCTTTCAAATGTCTTAAGCCTCGTATACACGATCGGATTGTTGGCCAACAAAACCGTGGACTTTTGTCCGAAGGGCGTTGGCCCAAACTTGTCTTGCATACATATGGTCACACAATTGTTGGCCAACAAACATGAATGTAGTGATGTACTACTTTGTTTTTCAGCTCTTTAGTGCCACCCTTTGGGCTCCTTCTGCTAATTTTGTATTAGTAGAAGTTTGGTGAGTGTTGATTCATGCTTTTCATTTCGCACTTTTCAGTTTGTGCTTTTCAGTTAGTTTCTGAACAGCCGTTCGTTAACCAGACATGTTGCGGAATCCGAGGAGATAACGTGTTATTTATTATTGGCCTTGGAGTTATTGCTTTGACAATATTTTTTTGGTTGAATAATGATTTGATTTCGTATATTTTCTATATTTTTGGATGCATAGAATGCACTTTTTGATTAACCACTTCAGCCCTGGAAGAATTTAACCCCTTCCTGACCAGTGTGTTTTTTGCGATTCGACACTGCGTCGCTTTAACTGACAATTGAGCGGTCGTGCAATGTGGCTCCCAAACAAAATTGACGTCCTTTTTTTCACACAAATAGAGCTTTCTTTTGGTGATATTTGATCACCTCTGCGGTTTTTATTTTTTGCGCTATAAACAAAAAATAGCGACAATTTTGAAAAAAACGCAATATTTTTTACTTTGTGCTATAATAAATATCCCCAAAAAATATTTAAAAAAACATTTTTTTCCTCCGTTTAGGCCGATACGTATTCTTCTACATACTTTTGGTAAAAAAAATCGCAATAAGCGTTTATTTATTGGTTTGCGCAAAATTTATAGCGTTTACAAAATAGGGGATAGTTTTATGGCATTTTTATTATTATTTTTTTTTTTTACTAGTAATGACAGCGATCAGCGATTTTTATCGTGGTTGCGACATTATGGCGGACACATCGGACATTTTTGACACCTTTTTGGGACCATTGTCATTTATACAGCGATCAGTGCTATACAAATGCACTGATTCCTGTGTAAATGACACTGGCAGTGAAGGGGTTAAGCACTAGGGGGCTAGGGAGAGATTAAGTATGTCCTGGGGAGTGTTAGTAACTGTGGGGGGCGTGGCTACGTGTGACACGTCACTGATCTCTGCTCCCGATCACAGGGAGCAGATCGGTGACACTGTCACTAGGCAGAATGGGGAGATGCATGTTTACATTAGCATCTCCCCCCGTTCGTCCTCTCCGTGAGGCAATCGCAGGTATCCCCGCAGCGATCGAGTCTGCGGGACCCGCGACCCTACTCACGGAGCTCCCGGCGGTGCGCACGCATTGGCACGATGGCAAATTCAAAGGGACGTACAGGTACACCCATTTGCCCAGCCGTGCCATTCTGCCGACGTACATCGGCGTGCGCCAGTCGGGAACCGGTTAAGTTCTATTGTCAGATACAATGTCTAATTTTATTTGTTTTCTTTTTTTAATGCACAATAAAAAAATTGTGGAGAATAATACTTGGCTATGTGTTTTACTTCAAATGACAGTTTGGGAGTAGGCAGTTACATTTAAAAAAAATACAATGTAAAATTAACAAGGGACACCAACATAGTTGTATCTTTGATCTTAAAAACTACGGGATAATGGTGTTGTGTTAACTTGCCCAAATATAAAAAAAAAAAGGCATAATAATATTATTCTTGATATCACTAGAAAAAAAAAGCCTTTGAAAATTTGTTTGCAATAACTCCATCAGTATCACCAGCAAAGCAGCTTCATTATTATCCCATTAAAGAAATAGAGAATGTGCGCTGCATTTCAAGATTACATAATTTGCACAAACATACCACTGCTCCCCCACATTGCTCATATATATAACATGGCTCATAAGCCACAGGGGAGGGGATAAATCCAAACCCAGACCATGAACCGGAAGTAATGGCCTCCAAAATGAGTTCCACGTCTCATTGTGGAGACCTAAATGTTAAAAGTCTCCAATATCAAAGACTTAAAAATTGGTGCCCATTACATAGAACCCGGAACACAAGGCTGGTGGCATGAGTCCCACACCTCGCTTTCAAATTCCCGCCATAATAATCAGTGGCTGAGTCACATGACCCAGACACATGGCTCACCGTTGGTCACGTGAACGCTGTACTCGTCATTGCGTAATGACGTCACGTAACGTCAGATGCTCCCAATAGGCGATATGATGTACACGCTCCCCACCCCAAGACCCGGACAGCCGCAACTCACGCGGTGCCAAGACGGAGTGCGGCACGTGACAATCACGTGACCAAGTCAAGCTGGCGCGACCATCGTCGTGGCGTCACGATGTGCCGATGTCAATAAGTATGCTCCCGTACTCCACATAGAGGTGACGTAACCTCGCTGTGGATAGTCAAACAGCGTAACCCCAGAAGTAACATTCAGAGCCACATAAAAAAGGGGCACCAAAGTAACATACAATTAAAATAAATTGAGATAAACAGAAAATAACTGAAGCATCACAGAGATAAAACAGACATAAAACCACAGATGATGCTAAAAAATATAATAACGTTACTAAGAACTCATAATGCACAAATGTCACTCCCGATAACATATCAACAATGTACATGTGTCACACCATGGATGTACTGCTAAGCCAAGTGCAAAAAGAATCAAGCTCAGTTAATGACCCATTCGACATTCATACCAAATGGCGAGTAGGACTTAAGTTCATGTATCCAGTACGTCTCTAATCTGGATATCCCACGTAGACAAGAATCCCCCCTCCAATGTGGAACAAATTTTTTTGATAATTTGAAGTTGTGTACCTATTGGGTTTTTGTCATGATGTTGTAAGTAATGATGAAGCAAACTGGGGTTGGTACGGCCCTTCTGGCCAGATGTTCATTGACCCTCACCGAGAAGGTCCTAATGGTACGTCCCACATATTGTTTGCCGGAAGGGCAGGCGATGAGATATACTATATATCTTGTAGCACAAGTGGTAAAGTGCTTAATTTTTTTTAGCTGCGAGAAATAGCTGTAGATGTGAAAGTATCAGTTTTGCGTCTACCACATAAATTATGTAGGCAAACATTGCACCTATGACAGGGATAATATCCCTTACATTGTTGAAAGAAAATTGCCCTCTTTGGAGGATCAATTATGTTAGGGGCAATGTCACCTTGTATGGACCTCGCCCCTCTAAGTATAACCCCGGCTCGCTGTGGAAGAGCAGGTCCCAAAAACCTATAGTTCAATAAAACTTTCCAATGCCTATTGATGATCCTCTTTATTTGCTTATGCTGCATCGAGAAAGCAGTAAAGAAAGACCACCTAAACGTATTGTCTTGGATGGATTTGGGGTTGTCCTTCAACAATGTACTCCTATCCATTCGTGTAGCTTTGATGATAGCTAAATTCACAGACTTGTACCCCTTTTCCACAAATTTGTTTCAGTTTGATGTAAATAGTCAACAGTGTTGGTACAATTCCGTCGTAAAATGAAGAAATTGACCACAAGGAACGGAGGTGAGCCATCGATCGTGATGGCAACATTGTTGGTAGGCTTGAAAAAGGTCTTCAACTCCAAACCTCCACTGTGAGTATTTACAGAAATCTCCAAATCCAAAAAATGGATGGAGGTCTGACTGGCCTCATAACTCAAGGAAATACCTCTATTGTTACCATTGAGTACAGTCATAAAGGCATGTAAGGACTCAAAATCCCCATTCCAAATGGAGGATATTGTCTATATATCTGGCCCATAGGACCAACTTAGGTCTCCGTAGGGCATAGACGACATCCTCTTCCCACTGGGTCATGAATAAGTTGGCCAAGCTAGGCGCATATTTGGCCCCCATGGCCACACCGCACTTCTGTGTATAAAACTGACTCTGAAACCAAAAATAATTGTGCTGGGTGGCAAACTTAAATAATTCCATAATGTAATTCAGTTGCAAGCTGGAAAGTGTTGAATCCCTTGACAAAAAGTATTCTACTGTGGCTTACCCTAATTCTTGAGGTATACAGGTGTACAAAGCCGCAACGTCACCAAAATCATATTTGTATGGTATTCAGTTGATTCGAGCAGTTTAATAGTATCTCTAGTGACCTTAAGGTAAGAAGGAAACTGTCTTACCAGGGGTTGTAGATGGAAATCTATAAAACGTGCAATTCTGGACGTAACTGAGTCAATCCCACTGACGATGGGACACCCAGGGAGATTGACTGCGTTTTTATGCACCTTAGGAGAGTAATAAATCACAGGGATTCTAGGGGCGAGGGGTACTAGGAATTCCCTTTCTTTTCTGTCTAAAATACCCAAAGCTGATCTTTCATCGATTAATTCTACCAAAGCTCTCTTGTATTCTAAGGTTGGATCCTTAGACAAAAGACCATATGTTGATCGATCATCCAGTATCCTGCTCTGCTCCTTCATATAATCTGCTTTTTCTAACACAACAATACCTCCGCCTCTATGGGAGGGGCGAATAATCAAATTTGTCCTCTCGCACAATGACTTTAAACCCCTGGTGATATTAGGATTGATATGAACTCTCTTATTGGGTAATTGGTCTAGGTCCTTAAGGACAAGATTACATTCAATGATGGAGCCAAATTGCCAGGGGGATTGAACAAAGAAGGGTTGGACAGACCCGAATGGACATTGCTGTCTTGTGCTATTGCTCTTGAGGTAGTAGGGGGCTGTGAAAGAAAAAATCTCACTTAAAGAGGAGTTCCACCCGAGGTCCAGTAAAAAAAAAAAAAAATTAAAAGTCAGCAGCTACAAATACTGCAGCTGCTGACTTTTAATTGGACACTTACCTGTCCCAGGGTCCAGCGATGCGGGGGATCGAAGCCCCGCTCGTCTCCCCCTCCCTTCAGCTGCGCCGGCATTGCAACTGTGGGCGCCGGGCTGTGGCTTCACAGCCTGGCACCCACTGCGCATGCGCGAG
Source organism: Lithobates septentrionalis (assembly GCA_037952835.1). Lineage (NCBI taxonomy): Eukaryota > Metazoa > Chordata > Amphibia > Anura > Ranidae > Lithobates > Lithobates septentrionalis. The sequence goes on from JBBDGP010001626.1 coordinate 470,875, forward strand.
CGGCACCGCGCGCCATGATTGGCCGCTCAGTCACCTGGGACCTGTAATGGGTCCCAGATGATTGACAGGAGGGAGGGAGGGAGCAGAGCTGAGCCCTTCCTGTGCTGAGGGGGAAGTGATGTCACCAGCCCAGGCAGTGGAAGAGGCAGACTACGAGGGACCACCTAGCAACAGGCATTTAGAGGTAAGTAAAAAAAAAAAATATCCAAATGTTTTTTTGTATTTTTTTTTTTAATTTTTCATGTAGTTTTTTTTTTTTTGGGTGGAACCCCACTTTAAACACTTAAACTATGGATGTACTTCTGTACGTCTATAAAAGTAGAAAATGTATTCAATTTTCTGGGGGGGGGGGGATATTTAAGTCCCTTATCAAGTACAGATTTCTCTGCATTAGTAAGTTCCAATTTACTCAAATTAAAAATTCCTGCACCTAATAGTAAATTAATAATTCTATTTACTTAGCAGTGACTCCTGACATTGTTATTTTTTTCACCCGTGACTATTGAATGTTTTTTGTTTTTTTTGTTTTTAAACTTTTTTTTTTTACAAAAAGCTCTTATTGTTTGGAGGAACCAGCTTTCATTTGTGTTAATTGTGTAACCAATTAAACTTTGTAGTGCTAAACCGAATCATTCTGGTAAGTAATGATCTATGCACTGTGATGGAAGGCTCTGTAGTTTAAGCTTTTGCAGTGTTGCCCTCGTAGCAGAAAACAGTTGGCAAGCCACCCTGGCAATCAGAGGGCTGTGTCTGATGAGTCTCAACAGCCAATAATAGATTTTTAAACTCGGATAATGTTCTAGAACACAGGTAATTGCCAGACAGGTTTGACCCTGACAAGTAGCTAAAGTAAATGGCAAAATACAAGCTTGTCAGCATATAATAATATAGTTTACATGACACAAAAGGCAGGATGTATTTCAGTTTGGCTGCCTTAGTAATTGAATTGTATAAATATTTAAAGCTTAGTTAACATGGCATAGGTATACAGTATATACAGTCAGATAGACATTAGGGTTGCTTTACTATAAACTGGGGAGTGCAAAATCTGGTGCAACTCTGCATCGAAACCAATCAGCTTCCAATTTTTTTTTTTTGTCAAAACGTAAACGCTTGCCGACCAGCCGCCGTCATTATATGGCGGCAGGTCGGCACGATCCCACGAATCGCCGTCATTGTACATCGGCTCATGGGATCGGGATAGCAGGCGTGCGCGCCACCGGACTGCTGCACACTGCAGGGGTGCCGATGCTCGTGGCCGATAGTGGCGATGACTGCCGGCCACGAGCGCTCGCGGGCACGAGAGGCAGAACAGGGACGTGTGTGTGTAAACATACAAATCCCTGTCCTGTTCTGACAGATCGCGAGTTCCTAATACCAGGCACGCGCATGCGCATATACTGATGCGCCCGTGGCTGTTCTGTGAACACCTTGTTGGCGCCTGCGCACAGGTGTGCGCCTGAGAACATTAGCTGTACTCTGCGGACGACTTCCCTGACAAGGAAACAGCAATTTTACTGAACAGAAAGGGGTATTTAAAACTTGTTAAGACGTTTGGATCACTCTTCAGAGAGCATTTGACAGGTGGTATGGAGGCATTGTATCGCCTCCTCACTGCCTGCCTTCAAGTGATTGTAAAGCCTTGTTTTTTGTTTTTTTTTAATAACAAACATATTATACTTATCTCCTCCTTACCAAAAATCATAATTTTTTTGCTAGAAAATTATTCAGAACCCCCAAACATTAAATATATATATATTTAGCAGACACCGTAGGGAATAAAATGGTGGTCGTTTCAACTTTTTATGTTACACGGTATTTGCGTTTTCAAGCGCTTTTTTGGGGGAAAAAAACTGTTTAATGAATATAAAAGAAAAAAAAAACACTAAAGTTATCCCAATTTTTTTGTATAATGTGAAAGATGATGTTATGCCAAGTAAATAGATACCTAACATGTCACGCTTTAAAATTGCGCACACTCGTGGAATGGCGCCAAACTTCAGTACTTAAAAATCTCCATAGGCGAAGCTTTACATTTTTTACAAGTTACGTTTAGAGTTAAAGAGGAGGTCTAGTGCTAGAATTATTGCTCTCACTCTAACGTTTGCAGCGTATGTAACCTGTGTGTATCTGGCTCCGATACTAGCCAGTGCCTCACCAGCCACTCACCTCAACGTACGTCCCTGCTATATGCTGATTCTGAGGAGGAGGAGGGAGAGACATAGCAGATGCTAAATACCATATCATATGGCACTTATGACTTCTCTTTAACTAGGGGCTCATATGTGTTTGGTAAGCCTGCATTTTGTTACCATTTGGTGGAGGCTTTGGATATTTCTTGGCACTGTTTTCAAGACCTTTTGGTGAATGCGAACGTTAGAGCGAGAGCAATAATTCTAGCACTAGACCTCCTCTGTAACTCTAAACATGTAACCTGTAAAAAATGTAAAGCTTCGCCTATGGAGATTTTTAAGCACTGAAGTTTGGCACCATTCCACGAGTGTGCGCAATTTTAAAGCGTGACATGCAAGGTATCTATTTACTTGGCATAACATCATCTTTCACATTATACAAAAAAATTAGGCTAACTTTACAGTTTTTTTTTTCTTTTATATTCATGAAACTGTTTTTTTCCCCACAAAAAGCGCTTCAAAACGCAAATACTGTGTAACATAAAAAGTTGAAAGTTGCTATTTTTACGCTTTATGAACTTTAACCACTTTAACTGTGGGGACTTGCATCCTGTGTAAGGGCCTTTAGCCTGTAGAGCACAATATTGAGTTGGCCCACCCTTTGCAGCTATAACAGCTTCAACTCTTCTGGGAAGGCCGTCCACAAGGTTTAGGAGTGTGTCTATGGGAATGTTTGACCATTCTTCCAGAATTTGTGAGGTCAGACACTGATATTGAACGAAAAGGCCTGGCTCGCAGCCTCCACTCTAACTCATCCCAAAGGTGTTCTGTCAGGTTGAGGTCAGGCCAGTCAAGTTCCTCCACCCCAAACTCGCTCATTCATGTCTTTATGGACCTTGCTTTGTGCACGGGTTCAAATCATTTGGTGGAGGGGGGGGGGGGATTATAGAATGGGGTTGTTTTTCAGGCTTTGGGCTTGTCCCCTTAGTTCCAGTGAATGGAACTCTTAATGCGTCAGCATTCCAAGACATTTTGGACAATTTTATGCTCCCAACTTTGTGGAAACAGTTTGGGGATGGCCCCTTCCTATTCCAACATGACTGCGCACCAGTGCACAAAGCAAGGTCCATAAAGACATGGTTGAGCGAGTGGGGTGGAGTAACTTGACTGGCCTGCACCTTTGGGATGAATTAGAGCGGAGATTACAAGCCAGGCCTTCTCGTCCACATCAGTACCTGACCTCCCAAATGTGCTTCTGGAAAAATGGTCAAACATTCCCATAGACACACTCCTAAACCTTGTAGACAGCCTTCCCAGAAGAGTTGAAGCTGTTATAGCTGCAAAGAGTGGGCCAACTCAATATTGAACCCTACTGGCTAAGACTGGGATGCCATTAAAGTTCATGTGCGTGTAAAGGCAGGAGTCCCAATACTTTTTGCCAAAATAGTGTATATTGCACATACACATTCAAATGTTACCATTGGGTGGACTTCTAAATAATCAATTGTGGGTTATTTCCAGTGGCGTCTCAAGCTTTAATATTTAGGGGGGGCACATGGGGGGACAGGGACAAAAGTAGGGGGGCAACTATAAAATGCAATTATATATATATATATATATATATATATATATATATATATATATATATATATATATATATATATATCCTGGGGCCCTTTACTACGACCCCCTAATGGCCCTTTCACATGTTCTGCAGTGAGCTCCCTTCCTACTGTATTGGGGCCCCCCATGGTGGCAGAAAACAAGAGATATACATCACCAGCATACCAAGAGAATATAAGGATCCAAAGCAGTGGGAGAACTATCAGGGTTGCAAAGGTTGTCTTGCCACCGGGCCCTGGTGTTCTGCCACTGTGGGGTTTCCCAGCCTCCTCTTGCTGTCCTGCCCCTGCTATTGACAGCGCTGGTCTGGCATCTCTTAGAATTTACAGGCTGGTTCTCCTGTCCTAAGGACGGGAGAAATCAGTCTGTTTTTTTCAGTAACTGAGAGTCCTGATGGAGTCCTTCCTGCAACTCGCTCTTCTCTCTGCCAATGAGGATGCAGGGGAAGGAGCAGATCGGGCGGCCGTGGTTGTGTGAGTGCTCGCATTATGCAGTGTCAGCGAGCAGAGGGAGGGGGAGGAATCACCCGCAGGAGCTGACTGGGGACTCTCTCACTCTTAGAAATTGATTTTTTGTAAAAAAAAATATTTTTTTTTTCATTGGGGGGGGGGGGGGGCACATGGTGGGGCACAGCATGATGTTGGGGGGGGGGGGGTCAGGGCCCCCTCTGCCCCCCCCCCCCCCCCCTAGGGACGCCATTGGTTATTTCCTATCAAATTTGTAACTGAATTCACAAATGTTAGTTTATTACTTGAAGCACAGTGCGGTTTGTGTATTTATGATACTTCTTGACAATGTACAGTATTTCACCATATGCCTAGTGTTCAGCTTTAAAGGGCACCTGTTATAAAGGGAATACTGGGACTAGCACTGCCAGTCAATCCATAATAGATACTTCAGTTTTTATTAATTGATCTCAAACTTTAAGAAAGCCTGTGATAGCAATGTCTTAGATTTTTCCATTCCACTCACATAAAAGGATATGCATAAGGTAGAACCCCGAGCAACTATCTTTGTTCCTTAATTATATTTTGGTGAAAAAATAATTGCCTGGACCTCAGCCTCCCCTCGTGTCCTCACTGTCAGGTGTCTGATACATCTGCTGCTCTTGGTGGACTTAAATAGGATCAGTGTCTTCAAAAACGCAGCTTTTCCACGGCATAAAATAATCAGTACAGCAATTAAACATTACAAGGTTTGCAGAAATAGCTCCAATGCTTTCTGGGAACTGGCTTAATAGACTGACATATCATCTGTAACCTTTTTTTAATTAGCAAACTATTTATTTTCTCCATCAAGGTGCGCATATTAATGAACGAGGCAGAAAGTAAAAATTCTGCATGTGTCCTGACACTTAAGCGTCTAAATAAAAATGGTTTATTTTGGATGTAGCAACCAATGGAACTTTATTTTTGATGGCACCTTGGAAAGGGGATACATCTACAGTGCTGTGAAAAAATTTGCCCCCTTCCTGATTATTTTTTTTTTTTTGCATATTCGTCACACTTAAATGACCGCTCAGTGTCTGCCAACCCTCTCCTCCAATCCCTACACTGGCTCCCAATCACCCGGGGAATTAAATTCAAAATACTAACCACAACATACAAAGCCATTCACAACTCTGCCCCGAGCTACATCACCAATCTTGTCTCCAAATATCACCCAAATCGTCCTCTCCGCTCTTCTGAAGACCTCCTACTCTCAAGCTCTCCCATCTCCTCCTCCCATGCTCGATTCCAGGATTTCTCCAGAGCCTCTCCCATCCTCTGCAACTCGCTACCTCCACTATCCCCTACTCTTGCTACCTTTAGGCGATCCCTGAAAACTCATCTCTTCAGGAAAGCCTATCACATCACCAACTAATCTTCTACCACTTCCATCAGCTCATTCCCCACATTTACAACCTTTTGTACCACCTGCCCCACCCTATTAGATTGTAAGCTCTTCTGAGCAAGGCCCTCTTAATACTCTTGTATTTTATTGTATTATAACTGTATTGTCTCCTTTTTATATTGTAAAGCGCTGCGGAAACTGTTGGCGCTATATAAATCCTGTATAATAATAATAATAGTAAGCATTCAGATCATCAAACAATTACACAGAGATAACCCGAGTAAATACAAAATGCAGTTTTTAAATGATGATTTAATCCAAGAGAAAAAAGGTGCCTGCCTGGCCCTATGTAATAAAGTAATTGCCCCCTAAACTTAAAAACTGGTTGTGCCACCCTTGGCGGCAACAACTGCAATCAAGCCTACTCTTCCTTGCAGAATTGTTTTAATTCAGCCACATTGAAGGGTTTAAAGACATGCCACAGCATCTCAATCGGATTGAAGTCTGGACTTTGACTAGGCCACTCCAAAACCTTCATTTTGTTTTTTTTTGAGTCTATCAGAGGTGGACTTGCTGGTGTGTTTGGGATCCTTGCCCTGCTGCATAACCCAAGTGCACTTGAGCTTGAGGTCAGGAACTGATGGCGGGACATTCTCCTTCAGGATTTTCTGGGAGAGCACAGCGTTCATGGTTCCACCAATTATGGAAAGTCTTCCAGGTCCTGAAGACCATTACACTACCATCACCATGTGTGAATGTTGGTATGATATAGAAAATTAGAGAACGGAAATGGGACTTTAAATGAAACAAGTCATTGTGGCTATGGATAATGAATGTAAAAAATTTTAATTATTTTGATTTAAAAAAAATCCCATTGCTGGAGTTTTGCCCAATTTATGGGCTAATATGTAAGTCATTTTCATTTAAGCGGTTGTTTCCGATATTTTCTCTCTATTCAGAAGGTTTTACACATATTAATATTCATCCTATTCTATTGATTTTTCAGTAAATACGTGCATCCCACCCCTGATGACTGGTAGGAAGCCAAGAAACGCGTCGGGGTTTAAACTAAGGGTGCCGAGCTAAGCTTTTTTTTAATCATGAATTCAATTAATACTAATTTCCCGAATCTGTATTCATATCATGTGATTTATGTCATTTTGATTGGTGAATTTATGATTCATGTATTTCTTAGCAAGAATTGCATCGATTTATGTCCATTGATTTGTTTGCATTTAATTTTTTGATTATCATTATAAATATACTAATCTTTTTGATTATGTCTGCATTCTAATTTATTTAATTTGTTTATGCTTTAAAAATCATGGACCACCCCTAGGGGTTAATGGCATCAAATTAAATCAAAATTAATTTAATTTATTTACATTCATTATCCATATCCACGATGACATGTTTCATTTAACCACTTCAATACCAGGCACTTAGACACCTTCCCGCCCAAGCCAATTTTCAGCTTTCAGCGCTGTCGCAATTTGAATGACAATTGCGCGGTCATGCTACGCTGTACCCAAATACATTTTTTAGCATTTTGTTCCCACAAATAGATCTTTCTTTTGGTGGTATTTGATCACCTCCGCGGTTTTTTATTTTTTGCGCAACAAATAAAAAAAGACCAAAAATGTTGACAAAAAACAAGTTTTTCTTTGTTTCTGTTAACAATTTTTGTAAATAAGTATGTTTTCTTCTTCAATGACGGGCACTGATTTGGCGGCACTGATGGGCACCGATGAGGTGGCACCAATGAGGTGGCACTGATGAGGTGGCACTGACGGGCACTGATGATGGGCACTGATAAGTGGCACTGATGGGCACTGATAGGTGGCACTGATGGGCACTGATAGGTGGCACTGGTATGCGGCACTGATGGGCACTCATAGTCATAGGTGGCACCGATGGGCACTCATAGGCGGCATTGATTGGTACTTATGGGTGACACTTATGGGTACTTATGTGTGGCACTGATAGGTGTCACGGATGGGCACTGATGGGCACTGATAGGTGGGCATTGATGGGCACAGATGGGCACAGACTGGGATAATTGGGCACATGTGGATGGCCATGGGGTACATACCTGGCCATCCACATGTTGCCCCCTTCCCTGGTGGTCCTAGTGGCATCCCTGGTGGTCCAGTGTGGTCATCTGAGGGGGGGCTGCGCTGATAAACAATCAGCGCAGACCCCCCTGTCAGGAGAGCCGCCGATCGGCTCTCCTCTACTCGCGTCTGTCAGACGCGAGTGAGGAAAAGCCGATCAACGGCTCTTCCTATTGACATTGTGATCAGCCGTGATTGGACATGGCTGATCATGTGGTAAAGAGCCTCCGCCGGAGGCTCTTTATCAAGATCGGTGTATCGGTGTCAGACTGACACACCGCTCCACCGATCGCCGCGATGCGCGCCCCTGCGGGCGCATGGCGGCATGTTATCTTGCTGGACGTCATATGATGCCCAGTCAGGATAACGGAACCACTGCCCGGCCGTCAATCTGCTATAGGCCGGGTGGGAAGTGGTTAAAGTCCCATTTCCGTTCTCTAATTTTCTATAAAATAACTAGGGATGGAAGCATGCCATTGACACATTAAGGTTGCAACAGGTCACTTCTTTCAAATTTTTCAATGTTGGTATGATGTTCTTTCTTAAAATGCTTTGTTCGTTTTTCGCCAGATGTAACGGGACGCACACCTTTCAAAAAGTTAAACTTTTGTCTCATCAGTCCACAGAATGTTTGGTCATAAGTCTTGGGGATAATCAATATGTTTTTTGGCGAATGTGAGACGAGCCTTTGTGTTCTTTTTTGGTCAGCAGTGGCTTGACTGCTAAGGTGCAATGGGCTTAGGTCCCAATTAACGTAACACAAAGGGATCAAATCCCCACCACCCCTTGCCCTTTACCCCATTAAATAAGACACTTACAACCATTAGGTTGGAAAGGGCAAGGCCACAGCTTTATTAAATTCCAACACATAACATGTGAACATATTTACCCAGTGCCAGTCACAGTCGTACTCTGAGCACTTAACCAAAAGAGGGAAGTGGGGCCTGTCCTTACCATAAGTGCTGGACAGACAGTCTACTTCTAATTTTCCATCAAGGGCATAGCCCATTACAGCAACTTTAACTGCTGGCAAGGTCAAGAAAACTGCAGCAAGCTGTGACATGCCATCACATAGGAAAAAGGGGACGGGAGTGTGGGCAGCTCTTCCAACGACTCTTCCGAAAGACCCAGAATTCCCTGGGGCACATGATTTCCTGAGCTCAGGAACATCCCATCCCACATGTCCCAACCAATCGTTCCCCTTGTCATGCACCTAGCCATGCCCCCATTAGCCAAGGCTCTCTTTCCCTAGGGAGGGGCTCAAGAGGCCTTCATTTGCACACTGATACATGGCAATTACTTTGTTTCTCATTTGTTCTAGAATTTCTTTAGCGTACAGCATGATGTGTTGCTTTTTCAGATCTTTCTGCTTCACTTTGTCAGACAGCTTCTATTTAAGTGATTTGTTGATTTGAAATTAATCAGGCCTGGGTGTGGCAAGTGAAATTTAACTCAGCTTTCCAAAAAATTTGGGTAATCACAGTTCATTAATGATTTAGCAAAGGGAGGGAAATGAATTTTTCCCAGCACTGTATATAAATAAATAACACCACACTTAGTGTAAAGAAATACCACAAATGTATATAAATGTGCAAAATCCACATAAAACTAATTTCACAAGCTTAAAGGATAAGTTCACCTTTGGAAACATGTTAAATCATGTTCCACCCATTTTTAGGGTGGAACATGTAACATGTTCCTAATCCTGCAGCCGCTGCCCGATTCCCCCCTCCCTGTGATAGCAGGACGGGGAGAAGTTCCCCATACTAGCTGTCACTTTTTGAAATTTGTGTTACCAAGCAATTGAACAGGTGTACCTAAAAAAAGTAGCCGATGGGTGTATATCTCATCTATACACAGGCAGAGTCGGAGAGAAGGATGACATTCAGACATTCCAGCAATGGAAGAGCAGATGGGCAAATGCCTCGCTGTCTTTTCTTCACAGTGAGAATCCTGTTGATCTATGATAACCCCGGTTCAAGTGTTCAGTTCGTTCGGATAACAAGATGGATAATGCACATTGTTTACAGGTAATGAAAGACTTCCACTCTACCTAAATATTTAGCATGTTTTCTATCTTTCTATGTAAAATAACACTAATTACTGTGCTTTAGATCTGTCATTATCTCCTGAAAACACTTATGCCGCGTACACACGGTCGTACTTTTCGTCTACAAAAGTCCAACGGACGCTGACGGACTAAAGCTGGCTGGTAATCCGATCGTGTGTGGGCTTCTCCGGACTTTCAACGTACTTTTTTAGCCTCAAATCCGACGTACTTTAGATTTGAAACATGCTTCAAAACTTTACTTCGTAACTACGACGGACCCCGAAGTCCGCTCGTCTGTATGCTAGTCCGACGGACAAAAAAACGACGCATGCTCATAAGCAAAAACTAAACGGAAGCACTCGGTCTAGTAAAACTAGTGTTCGTATTGTAGGTAGCACATTCATCACGCTGCAAAATCTGTGATCGTTGAATGCAGCGCATTTTATTTCTTCATTACGAATGCTCTATAAAGAACGAAGGTGTTTTGCTGTTCATATTCAGAGTTCTCCCAAACTGATTTCTGGATTCTTTTTCTCTTTGATCTCATGAATGATATAGTATGCTTTTTAAAAACAATGTTTCCATACTAATATAATACTTTTTACCTTTTTTTTTTTTTGGTTTTTTTTGTGTGGAATCATATTTTCTTGTAATTTTTATCCAGATATTTATTTTATGATTGGTGTTGAACTTTTTTATATGTTTATCTCTATATTTTTAATTTTCATTTTTTGGTGTTTGTAAAGTTACCACAAATAACCCATTTGTATTTTTTTTTTTTGTTTTTTTTTTTTAATTTTTTTTTTTTTATATTTTTTAGGTTTGTAAAGTTACCACAAATAACCCATTTGTATTTTTTTTTTTTTGTTTTTTGTTTTTAAATTTTTTTTTTTATATTTTTTAGGTTTGTAAAGTTACTACAAAGAACCCATTATAATGTTTTTTTTTCTAGTGATTATTTTTTATTTTTAAGATAAAGTTAACCCAAAGCACCGTTTTTGGTTATGTATATTTTTGTTCTTTCCCAGACTTACCACTCGAACATTATTAACATTAGTAATGTATTTTTGTTGTGTTTTTGCAAACTCAATGAGATTGTTGTCCCTTGATAATTTAACATTGTGTGTAAAATCAATGATTTAAAAGAAAACACATAAAGTCTTTTGCTAAACTCAAAAAAAGATCCATTTATTCATGGTCAAAATAAAAAAAAGAGGAAGTCAACGCTGGAAAAAGTCTGTGTACCAGAAAATTGGGATCTTGAGGAGTCCATATAAGAGGGAGCACAATCTGGTCCAAGAATCCCAGAGATCAACAGCACCAGCAGATGATATAGATGTCCCCAGACTGTGGTACTACAACAGCCTGCGTCTTCTGTCAGACCAGACTGAACCCAGGTCATCACTTTCTTCTCTTCCCTGCAGCCTTCCCTCCACGCTGCCCTGCACCCTTCCCTGCAGCCTTCCCTGTAGCCTTCTTTGGAGGCTGTGGCTGTGGTGTTTCAGTTGTGGCAGGAGGAGGAGGAGGAGGAGGAGGAGGAGGAGGAGGGGGGGCTGCCTCATGTAGTTGTGTGTTTCGGGTTAGCGTGCCCTGCAGCCCCTTCTGGATAGTTTCCCCAAATAGGCGCTCGCAAATGAGACGCTGCTCCCAGTCCATTTGTAGAAGCCTGCTGGCTAAGTAGCAGCCATAGGCCTCTTCTGCTTCGGGGGGGCTCCTCAAAAAACGTGTGGCCTCTTGCATGAGGCGCAGGGATGCCTCCTGTGTGACGGCCCCCTTCCTGGCCCTTTTTTTGGGAAGGCGGAGGGGAGGCACTTGGGATTGGGTCATGCTCCTACTGGGCCCAGCCACCTCACTGGGACCAGCCACCTCACTTGGCCCAGCCACCTCACTGGGACCAGCCACCTCCTGCCTGACACTGGGCCCAGCCTCCTCCAGGATGATGGGGAATCCGGCCTCCTCCAGGCTGTCCATGGGCCCGGTCTCCTCCTGCCTGCCACTTTCCACACATTCCTCCTGGATGGACTCATCCTGTGTATAAAAAAAGGACATAGTTTTAGTATATTTTTTGGGGTTCATCAATGACACACAATTTATTTCTCATGACTAGCAAATTTAATGTGAATACATCTCTTTAATAAAAGAGTCTAATCAGACACCCTAATTTTTTCTAGCAGGTGCCAAACATATTTAGCTACTCCTGTCAATTGATATGTCTACACAATTTTGAGTGCAAAAATCTGTGAGAAAATTCTAACATCCAGTTAACCTCATTAATATTAGTACAGTAAATATTGTTTAAACTAATTTACCTGACTCCAGATGGTCATATCTGGTTCATCCAGGATGGAAGACCCAGCTTGCTCCTCATCAGCCTCTGCTGGGGTGGAGGGAAGGGTGGAGGGAAGGGTTGAAAGTGATGCCCTGGCTTCAGTCTGGTCATCAAGAAAACGGAGTTGATTGTAGTACCACAGCCTGGGTACATAAACATCATCTGCTGATGCTCCTGATCTCATAGATTCCTGGATCTTCTTATGCTCCCTCTTATACATATTCCTCAAGCCCCCAATTTTCTTGAGCAATATCTCCATTGTTGCGTCCGGGATGGTCGCCTGGACAAAGGACAGAAGTCTCTCCAGCGTTGACTTCCTCACATGCTTAGCATAATACTGAGGGTGTTTTACCTCCCACAAATTCCTCATCTCTCGATATTTCGTAATGAAAGCAGTAAGGAACTCTGGATCCTTAAATAGGGGATTCATTATATCTGGAAAATATAAAGTCACAAGACAAAAAACACTTATTAGGTTTCTGCTAACCCCTCATCATCTTCTCCCTATGTAGGCCTCATCAATCTATCAAGCCATATAGGCCGCTTGCTAGAAAGTCATGACCATAAAACCCCCCCCCAAAAAAAACAAATAAAATTAAAATTAAAATTACCTTCGTTTTGTAACGTCCTGGTCCACTATCACCTACGCACAGTACGTACGTACGACACGTGCGCAAGGCCCCTCTTTATACACTACGCATGTGTGAAACTCCGCCTGCGTTGCCCGCCCCTGACGTTCGAAATTAACTCATGTTCTCCGCCCCCTAATTCGACGCACAGAACGTACGTACGACACGTGCGCAAGGCCCCTCTTTATACACTACGCATGTGTGAAACTCCGCCTGCGTCGCCCGCCCCTGACGTTCGAAATTAACTCATGTTCTCCGCCCCCTAATTCGACGCACAGAACGTACGTACGACACGTGCGCAAGGCCCCTCTTTATACACTACGCATGTGTGAAACTCCGCCTGCGTCGCCCGCCCCTGACGTTCGAAATTAACTCATGTTCTCCGCCCATTTTTTGTTACGGCGCGTAGTGGAGTTAAAGAATGGCGGAGACACCTGAAATGTTGACGACCTCAGGTAGTGGAGACAGCCCGGAGGCTGGAACGTCAACGAAATCTATGAGGCCTAGATTTAAGGCCTCTAATATGAGTTTTAAAGAGATGGTGGAGATGGTGGCCATTCTTCACAAAGACGACTATGATGGCAATTATGGGCCGTACGCACGGCCAAATTTGCGCAAGGCCAAAATCATGGCGAAGGTCGTGGAGACTTTGCAGGCATCTTTTGGGGTCCAGCGCTCCAAAGATCAATTGAGAAAAAGATGGTCTGACCTGAAACTCAGGGAGCCGGATCAATACCGACGTATCCGGAAAGTTCTTAAAAAAAGTAAGTACTTGTCGTGTTTTTCTCTTGTGTTTATTACCTTGTATACTGCTCCATGTGCTTTTCCTTCCTATACGATTTTTTGTTCATCGTTTTAAACGATCTTTTAATAAACCTCGTTACATATCCATATATATCTAGATATAGATATATCTATCTATCTAGATATAGATATAGATAGATATATATATATATATATATATATATATATATATATAGATATATATATATATATATATATATATATATATATATAGATATATAGATATATAGATAGATATATATATATCGATATATATATATATATATATATATATATATATATATATATATATATATATATATAATCTATATATATATAGATATATATATATAGATTATATATATATATATATATATATATATAGAATATATATATATATAGATTATATATATATATAGATTATATATATAGATTATATATATATATAGATTATATATATATAGATTATATATATATATATATATAGATTATATATAGATTATATATATATATATATAGATTATATATATATAGATTATATATCTATCTATATCTATATCTATCTATATATCTATCTATATATCTATATATATATCTATATCTATATAGATATATATCTATATATCTATATAGATATATATATCTATATATATATATATAGATATATATATCTATATATATATATCTATCTATCTATATCTATATCTTTCTATATCTATATATCTATATATCTATATATTTCTATATATCATATATAGATATATATATATATATATATATATATATATATATATATAGATATATATAGATATATATCTATATATATATATATATATATATATATATATATATATATATATATAGATAGATATAGAGAGAGAGAGAGAGATATATATAGATAGGTAGATAGATAGATATAGAAATGTAAAACATTCTTTTTGAATATTTGAAGTTATCTTATTTTTTTTGCTTTACATTTAGTTAGATATTTAGAGATTTTGTTCCAGATATAGAGAGAGATCAAAAGATTATTAACTATATTTTGAGATATTGATATCTATCTATCCGATATGTCTTTATAATTTTAAATATTGAGGTAAAATAGGAACTCTACACAAACCACTTCACTACAAATGTAGGAAAATTACTATGTCCTAAAATATCTGTGTGCTAATTAGATTAATAATTTTTTGTTTCACATAGGGGAAAAATCACTCAGCCAAGAACAAGAAGACAGTCCACCCCAAGCAAAACATGATTGGGCAATCAGCCCAAGTCCCATTGAGGATGTTGAGGAAGGAGAGGTGGGTGACATGGGCACCCCACCAGGTGAGTGTCTGACACACCAGCTTACGTTAATCTATGCATGGCTGCCTTTTGTTTAATTTAATTTGTCTACTCTATTTTAGGGGATCTGGTTGTGCTTCATTCAAGCAACAGTGCCACCCCCGAGGATGTGGAGGAATTAGGCTACATGGGCACCCCACCAGGTGAGTGTCTGACACACCAGCTTACGTTAATCTATGCATGGCTGCCTTTTGTTTAATTTAATTTGTCTACTCTATTTTAGGGGATCTGGTTGTGCTTCATTCAAGCAACAGTGCCACCCCCGAGGATGTGGAGGAATTAGGCTACATGGGCACCCCACCAGGTCAGTGTCTGAGACAACAGCTTTATTTATGGTAAGGTAAACTATGTATGTGTGCATATTTCTAAAGACATTTTTTGGTTTCATTCCACTTTAGGTACAACAACAACAAGTGACTATTTCACCTCTGAAAGTGCCCAACGGCTAATTGGTCAAATAATGGCCTGGAATAAAGACATTGATGAAATGCGTAATCGGCTGGATCGTATGCAGCAGGAAATGAAGGACATGATTGATGTTTTGGGTCGAATCTAAATGCCCTTTTTTAAACCCCAAAACATCAATCATGTCCTTCATTTCCTGTTTTGCTGACCCCATTCTGGGCCTTCTCTTTCTTGTTTTGGCAGAACATAAATGGCTGTTTAACCTAATGTCAAAAAGGAGGGCTGTTTCTCGTATATACCTCAAAAATCCACAAAAAAATAAAACTTGATTTTCTAAAAAAACACAAATTAAAAAAAAAAAAAGTGATTTTAACTAACCAAAAAAAAAACCAAAAAAAATTTTTTAAAAAACCCAAAAAATAAAAAAATTGATTTTAAAAAACCAAAAAAAAATAAAAATTGATTTTAAAAAACCCAAAAAATTAAAAAATTGATTTTAAAAAACCCAAAAAATAAAAAAATTGATTTTAAAAAACCAAAAAAATAAAAAAATTGATTTTAAAAAACCAAAAAAAATAAAAAAATTGATTTTAAAAAACCAAAAAAAAAAAAAATTTGATTTTAAAAAACCAAAAAAAAGAAAATTTGATTTTAAAAAACCAAAAAAAAGAAAAAAAAAACTAATTTTAAAAAAACCAAAAAAAAAAAAAACTTGATTAAAAAACCAAAAACAAATAAAAAAAACTTGATTTGCAAAAACCAAAAAAAAAAAAAAAAAAACTTGATTAAAAAAAAAAAAATAAAAAAACTTGCTTTTAAAAAAAAAACAAAAAACAAAACTTGATTTTCCAAAAAAAAAAAAAAAAAGCCTGTTTGCGAAAATCAAAAAGCCAAAAATATTTTTTTGTGGATTAGGTAGAAATATTTAAATATAATTATATTTTGCTACATTATTAAGATATCATTATATTTTTGTCTATGCACATTTTATACTAAATGCAGAACTGAATGCATAACAACCATTAATAAAAACATCTCCTTATAGGATTTTAAAAAATGTGTGGTTTGTTATTTCAAGGCTCAGTATCAGTTTGGTTATAATTGTAAAAAAGTTGTTTACAGTGGCAATGGAGCTTATTTAGACATTTTTAAAATTCAAATACAGTTGGCACTACAACTGCTCGACCATAACCTAGGAGACAGCCCAAAAGAAAGGCAAGCAATAAATATAATGCCAGATTTCAGCAATAATTTTTTTATTGTAAAAAATTATATATCCTGGCCCATTGCAATGGCCCCCCTACCCATAAAATAATTAACATATTGCTGTCTAACTTGACGGGAACTTTGGGGGGCCAAGCCAGTACGGACAGTATCCAGGCCTGTAAGGTTGGCTTCTATTTGTCCGGCCTCATGCCCAACTGTGCCTATATAATTGGTAGAATGCTTGTTTAAAAAGTTGTGCAGAATGCAGCAGGTTAAAATGATAAAATTAAGTTTGTATTCCGCCAAATTAATGGCTGTTTGAAACAGGCGGAACCGGCTGGCCAGAATTCCAAACGCATTCTCAACCACTCTTCTAGCTCTGGCCAGCCGGTAATTAAAAACCCTCCTCTCCGGGGTGAGGGTTCTTTGGGGGAATGGCCTCATGAGGTTCTTGCTGAGAGCGAAGGCTTCATCCGCAATGAAGACAAAGGGGAGTCCTTCCACGTTATCCTCATCAGGTGGCAATCCCAGGCCACCACTCTGGAGACGCTGGCAGAACTCCGTCTGGGCAAATACTCCTCCATCCGACATCCGGCCATTCTTCCCCACGTCCACATATAAAAAATCATAGTGTGCCGACACCACCGCCATTAAAACAATACTGTGGAACCCCTTATAATTAAAATAATATGACCCCGAATGGGGTGGTGGCACAATGTGGACATGTTTCCCATCTATAGCCCCTCCACAATTGGGAAAGTCCCAACGGCTGGCAAAATGGGATGCCACAGTCTGCCATTCCTGTGGCGTTGAAGGAAACTGGGGAATCAAACAAGAAAACCAAAATCAATTAATTTGGAAGCTAACATTGCAAGAAAATTAGACAATTAAAAACATTATTCCCCAGCATCAGTATAACATTCAATAATTTAATTCCTCTGGAATAACTAATATGGAAAGGCACACTTATCAGATTGCTCACCCCCTCTGATGGAACATTGATTACATTTTAGGGGGTTGTGAAATCCCTAAAAAAAATTACTTTTAGGACACGCAGGAATTTAGGGACTAAAAAGGCTACAAGACTGCAGTTGTCGCACTCTGCAGGTGCAGTTGCTAACCAGCTTACAGTAAATGAGGTAATGTAAAAAGGCATTCATGTTGCAAGGAGTACACAATCACAGGCAAGGGCAATTAATGAAAACACTTTGAGGCTTGCATATGATTTGATGATGGAAATCAGCAGAGCTTCTGCTCATTTACTAAAGCACTGGAACAAATGCACTTGTAGAGTGCACATGCATTTTGCAAACTGCAACATATATTTGCTTTAGACAAATCAACACCACAGAACATTCAAGCAAATTTTAACGAGGGTGGGGGTGGGGGGGTTGTGAAATCTAGATAATTGCTCATTAGCAGCACACTATTTGGAGTGAGTTTAGGTGGGGGGGGGGTTGTGAAATCTAGATAATTGCTCATTAGCAGCACACTATTTGGAGTGAGTTTAGGTGGGGGGGTTGTGAAATCTAGATAATTGCTCATTAGCAGCACACTATTTGGAGTGAGTTTAGGTGGGGGGGGGGTGGGGGGGTTGTGAAATCTAGATAATTGCTAATTATAAGCACACTAAATACACTCCAACAAAATACATTCAAAATGAGTAGACTAGGTGGATATGTTCCCATCATTGCATGTTGGGGAGGTTATTGAAGGAAAATATACATGCATGACAAAAAAGAACAGGAAAAAAATGCAGCATGTGTGAGGATAAAAAGGGGACATTCACACTATATTGCAATGATGGTAAGTAGTGTTTGAAGCAAGAAATACATTACATTATCAAAGATTACATAAAAGAACATGTGATGCTAATAAAAGAAAAATATCTTACCTTAATATAGTCCTTCTGCAGGACCTGTATGATGGCAGAACAGGTCTCTGGGATAATGATCCCCAGAGCCTGGGGGGAGATGCCTGTCGAGAACTTAAGGTCCTGCAGGCTTCTCCCTGTGGCCAAATACCGCAAGGTAGCGACCAGCCTCTGCTCCGGAGTGATGGCTTGCCTCATGCAGGTATCCTGCCTGCTGATATAGGGGGTCAGCAAAGCCACCAAACGGTCAAAAACGGGGTCCGTCATCCGGAGAAAGTTCCTGAAATCCTCAGGATTATTCTCACGGATCTCACGGAGCAAAGGCATGTGACAGAACTGGTCACGCTGAAGCAACCAATTCTTGGTCCATGAACTCCTCCTCGCCCTGTTCATGGACTGGTCTTGGTCTGAAGAATAAACTACAGCACCAAACACATACAATGCACGAGCTCGACGACGAGTACGTACAGGTAACATGGCTTCAAAACGGTCGGCTGGTCAGAACGCACTAAACAGAACGCACTGAAGAACAGCAAGGCCTGTGAAGAACGACCTGAAAATCAGGAACGAGCGGCCAATAAAACAAAGATTTCTCAATGCCAACTGACCAAACGCACTGAAAAGCAGATACAAACCTCACAAGCACAGACTGAACAACAGTTAAAACGAACTGAAAAATACGAGTCTCACAAGCGCGAATCGTCTCTCACCAAACTTCTACTAACACGAGATAAACACGAGATTAGCAGAAGGAGCCCAAAGGGTGTCGTACGGGCTATTGAACTTCCGTTTTATAGTCTCGTCGGACTTGGTGTACGTCACCGCGTACTAAGCTGTCGTACTTTTGTGTGGTCGTGTGTGGGCAAGTCCGTTCGTTAGAAAGTAGGCCGCAAGTCCGCCGCAAGTCCACCGAAAGTCTGCCGGAAGTCTGTCGGACAGGCTGTCTGACTTTTGTAGACGAAAAGTACGACCGTGTGTACGCGGCATTAGAGTGAAATCTAAGAGTGACATCTCACACAATTGAAGCTCTAATTGGATAGAACGAGAGGATAGGCACATTAGTGCATTCTGTGAGGTAGATGCTGCTAAAGAAAAGAACAAAATTGAGACAGACACTTCTGTGTGTGTCTGGCTCTACAAAAGTTACATAGTTGGTAAGGTTGTATGAAGACACCAGTCCATCCAGTTCAACCTTTGTGGGTGTGTGTATGCATTTATGTCTCTACCACTTCCCATATCTCTGTATATTGGGTTTGCTAAGATGCCCATCTAAAAGTTTTTTTAAATATCAGCACTTTCCGCTAACACCACCAATTGTGGAAGGGAGTTCCACATCCTTACCCCTCTGACAGTAAAAAATCCCCTACGCCAGTGATGGCGAACCTTGGCATTCCAGATGTTTTAAAACTACAGTTCCCATTAAGCTCATGCACTCTGCAGTGTAGTTGAGCATCATGGGAAATGTAGTTCCAAAACATCTGGGGTGCCAAGGTTCGCCATCACTACCCTACTAAGTTTAAGGTTGAACCACTTCTCATCCAACCTCTCTGAGTGACCATGTGTCCTCTTGAGTGACCTTAGACTGAATAGTTTCCTCCCTATGCTATAATAATTACCATTTAGATAGTTACTGTATATATTACTATCATCTTCTCTTAAGCATTTCTTCTCCAGAGAAAATAAGCTTAATGTGTGTAGCCTCTCCTCATAACTGAGATCATTTAGCCCCCTTGTTAGTTTTGTTGGCCTTCTCTGGACTCTCTCCAGTTCCAGCACATCCTTCCTGGTGACCAGAACTGGGTGACATACTCAGGATGTGGCCGAACCAGAGTTTTGTAAATTGGTAGAATTATCGATTTATCTCTTGAGTAAATTCCCTTTTTAATATATGCTCATAGTCTACTGCCCTTGCTTGCTGCAGTTTGGCTTTGAATGCTATTGCTGAGTCTCTCATCTACAAGAACTTCCAGATCCTTTTCCATCCTCGATTCCCTCAGAGGTTCTATTCCTCCTAGTGTGTAGCTTGCACTCATATTTTTAGCCCTCAAATTAAAAAGGATTACAGAGAAAAGTAAATTTGTTCTTTTAAAACAAGGGTGAGAGACTTGTTTTAGATGGTGCCCTCTAGGGCTTGGTGGAATCAAGTGTTTCCACCAATCTGATTTTAAGCCTGTAGGCGAAGCCTCAGCCAAGGTACCTAAACTGGGAGGAAATCACACACATATATTTTGCTCTGAATTATCTTGTATTATTTTATACAGGTTAACAGTGATAAGTAATGGCAGTCTGGAAGGCACAGGATATAAAGTAATGCAAACATTGTATTACCAGGATCTGGACTGTATTACTGGAGGGCAGATTCCACTGGAACGGTGGTGGTTTACGATGTATCAATGTGGTACTGTATTGCTGACTGGGAGAACCTCACTTTCTATTCCGGTGATCAAAATATTACCTGCTCTGCAGCAGATGTCCTTATACTGGTTGTACTTGCCAGGAACTTTTCCCTGCACTATTTGCTTTCCATAACCAGAGGTACATGTCCCTGACCTATCACTCATTGCAGGTAGGTCCGAATGATGAAGAAAACCCCCATCCAGATGGTCACCTGAGATCTCAAGAGATTTTACCAACCAATTGTCAGCTGCCTTCCCTGAGAAACTGATGGAGTCCATAAGGGGACAATTCCCTTAACAGGCTCCTTTCCACCTTTAATGATGACACTTTGCAACCAACAGGTTGGAAATAGGGATGAGCTTCGTGTTCGAGTCGAACCCATGTTCGACTCGAACATCGGCTGTTCGACCGTCCGTCGAATTGCGAACGTTATGGGCCGTTCGCGCCAAATTCGTGTGGCGCGTCACGGCCCATAATTCACTGCGGCATCGCAGTGCATTGCTGGCTGATGATTGGCCAAGCATGCACTATGACCCGCATGCTTGGCCAATCACAGCGCCGTCAGTAGAGAGAGCTGTAATTGGCCAAAGCCAGGGTGGCTTTGGCCAATTATGGCTCAGGGGATTTAGTACACGCCCCACACTATATAAGGCCGCCTGCACGGCGGCCCTGTGTAGTGTGTTCCGGTGTGCTGATAGAGAGAGAGAGAGAGAGACAGTGTCATTTGATTTGAGTTAGATAGATTAGGCTAGATCTGTTCCTGCTATTTACATTTAGTGCAGTGCGTCCTGCTCACAGTGTTCAGCTAGATCCGTTCCTGCTATTTACATTTGGTGCAGTGCGTCCTGCTCACAGTGTTCAGCTAGATCTGTTCCTGCTATTTACATTTAGTGCAGTGCGTCCTGCTCACAGTGTTCAGCTAGATCCGTTCCTGCTATTTACATTTAGTGCAGTGTGTCCTGCTCACAGTGTTCAGCTAGATCTGTTCCTGCTATTTACATTTAGTGCAGTGCGTCCTGCTCACAGTGTTCAGCTAGATCCGTTCCTGCTATTTACATTTGGTGCAGTGCGTCCTGCTCACAGTGTTCAGCTAGATCTGTTCCTGCTATTTACATTTAGTGCAGTGCGTCCTGCTCACAGTGTTCAGCTAGATCTGTTCCTGCTATTTACATTTAGTGCAGTGCGTCCTGCTCACAGTGTTCAGCTAGATCTGTTCCTGCTATTTACATTTAGTGCAGTGCGTCCTGCTCACAGTGTTCAGCTAGATCCGTTCCTGCTATTTACATTTAGTGCAGTCAGTGCGTCCTGCTCACAGTGTTCAGCTAGATCCGTTCCTGCTATTTACATTTAGTGCAGTGCGTCCTGCTCACAGTGTTCAGCTAGATCTGTTCCTGCTATTTACATTTAGTGCAGTGCGTCCTGCTCACAGTGTTCAGCTAGATCCGTTCCTGCTATTTACATTTAGCGCAGTGCGTCCTGCTCACAGTGTTCAGCTAGATCTGTTCCTGCTATTTACATTTAGTGCAGTGCGTCCTACTCACAGTGTTCAGCTAGATCCGTTCCTGCTATTTACATTTAGTGCAGTCAGTGCGTCCTGCTCACAGTGTTCAGCTAGATCTGTTCCTGCTATTTACATTTAGTGCAGTGCGTCCTGCTCACAGTGTTCAGCTAGATCCGTTCCTGCTATTTACATTTAGTGCAGTGCGTCCTGCTCACAGTGTTCAGCTAGATCTGTTCCTGCTATTTACATTTAGTGCAGTGCGTCCTGCTCACAGTGTTCAGCTAGATCTGTTCCTGCTATTTACATTTAGTGCAGTGCGTCCTGCTCACAGTGTTCAGCTAGATCCGTTCCTGCTATTTACATTTAGTGCAGTCAGTGCGTCCTGCTCACAGTGTTCAGCTAGATCCGTTCCTGCTATTTACATTTAGTGCAGTGCGTCCTGCTCACAGTGTTCAGCTAGATCCGTTCCTGCTATTTACATTTAGTGCAGTGCGTCCTGCTCACAGTGTTCAGCTAGATCTGTTCCTACTATTTACATTTAGTGCAGTGCGTCCTGCTCACAGTGTTCAGCTAGATCTGTTCCTGCTATTTACATTTAGTGCAGTGCGTCCTGCTCACAGTGTTCAGATAGATCTGTTCCTGCTATTTACATTTAGTGCAGTGCGTCCTGCTCACAGTGTTCAGCTAGATCCGTTCCTGCTATTTACATTTAGTGCAGTGCGTCCTGCTCACAGTGTTCAGCTAGATCTGTTCCTGCTATTTACATTTAGTGCAGTGCGTCCTGCTCACAGTGTTCAGCTAGATCCGTTCCTGCTATTTACATTTAGTGCAGTCAGTGCGTCCTGCTCACAGTGTTCAGCTAGATCCGTTCCTGCTATTTACATTTAGTGCAGTGCGTCCTGCTCACAGTGTTCAGCTAGATCTGTTCCTGCTATTTACATTTAGTGCAGTGCGTCCTGCTCACAGTGTTCAGCTAGATCTGTTCCTGCTATTTACATTTAGTGCAGTGCGTCCTGCTCACAGTGTTCAGCTAGATCCGTTCCTGCTATTTACATTTAGTGCAGTGCGTCCTGCTCACAGTGTTCAGCTAGATCCGTTCCTGCTATTTACATTTAGTGCAGTCAGTGCGTCCTGCTCACAGTGTTCAGCTAGATCCGTTCCTGCTATTTACATTTAGTGCAGTCAGTGCGTCCTGCTCACAGTGTTCAGCTAGATCTGTTCCTGCTATTTACATTTAGTGCAGTGCGTCCTGCTCACAGTGTTCAGCTAGATCCGTTCCTGCTATTTACATTTAGTGCAGTCAGTGCGTCCTGCTCACAGTGTTCAGCTAGATCTGTTCCTGCTATTTACATTTAGTGCAGTGCGTCCTGCTCACAGTGTTCAGCTAGATCTGTTCCTGCTATTTACATTTAGTGCAGTGCGTCCTGCTCACAGTGTTCAGCTAGATCTGTTCCTGCTATTTACATTTAGTGCAGTGCGTCCTGCTCACAGTGTTCAGCTAGATCCGTTCCTGCTATTTACATTTAGTGCAGTGCGTCCTGCTCACAGTGTTCAGCTAGATCCGTTCCTGCTATTTACATTTAGTGCAGTCAGTGCGTCCTGCTCACAGTGTTCAGCTAGATCCGTTCCTGCTATTTACATTTAGTGCAGTCAGTGCGTCCTGCTCACAGTGTTCAGCTAGATCTGTTCCTGCTATTTACATTTAGTGCAGTGCGTCCTGCTCACAGTGTTCAGCTAGATCCGTTCCTGCTATTTACATTTAGTGCAGTCAGTGCGTCCTGCTCACAGTGTTCAGCTAGATCTGTTCCTGCTATTTACATTTAGTGCAGTGCGTCCTGCTCACAGTGTTCAGCTAGATCCGTTCCTGCTATTTACATTTAGTGCAGTGCGTCCTGCTCACAGTGTTCAGCTAGATCTGTTCCTGCTATTTACATTTAGTGCAGTGCGTCCTGCTCACAGTGTTCAGCTAGATCTGTTCCTGCTATTTACATTTAGTGCAGTGCGTCCTGCTCACAGTGTTCAGCTAGATCCGTTCCTGCTATTTACATTTAGTGCAGTCAGTGCGTCCTGCGCACAGTGTTCAGCTAGATCCGTTCCAGCTATTTACATTTAGTGCAGTGCGTCCTGCTCACAGTGTTCAGCTAGATCTGTTCCTGCTATTTACATTTAGTGCAGTGCGTCCTGCTCACAGTGTTCAGCTAGATCCGTTCCTGCTATTTACATTTAGTGCAGTGCGTCCTGCTCACAGTGTTCAGCTAGATCTGTTCCTGCTATTTACATTTAGTGCAGTGCGTCCTGCTCACAGTGTTCAGCTAGATCCGTTCCTGCTATTTACATTTAGTGCAGTCAGTGCGTCCTGCTCACAGTGTTCAGCTAGATCCGTTCCTGCTATTTACATTTAGTGCAGTCAGTGCGTCCTGCTCACAGTGTTCAGCTAGATCTGTTCCTGCTATTTACATTTAGTGCAGTCAGTGCGTCCTGCTCACAGTGTTCAACTAGATCCGTTCCTGCTATTTACATTTAGTGCAGTCAGTGCGTCCTGCTCACAGTGTTCAGCTAGATCTGTTCCTGCTATTTACATTTAGTGCAGTCAGTGCGTCCTGCTCACAGTGTTCAGCTAGATCCGTTCCTGCTATTTACATTTAGTGCAGTGCGTCCTGCTCACAGTGTTCAGCTAGATCTGTTCCTGCTATTTACATTTAGTGCAGTGCGTCCTGCTCACAGTGTTCAGCTAGATCCGTTCCTGCTATTTACATTTAGTGCAGTGCGTCCTGCTCACAGTGTTCAGCTAGATCTGTTCCTGCTATTTACATTTAGTGCAGTGCGTCCTGCTCACAGTGTTCAGCTAGATCTGTTCCTGCTATTTACATTTAGTGCAGTCAGTGCGTCCTGCTCACAGTGTTCAGCTAGATCCGTTCCTGCTATTTACATTTAGTGCAGTGCGTCCTGCTCACAGTGTTCAGCTAGATCCGTTCCTGTTATCTTCCTACTGACAGGCAGGCTTGTCTGGTTACAGTATATAAAGCTACCTGAAGAAAATTACAGGTGTTCTATCCCAGCTTAGTGCAGCTACAGGCCATTAGTATGTCTGGAAGGCCAAGAAGGAGAGGCAGACAGTCACAAGCCAATAAGAGAGGGCAAGCAGGCTCTGTGTCTAGTGCTGGTCGTGGAGACGGTGCATCCTCATCAGCACGTGGCCATGGGACACGCTTGGCCTTTTTTTCGGCAGCTGGCCGTGTTGAGCCGCAACATGCGGAAGACTTGGTCGAGTGGATGACCAAGCCGTCCTCATCCTCCTCATCCTCTCTCACCCATGCCCAGGGTGCTTTGTCTGGCAAAGCAGCGGCCTCTTCCCTCAGCTCAATGTCATCAGTGACTCCTTCCCTAGCTCCACCATGTCCTCCTGAGGATTCCCTCGAACTGTTTGACCACAGTGTTGGGTACATGCTCCAGGAGGATGCCCAGCGTTTGGAAGGCTCTGATGATGATACTGAGCTCGATGAAGGCAGTAACATGAGCACGGACAGAGGGGGTGCCCAAGAAGGACAGCAATCTGGCAGTCATGCTCCCCCTGCTGCAGCATACTGCCAGGTTTGCTCCAGTGATGAGGAGGGAGGGGATAATGAGGTCACTGACTCAACGTGGGTGCCTGATAGGAGAGAGGAGGAGGAGGAGGAGGAGGCGGCACATCACCAACGAGGCAGGACGCCCTCCAGGGGCCAGCCTAAGGGCAGCACATTGACTGCATCACACCCCAAAGCTCCACATGTGCAGGGCGCTGCAGTCTCTGCGCGTTATTCAAAAAGTTCTTTGGTGTGGGCCTTTTTTGAGACGAGTGCATCAGATCGCACCGCTGCTATTTGCAACATATGTCTCAAGCGTATCTCGCGTGGCCAAAACATCTCCCGCTTGGGTACCACATGCTTGACCAGACATATGTTGACCTGCCATGCAGTTCGTTGGCAAGCATATCTAAAAGACCC
This sequence comes from Lithobates septentrionalis, assembly GCA_037952835.1. Taxonomy (NCBI): domain Eukaryota; kingdom Metazoa; phylum Chordata; class Amphibia; order Anura; family Ranidae; genus Lithobates; species Lithobates septentrionalis. The sequence goes on from JBBDGP010001626.1 coordinate 497,080, forward strand.
ACACCAAAGAACAAAGAGGATCTCTCCTTGCTCCTCATCAGCTGAGATTTCCAACCCCACTAGACCATCAGTCCTCTCTGAGACCTGCAGTGAGAGGAATGAAGGTGTAGAATTAGGTGTGTCACAGCCAAGTACTTGTGGGCAATCTGCTTTTGGTACACCGACGTCAGATTGTACCAGGCAAATTTCCCTGCCCCAGCTGCTGCACCGCCGAAAGAAGTTTGCTCCCAGCCATCCACATGCCCAGCGGTTGAATGCTAGCTTGGCAAAATTGCTAGCACTTCAACTGCTGCCTTTTCAGTTGGTAGACTCTGCCCCCTTCCGTGAGTTTGTGGAATGTGCGGTTCCTCAGTGGCAGGTACCCAAACGCCACTTTTTCTCACGGAAGGCGATTCCGGCTCTCTACCGGCATGTGGAAGGCAATGTCCATGCCTCGCTGGACAGGGCGGTCAGCGGTAAGGTGCATATTACCGCTGACTCATGGTCCAGCAGGCATGGACAGGGACGTTACTTAAGTTTCACGGCGCATTGGGTGACTCTGCTGGCAGCTGGGAAGGATGCAGGACAAGGTGCAGTAGTGTTGGAGGTTGTTCCGCCACCACGCCTCCAAAATGCTGATTGTGACACACCTCTCTCCTCCACCCCCTCCTCTTCTTCTTCCTCCATGGCCTCTTCCTCGGAACCAGCGGTGCTCCGTAGGCGTTCAAGGGGCTACGCAAGTACGCAGGCCAAAAGATGCCATGCGGTGCTTGAGCTGGTGTGCTTGGGGGACAGGAGCCACACTGGGGCAGAGGTTCTGTCAGCTCTGCAGGGGCAGGTTCAGAGGTGGTTGACGCCACGCCAACTTAAGGCAGGAATGGTGGTTTGCGACAATGGCACCAACCTCCTCTCTGCCCTCCGACAGGGACAACTGACCCATGTGCCCTGTTTGGCTCACGTCCTTAACTTGGTGGTGCAGCGGTTCTTGGGCAGGTACCCGGGCTTACAGGATGTCCTGAGGCAGGCCAGGAAAGTCTGTGTGCATTTCCGCCGGTCATATAATGCCAGTGCTCGGCTGACGGACCTCCAAAAGGAGTTTAACCTGCCCAAGAACCGCCTAATCTGTGACATGCCCACCAGGTGGAACTCAACGTTGGCCATGCTGCAGCGGCTGCACACGCAGCAGAGGGCCATCAATGAGTACCTGTGCGACTATGGCACCAGGACAGGGTCAGGGGACCTTGGTTTTTTTTCCCCACGCCAGTGGGCCATGATCAGGGATGCATGCACTGTCCTGTCACCATTCGAGGAGGCCACGAGGATGGTGAGCACTGACAGTGCATGCATCAGTGACACTGTCCCCCTTGTCCACCTGTTGGAGCACACGCTGCGTGGAATAATGGACAGGGCACTTGAGGCAGAACAGAGGCAGGAAGAGGAGGACTTCCTTAGCTCTCAAGGCCCCCTTTATCCAGACAGTGTTCCTGCGTGCCCGCCGATCACACAGGAAGAGGACGAGGAGGAGGAGGAGGAAGATTGTGTCAGTATGGAGGTGGAGCCTGGCACTCAGCATCAGCAGTCTTTAAGGGATCAGTCCCAAGGAACACATGGACTTGTACGTGGATGGGAGGAGGTGGCTGCGGACGTTGTTGTCCTTAGTGACCCAGAGGACTCCGGACCGAATGCCTCAGCAAACCTACGCTGCATGGCCTCCCTGATCCTGCAAAGCCTGCGTAAGGATCCTCGTATTCGTGGTATCAAGGAGAAGGACCAATACTGGCTGGCAACCCTCCTTGATCCACGTTACAAGGGTAAGGTTGCGGACCTTATCTTGCCATCGCAGAGGGAGCAGAGGATGAAACATCTTCGGGAGGCCTTGCAGAAAGGTCTGTGCAACGCGTTCCCAGAGACTGGGAGGTTACAAACTCCTGTTTCTGGACAACGTGTTGCTGAGGCTTCGGTCAGTCAAAGAAGGAGCGGTGGAGAAGGTGGCCGTCTGACCGATGCGTTCAGACAATTTTTTGGTCCGCAGCCCCAAGGTATGATCGGTTCCAGCAACCATCGCCAGCGTCTGTTTTACATGGTGCAGGAATACCTAGGGGCAAGATCAGACTTGGACACCTTTCCCACCGAAAATCCTCTGGGTTACTGGGTCTTGAGGATGGATCACTGGCCAGAGCTTGCACAGTATGCAATTGAGCTACTGGCCTGTCCTGCATCCAGCGTTCTTTCGGAACGCACATTCAGTGCTGCTGGAGGCGTGGTAACCGATCACAGGGTGCGTCTGTCCACTGACTCGGTCGATCGGCTGACCTTCATAAAAATGAATCAGTCTTGGATCACCACCAGCTACCAAGCACCTGATGCTGATGTAACTGAATAATTTTTTTCAGATCCCTTCAAAGACTGCCTATGCTGATGCTGAGTGACTATCCCTGAGTAATTATCCTCTTCCTCCTCAATCATCACGCTGATAGCTTGTAAGAACATTTTTGGTTCTGGGCGCCACCACCAGTGCCTAAGGCACAATTTTTCAGCCCCTGTTTAACAGGGGCGTGCAATTACAATTTTTGATGTAATACTTTGCAGCAGGGCTCGTTCCTGCATTCCAACTAGAGTGTCTGTGAGGGGTTGCAGTGTTGTGGCACCAGCACCAGTGCCTAAGGCCCAATTTTTCTGCCCCTGTCTAACAGGGGCGTGTAATTACAATTTTTGATGCAATACTTTGCAGCAGGGCTCGTTCCTGCATTCCAACTAGAGTGTCTGTGAGGGGTTGCAGTGTTGTGGCACCAGCACCAGTGCCTAAGGCCCAATTTTTCTGCCCCTGTCTAACAGGGGCGTGTAATTACAATTTTTGATGCAATACTTTGCAGCAGGGCTCGTTCCTGCGTTCCAACTAGAGTGTCTGTGAGGGGTTGCAGTGTTGTGGCACCAGCACCAGTGCCTAAGGACCAATTTTTCTGCCCCTGTCTAACAGGGGCGTGTAATTACAATTTTTGATGCAATACTTTGCAGCAGGGCTCGTTCCTGCGTTCCAACTAGAGTGTCTGTGAGGGGTTGCAGTGTTGTGGCACCAGCACCAGTGCCTAAGGCCTAATTTTTCAGCTCCTGTTCAACAGGGGCATGTAATTACAATTCTTGATCTAATATTTCACAGCAGGGCCCTGTGAGGGCTTACAGTGTTGTGGCCACAGCAACACCTAAGGCCCAAATTTCTGCTGAGTATATAGGGCAGGACCCTACTTTCAAACATCTAACTTACAAACGACTCCTACTTGCAAACGGAAGGAGACAACAGGAAGTGAGATGAAATCTACCCCTAGGAAGGGAAATTCTCTCCTGTAAGAGTTAATATGGGAAAACAATTTCTCTTTTCCACTGATGCTTTCCAATCCTTGTTCCACAAAAAAACCCAAATTTTCAAAAAACATTTTTCATTGGGACAAAAAAGTGAGGTGAAATCTTCTGAAGAGGAGGAAAGACAGCAAAACAAATGTCACAGGGGTGATAACCCTTCCCTATGTTTTCCAAAAAGCTTAAAAAAGATTTTTTGGCTGGAGCTAAACACGTTAAAAATGTACCCGTTCAAAATTACAAAGAGATTCTACTTAACAACAAACCTACAGTCCCTGTCTTGTTTGCACCGCCTGTATACTGCTGTTCAGAGTATATAGGGCCTTTCCTTATTTTAATTTGGGTGCGGGGTTCCCCTTAATATCCATACAGGACCCAAAGGGCCTGGTAATGGACTGGGGGGGTACCCATGCCGTTTGTCTCACTGATTTTCATCCATATTGCCAGGACCCGACATGACATTAAACCCGCAAGCAGTTTTAAATGAGATTTTTTCCTTTAAAAATGACATTTGGTGCAGGGACTGTTCTAAACATGGGAAACACGCGTCACTTTACAGGCATACTATAGACACCCCCCAGGTACGATATTTAAAGGAATATTTCACTTTTTTTTTTTTTACTTTAAGCATCATTAAAATCACTGCTCCCGAAAAAACGGCCGTTTTTAAAAGTTTTTTTTGCATTGATACATGTCCCCTGGGGTAGGACCCGGGTCCCCAAACCCTTTTTCGGACAATACCATGCAAATTAGCCTTTAAAATGAGCACTTTTGATTTCGAACGTTCGAGTCCCATAGACGTCAATGGGGTTCTAACGTTCGTGCGAACTTTCGGTCCGTTCGCGGGTTCTGGTGCGAACCGAACTGGGGGGTGTTCGGCTCATCCCTAGTTGGAAATACACCTAGACCTGCTTACACGCCATCTTGTGGATCCTTCTTAGCGTAGTTTGCTGTCATCTGCTGGAAACTTAACACACAATCAAAATGCAAATTACATTTTTAAATAAAACCTTTCAGTTTTTTTTTTTACATACCTTATATTAGACCCAGTGAAATGATCAATGAATCCCTATGCTTCTCTATGCAATGCAGATCATGTCTGGTGAGAGTGCTGTACATAGTTTGCTGGGAGTAGTTAATTACAGTGGCATCACTAAGGGTGTGTGGGGGGTGCAGACTGCAACCCAGGTGACACCCGCCAGAGGGGCGACATCTGTGGGCAGCGACACAACTTACACTGATCGGCTGTCTCCCTGTATCTACACAGCTGAGCAGACCAAAGCCGCCTCACCCCGCCTCGCTGTTTACATCTACACAGGAGGAGAGACACCACTGTGCATGTCCCACGCTGATCTGAGATCTGTACATTATAATTTATATGGACAGAGGAGGAGGACAGTGACCATGAAAGGGGTCTGTACTGAGGGGGGGGGTCTATACTAGGGATGAGGTCGATGTTCAAATCGAACATAAGTTCGACTCAAATATCGAGTGTTCGCAGGAACGCCCCATAATGCGAGATCGCAGTGCATTGCTGTATGATGATTAGCCAAAGCATGCACCTGACCTGCATGCTTTGGCCAACCACAGCGTGCTCTGCTGAGAGAGCCATAATTGGCCAAAGGCAGAGTGCCTTTGACCAATCATGGCTCAGGGGGACCAGTCCATGCCCCACACTATATAAGGCTACCTACATAGCGACCGTGTATAGTGTGTGGATGGAGATAGATTGAGATAGATTAGGCAGGCAGGGTAGTTAGTGGCGTGCAGGCAGTGTATTTTATATATATATATATATATATATATATATATACAGTCTAGTATATATATATATATATATATATATATATACAGTATATATATATATATATATATATATATATATATATATATATATATATATACAGTATATACTCTACATTTAGTGTAGACTAGATATTCAGTGTAGACTCAGTGCAGTGCAGGCAGTGTAGTTTATATAACACAGCGTATTGAAGTGGTTAAGGGGAACCCTGCGCCAAAAAAAGGCGTGGGGCTCTCCCCAAAATCCATACCAGGCCCTTCAGGTCTGGTATGGATTTTAAGGGTAAACCCAAGCCAAAATGTAAAAAAAAAATGGCATGGGGTCCCCCCTAAAATCCATACCAGACCCTTATCCGAGCATGCAACCTGGCAAGCCGCAGGAAAAGTGGGGTCGAGAGAGCGCCCCCCCTCCTGAACCGTACCAGGCCACATGCCCTCAACATGGGAAGGGTGCGTTGGGGTCCCCCCAACGCACCTTGTCCCCATGTTGATGGGGACAAGGGCCTCATCCCTACAACCCTTCCACGGTGGTTGTGGGGGTCTGCGGGCAGGGGGTTTATCGGAATCTGGCCGCCCCCCCTGTTTGAAATTTTAATGGGTACATTGTAACCCCAACCATTTCACAAAAAAAGTGTCAAAATGTTAAAAAAAAAACAAGACACACCTTGGGACAAGTCCTTTATTAAAAAATAAAAAAATGTCCCACGAAATCCATTCATCTTCTTCTCTCGCTCCGCGAACGGACCGAAAAAATAAATAAAAAAGATCTGCCTCCATGGGAGGCACCTGCCATATGACGCTTCAGCGCTGATGACAGTTCTTTTATAACTGAAATAAAAACATACCCGGGGGGCCCCGCCCCCTCTGACACCACGGGGTAGCCATTGGGAAGTCTCGTGCGCCAGAGAGGGGCGGGGTCACCCTTGTACGTTTTTATTTTTTTTATTTTTTTCAGGTGCGGCGGGCGGCATGATTGAAGATGGATTTACATCGGGAGACACTGTTTTTTGTTAGTTTTTGACAATTCCATTATTAAAAAAAAAATCTCTGTGTTTTGACACTTTTTTTGGTGAATGGGTAGGGGTACTATTACTATGTGCCCTATACTCATTCACATTGGGGGGCTGGGATCTGGGGGCCCCCTTGTCAAACGGGGCTAACAGATTCCAATAAGCCCTCTGGCCGCAGACCCCCACAACCACCAGCTAGGGTTGTGGGGATAAGGCCCTTGTCCCCATCACCATTGGAACAAGGTGCTTTGGTTTGGGGGGGGCAAAGCACCCACCCCCCCATGATGAGGGCATGTGGCATGGTTCAGGAGGGGGGCACTCACTTGCCCCCCCCTTTCCTGACCTGCCGAGCTGCTTCCTTGGATAAGGGTCTGGTATAGATTTTAGGGGGGACACCCCTACTGGGGTTCCCCTTAAGTTCCTTACCAGACCTGAAGGGCCTGGTATGGACAGGGAGAGTAGACCCCACGCCATTTTTTTTCGTTATTTTTTTTTTCAATAGCCGGATGCCGGCAATTCCAACCGCCAGTCAATTTAAATGGGAATTTACTTTTTTTTTCTTTAGAAATCTAATTTTTTGCTGCAGCATGTTCTATATGCACTACAGATCCGCCACTTTACAGGCAGACTAAGGGGACACCCGAGGCACTATATTTAAAGAAAAAAAAAATTTTTTTTGATGCACTTTAGGCATCAATAAAGTCACTTCTCCTAAAAAAAGATTGTTTTAAAAAAATGTTTTTTGCATTGATACATGTCCCCCAGGGCAGTACCCAGACCCCCATACCCCTTTTGTGGCCATCTACTTGCATATAAGCCTTCAAAATGGGCACGTTTGATTTTTCCTATTCGGCTCCCATAGACTTCAATAGGGTTCGCGGTTCAAGTTAGAACTTTCCCCCTGTTCGGGAGTTCTGCAGCGTGTTTGCCCTATCTCTACTAGCTGACAACAAGAACAATTTATCTACTAATGTTATCCAGTAAACACAGTAAGGGGTGGCGTAGATACCCACTTAAAAGGTCATTTTAGAACCACCTACGTAAAGTTGTGTTCAGTGAAATAAATCTCACTCACCTACTGCCCACAGGGATTATCAAACCCTATTACCAGTTGTGCTGAGCAAGGCATCTCAGTAGGATTATTTCCTATTGAAATAATGTACACTAAACAGGTGTGTTCCAGGATCACCAGATTACAAAACCAAAGGAAGTAGGGTAGACTCAGGCCTGCTGTTAGAAATCATGGGGCCCTGTGCAGCCTTTCTGACCCCCCCCCCCCCACCCCCCAAGGTGTAGCGAAACAGCCTCTGTTGACATGATGGGCCCAGGAAATTAAATTCAAGCCCTGGTAAGCAAGTAGGGGTGGGGGTGTGGTCTAGGTAAAAATCTGTTTATTTACTTAGGCACAAATGAATAAAGCTGCCCGGCCCCCCTGGTTTAGCTAATGAGGCCTGGGCCCAGTACAAGAGGACCAGTTGTACTGCCTTATCAGCAGCCCTGGGTAGACTGAAGCACTAAAGCAATGTCTGTGTGAAAAACTGAACCCTCAGATGATTATATACATGGTTATATACAGTGCCTTGCAAAAGTATTCACCCCCCTTGGCATTTTTCGTGTTTTGTTGCCTCACAACCTGGAATTACCATGGATTGTTTGAGGATTTGCATCATTTAATTTACAGAACATGCCCACAACTTTGAAGATTTTTTTTTTTTTTTATTGTGAAGTAAACAACAAATAGGACAAAATAACAGAAAAAATCAATGTGCATAACTATTCATCCCCCTAAAGTCAATACTTTGTAGAGCCACCTTTTGTGACTATCACAGCTCCAAGTCGCATTGGATAAGTCTCTATGGGCTTGCCACGTCTTACCACTGGGATTTTTGCCCATTCCTCCTGCTGCTCCTCCACTGCTCCAGCTCCTTCAAGTTGGATAGTTCGCGCTTGTGAACAGCAATCTTTAAGTCTGACCACAGATTTTCTATTGGATTGAGGTCTGGGCTTTGACTAGGCAATTCCAACACATTTACATGTTCCCCCTTAAACACCTGTTACTTTAGCAGTGTGTTTGGGGTCATTGACGGCGCTATATAAGTACCTGAAATAAAATAAATAATTGTCCTGCTAGAAGGTGAAAATCCGTCCTAGCCTCAAATCACACACATAGTGGTACAGGTTTTGCTCAAGAATATCCCTGTATTTAGCACCATCCATCTAGCTGAAAGTAATGGCTTTCTTCTGGCTACTCTGCCATAAAGCCCAACTCTATGGAGCGTACGGCTTATTGTCATCCTATGTACAGATACTCCAGTCTCTGCTGTGGAACTCTGCAGCTCCTCCAGGGTTACCTTAGGTCTCTGTGCTGCCTCTCTGATTAATGCCCTCCTTGCCCGGTCCGTGAGTTTTGGTGTGCGGCCGTCTCTTGGCATGTTTGCTGTTGTGCCATGTTCTTTCCATTTGGTTATGATAGATTTGATGGTGCTCCTAGGGATCATCAAAGATTTGGATATTTTTTTTATAACCTAAACCTGACTTGTACTTCTCAACAACATTGTCCCTTACTTGTTTGGAGAGTTCCTTGGTCTTCATGGCAGTGTTTGGTTAGTGGTGCCTCTTGCTTAGGTGTTGCAGCCTCTGGGGCCTTTCACAAAGGTATGTATATGTAATGACAGATCATGTGACACTTAGATTGCACACAGGTGGACATCATTTCACTAATTATGTGACTTCTGAAGGTAATTGGTTGCACCAGAGCTTTTTATTGGCTTCATAAAAAAGGGGGTGAAAACATACGCCAATTATCAGTTTTTTATTTCTGAAAAATAGTTTTATGTATATAGTTTTCTAATTTTACTTCACCAACTAATGCCGCGTACACACGGTCGGACTTTCTATCCTACTTGGTCCGGCACACTTTCCGACGGACTTTGTCCGCCAGGTGCGCCGGACTTTAAAACGGACGGACTTGCCCATACACGCCGGGACTTTCCGGCGGGCTAAGTCCGCCCGTCTTTCCGACGGACTTTCGCCGGAGTTCCGGCAGACTTTCAGAATGAACAGACTTGCCCACACACGGACAAGTCCGTTCATTTTGAACGTGACTCAGGTGCGACGGGACTAGCAAAGGATGTCAATCTTGCCGCTTTTATCGGCGAGATTGACACCTTGCGAGCCCCATCGCGGTGCATACCAGGCCCTTAGGTCTGGTATGGATTATAAAGGGGAACCCCTTTATGCTGGGACTGTGACGTTTTAGGGGGCGTGGTCAACATCACCCAGTGACCACGCCCCCTAAACGTCACAGTCCCAGCATGCCCAGGGACTGTGACATCAAAAGGGGGCGGGGTCTCCGCCTATATAAGTCACAACGCAGCCCTCGGAGAGCAGTCCAGCCGGAGAGAGCGTCGTGTCAACATCTGGGGAAGAGAAGAAGCCCAGAAGTCCGGACCTCTGCTGGCAAGAGAGCTACCTGAACACAGCAGAGGAGCCGGCCGAAGAACTGGAGAGAAGAGAGCAGAGAAGAACCAACCGGTCGCCGGGAGAAGATGAAGCGGAGGGACCCCCGAAGCCGGAAGAAGACCCCCGAAGCCGGAGGAAGATCCCCCCGGAGCTGTTTAATAAAATATTTTAAAAACCTGTGTAGTGTGTTTTATTACTTACACTTTTTTCCTAGGTGAATGAGTAGGGGTACCCCCTACTCATTCACATAGGGTGGGGGGCTGGGATCTGGGGGCCCCCTTATTAAAGGGGGCTCCCAGATTCCGATAAGCCCCCGCCCGCAGACCCCGACAACCAATGGCCAGGGTTGTCGGGAAGAGGCCCTTGTCCTCATCAACATGGGGGCAAGGTGCTTTGGGGTGGGGGGGGCCCGCAGGGCGCCCCCCTCCCCCAAAGCACCCACCCCCCATGTTGAGGGCATGCGGCCTGGTACGGTTCAGGGGGGGGGTGCTCGCTCGTCCCCACCCCCTTTCCTGACCGGCCAGGCTGCGTGCTCGGATCGGGGTCTGGTATGGATTTTTGGGGGGACCCCACGCCGTTTTTTCGGCGTAGGGGGTTCCCCTTTATAATCCATATCAGACCTAAGGGCCTGGTATGCACCGCGCTCGCTGCAATAGGAAAATTTGTTTTTCCTATTGCAGCGAGCGCGAGATGCAATACCCTGCCCTCGTGTCGCATCTGGTCCGTCGGACCAGCATACACACGAGCGGGCTTTCCGTCGGACTAGCACACACACGAGCGGACTTTCCGCCCGAAACTGAGTCCGGCGGAAAGATTTAAAACTTTTTTCAAATCTAGGTCCGGCGGGCTTTTGGGAAAAAGTCCGCCGGAAAAGTCCGCCGGCGCCCACACACGGGCGGATTGTCCGGCACACTCTGGTCCGCCGGACCAAGTATGCCGGAAAGTCCGACCGTGTGTACGCGGCATTAGACTATTGTGATCCATCACAATTCAGATTAAAAAAACATTGAACTAAAGGATGTAATGTAACAAAATAGGTAAAAAGCCAAGGGGGTGAATACTTTGGAAGGCACTGTATCATATGATTGAATACCAGTGTTTTATGTTTAAAGTCGAACTCCAATTAGCAATAAAACATAAGTATGAAATACCCCCCTTCCCCACCAGAGCAGGGGTTAAATGTTCATTTGATCAAGCAGTAAAGAATAAACAGAAATATGAATGTAATTTTTTACCCCTCTGGTGCTCTTCTCACCCCTGAGGATATTGTATCTGGAAATCCAGGAGAACAAAAAACTTTCAATTTAGTGTTTCTCATGTGTGAATCTGTTAGTGTTTTACTACCTATTCTTCTATCACATGCCTTCTCATTAGCACATGTGACTCTTTTTTTGGCACTTTCTAGTACATACAAAGGTATGATTTTTCATGTATGACATATATATGGAAAACGTCTTCAGCAGTTAAATTATTTAGCAGCCTTTTCAGAATAGAAAATATTTTTTTTCACAAGACAAATATATGTTGTGCAGTATCAAAGGAATTATTCAATAGGAAATTGCAGAACGGATTTAAAACCACTAAGTTATTTGCGAAAGTGAATTATTTATACACCAATGAATTAAATGTTTTCCTTTTGAATACATGTTGAGAATCTTGGTAGCGAACTCATATCTAATTAGTAATGACAATATGAGGTTAATGCCGCGTACACACGAGCGGAGTTTACGGCAGACTTTGCCCGGCGGGCTTTTCGATGTACTTTTTACGACGGACTTTCTGAATGAACAGACTTGCCTACACACAATCCACCAAAGTCCGTCGAATTCGTACGTGATGACGTACGACCGGACTGAAACAAGGAAGTTCATAGCCAGTAGCCAATAGCTGCCCTAGCGTAGCTTTATGTCCGTCGAACTAGCATACAGACGGCAGACTTTTCGACCGGACTTGATTTCGACGGATTAATTTAAAACATGTTTCAAATTTAATGCCGCGTACACACGAGCGGACTTTACGGCAGACTTTGCCCGGCGGACGGGATTTGGTCGGACAATTCGATCGTGTGTGGGCTCCAGCGGACTTTGTTTGCTCAAAAGTTGGAAGGACTTATGCCGCGTACACACGGTCGGACTTTCCGGCATACTTGGTCCGGCGGACCAGAGTGTGCCGGACAATCCGCCCGTGTGTGGGCGCCGGCGGACTTTTCCGGCGGACTTCTTCCGAAAAGCCCGCCGGACCTAGATTTGAACCAAGTTTCAAATCTTTCCGTCGGACGCATGCCCTCAACATGGGGGGGTGGGTGCTTTGGGGGAGGGGGACGCCCTGCGGGCCCCCCCCCACCTCAAAGCACCTTGTCCCCATGTTGATGAGGACAAGGGCCTCTTCCCGACAACCCTGGCCTTTGGTTGTCGGGGTCTGCGGGCGGGGGGCTTATCGGAATCTGGGAGCCCCCTTTAATAAGGGGGCCCCCAGATCCCGGCACCCCACCCTATGTGAATGAGTATGGGGTACATGGTCCCCCTACCCCTTCACCTAGGGAAAAATTGTAAGTAATAAAACACACTACACAGGTTTTTAAAATATTTTATTAAACAGCTCCGGGGGTGGGGATCTTCCTCCGGCTTCGGGGGTCTTCTTCCGGCTTCGGGGGTCCCTCCGCTTCATCTTCTCCCGGCGTCCGGTTGGTTCTTCTCCGCTCTCTTCTCCCGGTGTTCCAGTTCTTCGGCCGGCTCCTCTGCTGTGTTCAGGTAGCTCTCTTGCCAGCAGAGGTCCGGACTTCTGAGCTGCTGGGCTTCTTCTCTTCTCTTCTCTTCTCTTCTCTTCTCTTCTCTTCTCTTCTCTTCTCTTCTCTTCTCTTCCCCCAGATGTTGACACGACGCTCTCTCCGGCTGGACTGGTCTCCGAGGGCTGCGTTGTGACTTATATAGGCGGAGACCCCGCCCCCTTTTGATGTCACAGTCCCTGGGCATGCTGGGACTGTGACGTTTTACGGGGCGTGGTCGACCATATAGTGGTCGGACTTATAGTGGATGCCTGTATCTTTTGACCAAGCAATTTATTGAATTGGTATCCAAGTGTGTCCACAATTTTGAAGGTGAGCACTGGAGAAATATACTTGACTGGGTTACTATGTATATAGTGTTATGCCGCGTACACACGGTCGGACTTTCCGGCATACTTGGACCGGCGGACCAGAGTGTGCCGGACAATCCGCCCGTGTGTAGGCTCCGGCGGACTTTTCCGGCGGACTTTTCCCCAAAAGCCCGCCGGACCTAGATTTGAAACAAGTTTTAAATCTTTCCGTCGGACTCAGTTTCGGGCGGAAAGTCCGCTCGTCTGTGTGCTGGTCCGACGGAAAGCCCGCTCGTGTGTATGCTGGTCCACCGGACCAGATACGACGAGAGGGCAGGGTATTGCATCTCGCGCTCGCTGCAATAGGAAAAACACATTTTCCTATTGCGGCGAGCGCGATGCATACCAGGCCCTTAGGTCTGGTATGGATTATAAAGGGAACCCCTTACGCCGAAAAAACGGCGTGGGGTCCCCCCTAAAATCCATACCAGACCTCGATCCGAGCACGCAGCCCGGCCGGTCAGGAAAGGGGGTGGGGACGAGCGAGCGCCCCCCCCTCCTGAACCGTACCAGGCCGCATGCCCTTAACATGGGGGGTGGGTGCTTTGGGGGAGGGGGGCGCCCTACGGGGCCCCCCCACCCCAAAGCACCTTGTCCCCATGTTGATGAGGACAAGGGCCTCTTCCCGACAACCCTGGCCGTTGGTTGTCGGGGTCTGCGGGCGGGGGGCTTATCGGAATCCGGGAGCCCCCTATAATAAGAGGGCCCCCAGATCCCGGCCCCCCACCCTATGTGAATGAGTATGGGGTACATGGTACCCCTACCCATTCACCTAGGCAAAAAGTGTAAATAATAAAACACTACACAGGTTTTTAAAATATTTTATTAAACAGCTCCGTGGGGGGGGATCTTCCTCCGGCTTCGGGGGTCTTCTTCCGGCTTCGGGGGTCCCTCCGCTTCATCTTCTCCCGGCGTCCGGTTGGTTCTTCTCCGCTCTCTTCTCCCGGTGTTCCAGTTCTTCGGCCGGCTCCTCTGCTGTGTTCAGGTAGCTCTCTTGCCAGCAGAGGTCCGGACTTCTGAGCTGCTGGGATTCTTTTCTTCTCTTCTCTTCTCTTCTCTTCTCTTCTCTTCCCCCAGATGTTGACACGACGCTCTCTCCGGCTGGACTGGTCTCCGAGGGCTGCGTTGTGACTTATATAGGCGGAGACCCCGCCCCCTTTTGATGTCACAGTCCCTGGGCATGCTGGGACTGTGACGTTTTAGGGGGCGTGGTCGACCACGCCCCCTAAAACGTCACAGTCCCAGCATGCCCAGGGACTGTGACATCAAAAGGGGGCGGGGTCTCCGCCTATATAAGTCACAACGCAGCCCTCGGAGACCAGTCCAGCCGGAGAGAGCGTCGTGTCAACATCTGGGGGAAGAGAAGAGAAGAGAAGAGAAGAGAAGAGAAGAGAAGAGAAGAGAAGAAAAGAAGCCCAGCAGCTCAGAAGTCCGGACCTCTGCTGGCAAGAGAGCTACCTGAACACAGCAGAGGAGCCGGCCGAAGAACTGGAACACCGGGAGAAGAGAGCGGAGAAGAACCAACCGGACGCCGGGAGAAGATGAAGCGGAGGGACCCCCGAAGCCGGAAGAAGACCCCCGAAGCCGGAGGAAGATCCCCACCCCCGGAGCTGTTTAATAAAATATTTTAAAAACCTGTGTAGTGTGTTTTATTACTTACAATTTTTCCCTAGGTGAAGGGGTAGGGGGACCATGTACCCCATACTCATTCACATAGGGTGGGGTGCCGGGATCTGGGGGCCCCCTTATTAAAGGGGGCTCCCAGATTCCGATAAGCCCCCCGCCCGCAGACCCCGACAACCAACGGCCAGGGTTGTCGGGAAGAGGCCCTTGTCCTCATCAACATGGGGACAAGGTGCTTTGAGGTGGGGGGGGCCCGCAGGGCGCCCCCCTCCCCCAAAGCACCCACCACCCCATGTTGAGGGCATGCGGCCTGGTACGGTTCAGGAGGGGGGGGGGGGGCGCTCGCTCGCCCCCACCCCCTTTCCTGACCGGCCAGGCTGCGTGCTCGGATCGGGGTCTGGTATGGATTTTAGGGGGGACCCCACGCCGTTTTTTCGGCGTAGGGGCTTCCCTTTATAATCCATACCAGACCTAAGGGCCTGGTATGCCCCGCAACGGGGCTCGCAAGGTGTCAATCTCGCCGATAAAAGCGGCAAGATTGACATCCTTTGCTAGTCCCGTCGCACCTGAGTCACGTTCAAAATGAACGGACTTGGCCGTGTGTGGGCAAGTCCGTTCATTCTGAAAGTCCGCCGGAACTCTGGCGAAAGTCCGTCGGAAAGACGGGCGGACTTAGCCCGCCGGAAAGTCCCGGCGTGTGTGGGCAAGTCCGTCCGTTTTAAAGTCCGGCGCACCTGGCGGACAAAGTCCGTCGGAAAGTGTGCCGGACCAAGTATGCCGGAAAGTCCGACCGTGTGTATGCGGCATTAGATTTGAAACATGTTTTAAATTAATCCGTCGAAATCGAGTCCGGTCGAAAAGTCCGCTCGTCTGTATGCTAGTCCGACGGACAAAAAGCCACGCTAGGGCAGCTATTGGCTACTGGCTATGAACTTCCTTGTTTTAGTTCGGTCGTACGTCATCACGTACGAATTCAACAGACTTTGGTGGATTGTGTGTAGGCAAGTCCGTTCATTCAGAAAGTCCGTGGAAAAGTCCGCAGAGCAAAGTCTGCCGTAAAGTCCGCTCGTGTGTACACGGCATAAGTCCATCCAACTTTTGAGAAAACAAAGTCCGCTGGAGCCCACACACGATCGAATTGTCCGACCAAATCCCGTCCGCCGGGCAAAGTCTGCCGTAAAGTCCGCTCGTGTGTACGCGGCATTAGACCTGGTGAAGGACCCCTTTACCACCTTACCTGCTAAGGGGGTAACTTGGTTCACTCATAGGATTGGGAAATATTTGTAAATATTCGAGTATCAATGAAGGTGGCTGTGCCTGGTGTCCAATGTGCCCATGTGCCTTTAAAGAAGGGTGGGATCCCTCCAGGCTCACCTGCCCTCTACAGCAGTGGTCCCCAACCTTTTTGGCACAGAGGACTAGCATTGTGGAATAAAATCGTGCCAAGGCCCGGGGGAAGTTATGCGATTTTTTACGGGCAATTTGTCAGGGAAAAGGCTGGTGTTAGCGCTTCAATCATCACAGTACCATGGCTGATATGATGTCAGGATGATTAAAGCACATTGTTTCTGTCATTACATTGTAATATAAAATTAAATAGTTCAACTCACCACAATGCAGAATCTGCCACCAGATGCAGAGTGTCACTTGCCATATCGCTTGCCACCAGATGTGGTTTGTCACTTGCCACGTTGCCTGCCACCAGATGTGGATTGTCACTTGCCATGTCGCCTGCCACCAGATGTGGAGTGTCACTTGCCACGTCGCCTGCCATCAGATGTGGATTGCGACCTGTCACCAGATGTGGTTTGTCACTTGCCACGTCACCTGCCACCAGATGTAGATTGTCGCTTGCCACATAGCCTGCCACCAGATGTGGTTTGTCACCTGCCACAAGATGTGGTTTGCCACCTGCCACCAGATGTGGTTTGTCACCTGCCACCATATGTGGTTTGTCACCTGCCACTAGATGAGGTTTTCCTCCTGCCACCAGATGTAGTTTTCCACCTGCCATCAGATGTGGTTTTCCACCTGCCACCAGATGCGTTTTTTCACGTGCCATGTCGCCTGCCACCAGATGTGTTTTGTCACTTGCCACGTCGCCTGCCATCAGATGTGGATTGCGACCTGTCACCAGATGTGGTTTGTCACTTGCCACGTCACCTGCCACCAGATGTAGATTGTCGCTTGCCACATAGCCTGCCACCAGATGTGGTTTGTCACCTGCCACAAGATGTGGTTTGCCACCTGCCACCAGATGTGGTTTGTCACCTGCCACCATATGTGGTTTGTCACCTGCCACTAGATGAGGTTTTCCTCCTGCCACCAGATGAAGTTTTCCACCTGCCACCAGATGTGGTTTTCCACCTGCCACCAGATGCGTTTTTTCACGTGCCATGTCGCCTGCCACCAGATGTGTTTTGTCACTTGCCACGTCGCCTGCCATCAGATGTGGATTGCGACCTGTCACCAGATGTGGTTTGTCACTTGCCACGTCACCTGCCACCAGATGTGGTTTGCCACCTGCCACAAGATGTGGTCTGCCACCTGCCACCAGATGTGGTTTGCCACCTGCCACCAGATGTGGTTTGCCACCTGCCACCAGATATGGTTTGTCACCTGCCATCAGATTTGGTTTGTCACCTGCCACCAGATGTGGTTTGTCACCTGCAACCAGATGTGGTTTGTCACCTGCCACAAGATGTGGTTGGCCACCTGGCACCAGATGTGGTTTGTCACCTGCCA
Source organism: Lithobates septentrionalis (assembly GCA_037952835.1). Taxonomy (NCBI): domain Eukaryota; kingdom Metazoa; phylum Chordata; class Amphibia; order Anura; family Ranidae; genus Lithobates; species Lithobates septentrionalis. The sequence continues at coordinate 514,191 of JBBDGP010001626.1, forward strand.
CCAGATGTGGTTTGTCACCTGCAACCAGATTTGGTGTGTCACCTGCCACCAGATTTATTTTGTCACCTGCCATGGTGGCAGCACAGGCCAGTGAGGGAGAAAAGCGGTGATGCGGGTTGGTGAGAGATGATCTCATCTTTCTGCTCCCCCACCTCACCGCAGTGTAGCGGCCCCGCTGTGTGGGCAGAAGAGCGGTGATCTGGGCGGGTGGTGACAGATAATGTCATCTCTCTGCTTGCCCCCCGCCGCACATCAGACAGCGCAGCCTTCGCGGCCTGGCTACAAACAGGCCATGGCCCGGCAGTGGGCCGCAGCCCGGAGGTTGGGGAACCCTGCTCTACAGTAGCTACAGTACCTCTACAGTATCTATGCATGTGCTTCTACTATGAAAGCTCTCATAAATTTAAGAGAGTTAGGACAGAAGATAATATTGGGGTGCCTTAGAGCGGCTCTGCAGCTTACGCATGTATTTGCAAATGTGTACTAACTAAACCTCTATTTTTAATGCAAACTGTTAGACAGAATTATGTGGTTGGTTGCAGACTTTAGTTGAGCTGGGAATTTTTTGGGGTTTTGTTTTTCATGCATTGCTGTGAAGGCCAGTTATAGGTGGGGGCAGGGGCCAGCTGTTTGTTAATGAATGTGACTGACCTGGTCAATTTTATGTTTTAGGATTCAATTATTCCCTTATATTTCATTTCCATTGGAAACCTTTAAACTCATTAAGGGCATGAATAAGGTTCCAGAGGGCAGCATCTTTAATATGAAGTCAAGATCAAGACCATGGGGACATGATCTCAATCTAGCAGGAGGAAAGTCCCCAAAAAATATATAAATTTAAAAAAAATAAGAAATTGGGGAAGACTCAATGGCCCGCTTGATTTTTTTTCTGCCGTGACTTTTCGATGTTTCGATGCTTCATCTCACTCATATAATATATCAAATATATGAAACCTGATATTATGTAAATGTACTGGTAATTTTTTTTATTGTTGTTTCAAAAAGTTTTATTGGGTTTTTTCTGATGTTACAAAATATTAGAAACCAGCAATCAGGTTAAGTATACATAAGTTCACATTCCATTACAGAGGGGTGATCGCACCCCCCAAAAGTAGTGAGAACCAGTGGCTTGATGTCATTATTATTTCAATGGTCATTCAAAACGTAACCACTGAAAGCTGTCAGCTGGTAATCTTTCATTTCTATTCTCGTGGGGTGGCACTATCTAGCTTATAAAAAGAGGAGCATGTATGTGAATCTACACATATAAGGCTGAAGAGTGACTAGGTGTCCCAGGAGCCACACATTAAGTCAAGACCTGCTGTATGATAGTGAATGCCAGTTTCAGCCTGCACCCCTGCTAGGCCACGCCCCCAACATGTTTCATTTCCCCCCCAGCCGATTTCACTTTTGGGGATGAACACCATACATCATACAAAAGGTCTTGACTTGATGTGCGGCTCCTGAGACACCTAGTCACTCTCTACCATTGCCTGGAGCATATACAAGCTCCCTTCCTGGCCAGCACTCAAAGTGGGACTTTATTCCTATACAACCTGAGTGGCTCACACACATATCGTTGGTTCATACATGGTTGAAGGCCACAAGGGTTTTTGGAAAAGAAACGCTATAGAGAAAGCTAAAAAGGGGGGAATAAGGTTCAAATACCCTCAGATCCAGGAGTGTAGAGGGGGAAAGGGAGTTGCAGATGAAGGTAAAAGAGAGAGATGGTGGCATGGGTCAGGATTTGGGATTGAGACCAGGGGTCAAAAAACTGGTGGCCCTCCAGCTGTTGCAAAACTACAAGTCCCATGAGGCATTGCAAGGCTGACAGTTACAAGCATGACTCTCACAGTCAAAGGCATGATGGGACTTGTAGTTTTCGCAACAGTTTGAGACCCCTGCGCTAGACTCTCCAGAACCCCTTGACCTCAGCCACCAATCGTTCCCTCCCAGGTCTAGCTGTCCATTTGCATAAAGGGTCACCAAGGTTGTGTTTACAATGTCTGTTTCCTTATGGTAAGATTTTGTCTTGAATAGATTTCTTATTAATGTGTATGTAAAGCGAGAATGTATTTTTTTTTTACGTTTTGGACAAAATTTGAAAGGTCGGAACCTTTGCCAGGCTCTAAAACATATCTAAATCTGTATCTAAACCCAAGAACACCATGTAAATACATTGCAACTTACCAGCTTGGATTTGGTGGCTGCATTACTTTTCCCTTTTCAGGCATTTTTTTTTACATTATTTTTACCTGGTGATCCTGCCAGTAACACACCTCTCGTCCGACAATGACAATATTTGTTCACTCCACTGTATCTACAGAGGAAGCGATGTTGCCGTAGGACAGGAAATGTGTTAGGACTACAGAGCACTTTCCCATGTCCTCATCTCAATAACACAACCGGTATTTCTTTTTGCACCTGTCAAACTGATAGTAAAAAATGCTTCCAATGGTATACTTAACAGACCAGAAGAGAGCAAAAAAAAAATGTATGTTATGGTTTTAGACACTTTAACCCCTTTCCCACAGAGTGTACGTGTATATGGGGCCTCAAAGAAGTGAGTCTTTATCCATGGGGCTGCATTTAAGCGCTGCTGTGTTTGTGCTGGGGGCGAGCTGCTTAGCGCGTCTGTCAGTGACAGCTCCAGGTCTCACACTAACGATCAAGAACTGGAAGTCATGGTTCCCGATCACCTGATTGCTGTGATATCTTCTGATTGGCTATCACAGTGATCAGTCACTGTACAGCCTGCCCATGTGTTAATTGCTCCTCTTGAATAGAGAAAAATAAACATTGTATATTTTTCTTCTTGCTAGAGGAGTAAATTGTAAACAAAAAAAAGTGTGAAAAAAGAATTAAATAAATAAAATAGCTAGATCAGGGTTTGATCTAGGTCAGTTTCAGGGTTAGAATTAGGGTCAAGGTTAGGAGCAAAGGTCATGATCAGGATCAACGACAGGGTCAAAGGTCAGGCTCTGTATTTTAGGTAGGATTTTTAAAAAAAAATGTAGTTTTAGTATCATTGTCAGTTAGTGTCGATAATGGAGGATAAAAAAAAACAAAAATGCGCACTATTATTTCTGGGCCCTACTATGGGCACAAACATCAAATTAGTAAGAATAAACGGAAGAAAAAAAAACAATATGGTTCGCTAAAGAGGTAAGTAGGATAGTAAAAGAGAAAAAAAAAATGAGCATATACAGTAGAAGATTCAAGGAAACAGGAGGTGTAGCTAACAGAGAGGAGTATAAAAATAGACAAAAGGAGGCCAAACACATTATTAGTGCTGCCAAAGCACAGAAAGAGGAGGAAATTGCTAAGTCTATTAGGAAAGGGGATACAACCTTGTGTAGGTACATTAGTGATAGAAGGAAAAAATACAATGGGATTACTAAAATTAAAACTGGGCACAATACATATGTTGAGGGAGACCAGGATGTAGCAAAAACAAAACAAAAAACAAAACAAAAACACAAAAAAACCCAACAAAAAAGCAAAAAAAAACCCGGCAAACTCGATGGACTACACAGTCTTTTTCTTTTCACTTTTCTATGTTTCAAACAAATAATTTACACCTATGTGGTATCGCTGTGATTGTTAGGGGCAAACTTTTTTTTGGGTTGTTTTTGGTGATAGATTATGGATCTAATAGAAAGACATATGTAGCTAAATGTTTTTATAAAATATATATTTTTTTACCATTTTGGCCTTTAATAATAATAATAATAATAATAAAAAAAAAAAAAAATCAGGCGATATCTATTACTATTTAGCACCAAATGACAGCCCAAACTTGCCGATGATATATACAGTTTTACTAACGTGTGTCAAATTTGGAAAACTGTGGTCAGGTGTTTTTTTTTTTACCTTCGTCATGAAGGGTTTAGCTTGCATTAAATTATAAAAATGATTTGATTAAATTATAAATTATTTAATTAAATTATAAAATTATAAATACTTCCTCCTTTGTTATTGTGATGATGGGGAAGGAGAAAGGTGTGGCTATGTAACACCCAATGCCAAGCCGCGGCTACAAAAGGGAAAATAAATGTAGGCGGAAATAAAATGGTGTATATAATAACTTAAGTTTAATTATTTATTGAGCTTAACACAAATATCATTGCTCATTTTAAAAGCTTGCTTACTCTACATCACCTGTGTGATTCTGAAATTCGTCTCGCCATTAGCGGAAATCGTGAAGCCTAAAACCAGCGTTAGAAGAAGGGGGAAAACAGGGCTTTTATATTTTTTATTCTAATTCTAACGTAGTTCCTTCAGATTCCTCGTATAATGTATTGTAACAGCCAACATCACACTGTTTTAATCAAATTGCTCAATGTGGGCCTTTTATCATGAGATCCAAGCAAGACGAATTCATAAATTACAGAATTACACAAATAAACTTTGTGATTTATTACCGGGCTCCCTCCGGCTACGTGAAATGGAGCAAATAGCAAAACACGCTTAATGGCGCTTACCTGTGTTTACTCCACCGGTGCGCTGTGTAAAGGCATTATTTTAATGAAGGGCTTGACTTGTCCTTCTGTGGGACAATTAGGGAAAAAAAATGATACGGGGGAAATTAACGGACGTTAATGTATAATAAACACATTTCTATCAAATTCTTCCTGCACGCCCACATCTGAGGGGAACAATGGAGTGATTCATGAAGGCCACGGAGTAGAGGTGTTTGAGCAATGATCACAGCAAGGCCTATTCATTATGTGCTACACAATTGATTACAGAAGGGTTTATCGTGTAATCTAATGATTTAGACTATTTTTTACTGTAGAATAAAAACCCACTGCTGTTTTTAAGCTCTTTCAGGCACAATAGAATGACCAAACAACTAATACAGTTAGCAATTATGCCGCGTACACACGGTCGTACTTTTCGTCTACAAAAGTCCAACGGACGCTGACGGACTAAAGCTGGCTGGTAATCCGATCGTGTGTGGGCTTCTCCGGACTTTCAACGTACTTTTTTAGCCTCAAATCCGACGTACTTTAGATTTGAAACATGCTTCAAATCTTTACTTCGTAACTACGACGGACCTCGAAATCCGCTCGTCTGTGTGCTAGTCCGACGGACAAAAAGCCACGCTAGGGCACCTATTGGCTACTGGCTAGGAACTTCCTTATTTTAGTCCGGTGTACGTCATCACGTAAGAATTCGACGGACTTTTGTGTGATCGTGTGTAGGCAAGTCCGTTCGTTAGAAAGTATGCCGCAAGTCCGCCGCAAGTCCGCCGAAAGTCCGCCGAAAGTCTGCCGGAAGTTTGTCGGACAGGCTGTCTGACTTTTGTAGACGAAAAGTACGACCGTGTGTACGCGGCATAAGACAACTAGTGATGCAAAGCTATGCTTAGGGCACTCATGTTACAGTAATAACAACCTCTAAATTGCTCACTCAATACTCAGAATACCACACATTCACATATGGCTCTGTTGTAATATTAATATTAATAATAATAATAATAATAATTATTATTATTATTATTATTATTAGTAGTAGTAGTAGTAGTAGTAGTAATAATACTATTTTATTTCATTTATTATTATATAAATATATATTATTATGTATTCTAAAAATTATATATTTCATTTCATTTAAAATGTTAATAATTATTATTGTTGTTGTTGTTATTATTATTAATAATAATAATAATCATAATCACAATAATAATCATAATACAAATGTAATAAAATATTATTATTATTATTGTTAGTAGTAGTAGTAGTAGTAGTAGTAGTAGTAGTAGTAGTAGTGATAATATTATTTAATTAAGTTAATATTATAATTATTATTATTATTACTGTTGTTAATAATAACAATCATCATCATCATAATCATAATAATAATCATAATACAATTTTAATAAAATAGTGATAGTAAAAATTATAGTATTAGTAACAGTAAAAGTTATTTTATGAAATTATTATTATTATCCATAATAATAATAATAATAATAATAATAAAACTAATAATAAATTGTAAATTGTATTATTATTATTATTATTATTAGTAGTAGTAGTAGTAGTAGTAGTAGTATTATGAATAATAATAATAATAATAATAATGATAATTTCATAAAATAAATTGTATTATTAATAATACTATTTAATTAAAATTGCATTATGATTATTATTATGATGATGATTATTATTATTATTAATAATAATAATAATAATAATAATAATAATAATAATAATAATATATATATATTATTATATTATTATTATACTAATTATTATTAATTATTAATATTATACTAATTATACTAATAATAATAATAATAATATTTTATTACATTTGTATTGATTACTATTGTGATTATGATTATTATCATTAATAACAACAACAGCAACAACAACAATAATAATCACAATAATAATAATAATTATTATTATTATTATTATTATTATTATTTTCTTGTTAATAATAGTATTTTATTAAAATGTTGTTAATAATATTGATAATAATAATAATAATAATAATAATTATAAACTATAATATAATATACTAAGGGTTAAAGAGCATCTACATGTAAGGTGTACCATAATACCAATCCTTAGATGTGTTGGCTGCATTCTTTTTTTAAGACTTTTTTCTTAAAATTTTTAACCTGTTGATCCTGCCAGTAATACACTTTCTGTCCTCACTTACTGTACTCTATCATGAAGGAGCAGCGTTGTCACCATAGGCTGCGCTCCTGATTTGAAATGCAGAACACTTACCCCTGTTGGAGATTTCAGTTAAGTACAGGAAGTTACAAGGACACTGGGTTTCTATCAGGATCAACCAAATTATCCATCTACTTGCAGAACCTGTTCTTAGCCCAAAAATGAAAACAAATACATCTCCCACATCTAAGGACTGGCAAGCTACAAAGGTTTTCAATGTTCTTTCTGTCATTCCCCTTTGGAAGCAGGGTTTCATTCTTACTCCACATATTTACCACCATACCAGGATGGATGTCCATCGTAACAAACCCAGCTGGCGGTCCATAGTGCCCTTAAGATATGACAGTCTTTATCAAGTCCTAATATGGGTCTTCTATTGCATCTCACAGTGATTTTAATAACATCCACTACTCAAGGGACTCTTCAATACCCACCCAAGAGTTTGGTGTAATGAATATCCAAATCCTTGTTCAAATTGTTCTGAATGTCTCAACCCTATAAAAGGAAAATGTGCCACTGGTGAGGTTGGATGGGGGAAATAAAAGTTAGCTTTGGCACCCTAAGGGATGGGGCTTGCATATACAGTAGATAGACACAGGTAATGTGGCCAGCAAGACCATTATGCAAACACATTTAGCATCCCATTTTTCTACCCCTAGTGCTGTAGTGGACAACAACGTGTCACATGTCTGTGGTCCTATCAGATCACGATGGGGCTCTAAATGTATTTACATAGTGATCCTTGTCTGCTTGACCACATTACACTCCTGCTTGGTAACACTGGCCAAGGGCATGCAGCATCCATCTACTGCAGGGGTCTCCAAACTTTCCAAACCAAGGGACAGTTTAATGTAGGGAAGCCAGACTGTGGTCATTGAGAACACAAATTGTCTTGGTGTCAGTGGGAGGAATAGTGCCCATCAATGGTGTCAATAGGAGGAATAGTGCGCATTAATGGTGTCAGTGAAAGGAATAGTGCCCATCACTGGTGACAGTGAGAGCAATAGTGCACCACAGGGGCGTCGCTAGGGGGTGGCTTTTGGGGCTATAGCCCCGAATCTGGAGCCAATAGCCCCGAGTCTCTGCAGGGGTCCCCAAAGGGGAGGCTCTCTGGGGACCCTTATGTAAGTGGGGGGCTCTCTGGGGACCCGGAAGCAAGGGAGAGGCTCTCTGGGGACCCTGATTTTAAGGCAGAGGCTCTCTAAAGACCCAGATTTAAGGGGGGGGGGCTCTCTGGGGACCCTAATGTAAGGGGGGCTCTCTGGGAACCCTGCTGTAAATGGGGGCCCTCTGGGTACCCTGATGAAAGGGGGAGGCTCTCTGAGGACTCTGATGTAAGGAGGAGGCTCTCTGGGAACCCTGATGTAAGGGGGGCTCTCTGGGGACCCTGATGTAAGGGGGGACTCTCTGGGGACCCTGATGTAAGGGGGCTCTCCGGGGACCCTGATGTAAGTGGGGGGGCTCTCCAGGGATATATACACACACACACACGTATATTACTGTATATACATGTGTATGCCCGCCCAAGTGTATGACTTTCTTTACTACGCTGCTATGGGCTCTAGCCCCAGATCTTTTGTAGACCTAGCAACGCCCCTGGTGCACCATCATTGGTATCAGTGGGAGAAATAGTGTCCCATTGTTGATGTCAGTAGCAGGAACTATGCCCCATTGTTGGAGTAAGTGGGAGGAATAGTGCCCCAAGGGCTGCAAGAAGGCAAGCAAAGGACCGCATCTGGCCCCCAGGTCGAAGTTTAAAAACCGTGCGGCATTCGTCTACAGCAAGGGTCTCCGAACTTTCCAAACAAAGGGCAGCCAGTTTATGTAGGGAGGGCAGTCTGTGGTTATTGGGAACAGAAATGGTCTTGGCAGCAGTGGGCGTAAATAACACATCATTGGTGGCAGTGGAAGGAATAACGCCCCGTCATTGGTGTCAGTAGGAGGAAGAGTGACCATCATTGGTGCCAGTAGGAGGAATATTGCCCATCATTGGTGTCAGTGGGAGGAATAGTGCCCGTCGTTGGTATCAGCGGGAGGAATAGTGCCGATCAATGGTGTCAGTAAGAATAGTGCCCCATCAATGGTATCAGTGGGAGGAATAATGTCCCGTCATTGGGGTCAGTAGGAGAAACAGTGACCCATCATTGGTGTCAGTGGGAGGAATAGTGCCCCACCCATCATTGGAGCACAGGTGTGTCAGGAGGAAGCTGTCTCTGGAGCTGCTGCAGATCCGTGTGAGAGGGGACTGGTGAGGAAATCTATCCCAGCTCTCCTGGCCCCTTTCTGGGGAAGCCATGGAGGCCAGCAGGGCCTCTCCTGCTGGAAGCTCCCAGCCATCTCCTGGGCCATCAGGTGACATGCCTTCCTCTGTACAAACCATGGCTTGTGATCTTTCTGCCCCTGGTAAGGATGAAGGCTCAGAGGCAATTCAGGAGCGAGTGGTGGCCGGGATTAAAGCCCTGAATAGAGAAAGAGACAAGCTCTATAAACTGAGAGCGGAGCTGAAGCGCCTGAGAAGGCAGCGTGAGGGCTTGCATAGCCAGAAACGAGGGTCCATGGATCCGGAGATCCAACTGGCCAAGGTTCGGGTGGAACATCAGGAGACCATTGTGTCCATCATGGAAGGAAGAGATGGGCCATTTAAGGAAAAGTTTTACAATGATAAAAGGTTTGCGAGGATGACAAAGATGGAGGTGGAGGAGGAGACCCCCAGTTCTGACCCCCTGCCCCCTCAGGTAGAGGTAAGCAGCCCCATGCCTTCCCAGGACTCAGGAGGCATGCTCAGGGCCATCCAGGTAATGGAGTCTCCTGTGCGGGGGGATCAGCTGGCGTTTGGTGATGAGGACATAACTGATAATGTGCCTGATAATGTCAAGCCCCAAGCAGGGGATGAATCTGTTTTTGTGTCATCTAACACCATGAGCAATGTTGAAAGTGTGCCCAGTGACACTCAAGTTTCTAATGCTATGTGTAGCAATGTTGTACCTGCTAATGCTGCAGCGCAGCAAGAGCTGCATTTAAAAAATGACATTTCTGAAAAGGAACTACCGGTGTCAGCAGAGCCTATTAACTCTCCTTTGGCTGAGTCTAAAGATGTTTGCCCCACAGCTGCTGGAGACTCTACAGTGCAGCATCAGGAAACAGCTGGTACTGCAGCAACTGTGACTATTCCTGATGGGAAATTGAACGTGTGTGTGACTGATAGCAATTGTACAAGTGTGATGGACAATCGTCCCAGCTCAGTCCAAGCAAATAATAATAATGTACAGACTACAGTGACTTCAGTGTGGGGCCTTGGCCCTGATAAACCCACGTTTGCTCAGGTGGTACGCTCTGCTCCTGGTGGCTCCGCCCCCAAGCGGGGTTTCCCCCTGCAGCCTACCACTTTGGGCACCCCAGGATCTGGTCTTGGGTCTCTGGCTTCTGCTGGGGGTCCGAGAAGAAATGTGGTAATTCTCAAATGGGAAGGTGGTGCGATCCCTCCAGCACGGCATGCAGTGGTGGATTTGATTTTGGAGATGGGTTTTGGGGCAAATGACCTGTATGCTCTAATACATGTTGCTGGGACACGGGATTATACCATTAGTTTCACCAGGCCAGAGGGTCTTGACCTGTTCTGGGAGCGATATGAGGCTCGGTGCAGGTCAAGACCTGAATGGGAAGGTCTGGCCCCAGTTGCGGTTTCGCAAAGGTCAACGGTGAAAAAGATAACCATCATACTCACCAATGAGAGTGTTCCTGCTCGGGACCTAGAGGTCTGGTTAAGGAACTATGGGGAGGTTTTGACCAAGCCCAATAAAATCCTTGATGAGCGTAACATCTGGACTGGGGGTTGGTCGGTTACAGTCAGGTTGGCCAGGGATGGGAATGTTGTCCGTCACCTGCCCTCCTCAGCTTTTATAGGGAGGGATAGGATGACTATTTTCTACCCTGGTCAGCCGAAGCTGTGTCACCGCTGTGGAGAAAAGGGGCATTTGAGCTCTTCCTGTTCAGCCTTGATATGTTCAGTGTGTCGGGGTCAGGGTCATATGGCCAAGGACTGCACCGAGATGATCAGGTGCAACCTGTGCCTGCGCCTTGGCCACCCCTACAGCAGATGTCCTGAAGCCTGGCACAATATGGAGAAGGAGGTAATTGATGACATGTCAAGGCTGGACGGGATGGAGGGTGATGCCCCTGGTGTACCATCCTCCTCTGCGGTGACTGACTCCCCTGGTCCTGCTCAGGGTCCCTCCCCAGTTCCTGTGGCCACCCCTCCTGTGTCTGTAAGTATTCCTTCTGTATCTGTCTCTGTGTCCCCCCAGCCTACTGTACCCTCTCCTCATGTGTCAGAACCTTCCAAGTCTGTGCCCCCCGAGTCAGTTACCCCCCAGGAGTCTACCCCTCCTAAGTCAGATTCAAAGGGAGCAACCCCCCCACCAGGAGTGGTAGTGGGTATTAAAAAGATCGCTTCTGCCTCTCTAAAGGAGTCTTCTGTAAAGACTTCAAAGAAAAAAACAGGAGATAAGGGCATCTCTGAAGCTGACCTGCAGTACCTGGAGGAGAGAAGGAAGGTTGGGAAGCGGAAGAAGCAGGTGGTGAGGACGGAACAGGCTCCAGTGCCTGTCCCCAACCGTTATAGGTCCTCTAAGTGGGAGATTTCCTCATCTGGAGCTTCTTCGGAGCGAAGTTCTGATTCTGAGATGGAGTTTGAGGCGGCCTCAAGAAAGAGAGAGGCTTCTGGTGATGAGCAGCAGAGGGGAGCTAAGAAGCAATCCACCCAATAACCCAAATGGCGGTTCCCCCTCCGTTAAAAGTGGTGACAATAAATGTCGCCAGCATTAAGTCAGTAAGAGCTCGTTCTATGGCCTTCTTTTTGTTCAGCCAATTAGATGCTGAAATTTTATTTTTGCAAGAGACTAGGCTCACCTCCTTGGCAGATATTCATATGGCCAAGAGAGAGTGGAGGTATGGTCCATCTTACTGGTCTCTTGCGGCCGAGCCTTACGGCGGTGTGGCGGTGTTGTTTAAAACCGGCATGGTAACTATCCGGCGGGTTATTGAGGTGGAGATTGGGAGATGTATGGTCTTAGACGTCCTTGTGGGAGGGCAGGACCTGCGCCTAATTAATGTCTATGGGCCGCACACAAAGTGGGACAGGAAATGCCTTTTTACAAGGATCAAGCCATTTCTTTTTACATCCCGGCAAGTGGTCTTTGGAGGTGACTTTAATACAGTAACTAGGCCCAAGGACAGGAAGGACTTCAAGGACAGGCTGGGATATGATAGCGTTTTTTTAAATAGTATGGTTAGGGATGCTGGTCTTGTGGATGTGCACATTAAGCACCTCCCGGATGACACTGGGTTCACCTTTCATCGAGGTAATAGTCAGAGTAGAATAGATAGGTTTTTTTTGAAGGAGACCTCTGCTTTCTCACCCCCAGTGGTGCAGGCAGTAGAGTTCTCTGATCACTGTATGCTATCTGTGGTCCTGAATGCTTCAGACGCCCCTCAGAGGGGTAGGGGCATCTGGAGATTGAATTCGACTCTACTCAAGGAAGAACATGTTAGACAATCCTTTGAGGAATTCTTTCAGGCACAGGTGACCATCCTGGACTTTTGTAGCAGCAAGGCTGAGTGGTGGGAGCTGACCAAAAAGAGGATCGCTGGATTCTTCAGGGGCCTAGCCAATAGAAAGCAGTTTAATAAATACATGACCTACCAACGTTTACGGAGGAAGCTGGATATTCTTGTCTCGAGAGGAGGAGATCCTGGGGAAATCTCCGAAGTGAAACTCCTTCTCAGGAAGTGTCAATATGACCGGCATGCCTCTTTGGTTCTGGAGAGGGACTATGGGAAGTACCACTCGCCTGATCCTTACCAGAACTGCAAACAAGGTGTAGCTGTTAAAACGGTCGTTGGCCTTAAAGACAGTACAGGTTCCTTGACAAAGTCCAGGTCAGGGATTCTGGAGGTCGTGAGGTCCTTTTATGCTGACCTTCTTGGGAGGAAAGAGCTTGACCGTGACAAGATGGAAGGCTTTTTGGACTCTACTCCAGGTCTAAATGATGAAGATGTCCCATTGATGAATTTTACAGAGGAGATCACAGTTGAAGAGGTGATGAGGGCAATTGAACAACTTGCCATCAAAAAGTCACCTGGACCGGATGGCTTGACGGCTGAGTTTTACAAAGCCTTTAAGTCTATTCTGGCCCCACATTTGGTAGAGGTTTTTAACAGTTGCCTTGCTGAGGGGGTACTTCCCCCTTCCATGAGGCACTCGGCTGTGATTCTTCTTTCAAAGGGTAAAGATCCTTCGATGATTAAGAATTGGCGCCCCATCAGCCTTCTTAATGTCGATAGAAAGATACTGGCAAAGATATTTTTCTGGCGCCTATCGTCAGTAGCAGAGTCTTTGCTTTCTCGCCATCAGCACTGTTCGGTCCAGGGTAGGTGCACCTTCACAGCGGTTTTAGCTGTCCGGGAGGCCTTGGAGCGGTGCAGGGCTGCAGGCTGGGGAAAGTATTTGCTGACATTGGATCAGGCAAAGGCTTTTGATCGTGTCAACCATGAGTACCTGTGGTTGCTCCTTAGTAAGTACGGTCTGCCGGGTGGTTTTGTCGATTGGTTAAAAGTCTTGTATAAGGGGGCAGAAAGCTTTCCTCTTGTTAATGGTTGGGTTGGGCAGTCCTTTGAGGTTGGCTCCGGGGTGCGCCAGGGTTGTCCCCTGAGTCCCCTGCTCTATGTGTTTGCAATCGACCCTTTCATTAGGAGGCTAGAGAGCGGCATGTTGTGTGGGGTACCAGTGGGTCTCCCGGGTGAGCCGCCTTTGAGGGTTGTTGCCTATGTGGACGATGTATCAGTGATTGTCACCGGGGCGGATGAAGCAGAGGAGGTGGTCTCTCTGACATCACGGTATTCTGAAGCATCAGGCTCCAAGATCAATCAGGAAAAGAGTGAAGTCTTCTGGATGGGAAAGGAAGGTGAGGGTTTTGATCTCCCGGACACCTTTCCAGTGCCCCAGGAAAGAATTAAGATTCTAGGCATTGAATTTGGACCCGGCGATTATGGCCTCAAAAACTGGGAAGGCAGACTGGAAATTGCCAATACTAAGGTAGTCAGCTGGAAGAAATGGAAGTTATCTATGAGGGAAAGGGTTGATCTGATTAAGACTTACCTGATTCCGATCTTTTTGTATGTCAGCTTTGTCTGCATCTTGCCAGTGTCTCTCTATGCTAGGGTCAGTAGTGTGTTCTTCCAGATGTTGTGGGGGAACAGACTGAACCCCATCAAGAGGAATGTCACCTATCTATCCAGGAGGGAGGGTGGCTTAGGTATGGTCAACCCAGTTCTTTTCTTTTCACTGCTTTTTCTCAAGTTTAATATTGGTAATATGCTTGCAGTGGAACCTCCTGGATGGGCAGGCATTTTTAGATCTTGGTTTAGGCCTTTTCTGTGACTTTGGGAAGAAGGTGGCCAAGTGAAGAATCTCAGGGGTCATCGTGGTCAGCTACCAGCCTATGTCGCTCCGTGCCTGAAGTTATTACGGCAGTGGCGATTGTCGGCTGAAGATCTCAGATCGGTTCCGAGGAAAGTCCTTATGAGTCGAGTCTTGAGCGAAGTCTTTCATGACCCACTGGCCTTAAGGGATTGCCCAGGCCCAGTTTTGAGGGCAGGGTTAAGACTTATTAATTTGGACAGAGTACCTCCTAAATTCAGGGATCTGGCCTGGATGTGCTTCCATGGGAGGCTCTATGTTAGGGGCAATTTGAAATTCCGCAGTGGGGTGGATCGTAGCTGTCCTCGGGAGGAGTGTGCAGGTGAGGAGGAGACTATGGACCATTTTCTGCTTCATTGCCCTTTTAACATAGAGGTGTACAAACAGGTGGGGCGGGCCCTCGGTGTTCCTTTCCTCTCCAGGCTGGGTTATGCTGAGTGGGTGTACGGAGCATTCAATACTGGTGGGGTTTTTTGTTTAGATACACTTTTTCTAGTTAGCCTAGTAGTCCGTTATTTCACTTGGAACGCACGGTGTCAGGTCAGCATTCGGCGTAAAATCCTTCCTGTTCAGGTGGTGGTGTATGACATTCTGCGTGAGGTGGAGAAGATTCGGGTACTTGAGAGAGACAAGCGGAGTCAGGGGGCTTGGTTGAAGGCGTGGAGGGGTTTCAGGCCTCCCTGACTGCCAGGAGTCTCTTTCCCGGGTGTGGCTGTCTGTCTCTTATCACCCTAGATTATTTTTTGGATGAATTTTTGATAAATGGCTGCATACATAGGTGATGGGTTGTGCCTCTTAGGCCCTCTCTGCTGCTTTATGTAAATAGTTTTGGTAACGGATTATGTATATATTGTATATATTCTGAACATGGATGTGTATTCCTTGGATTTCTGTTGAAGTTTTGTACTATGGTTTTGTTTTTTTACTTTTGTATAAAATTGGTTGCTTGATTCTTTTAATAAAAGATCAATAGTGCCCCACCCATCATTGGAGCACAGGTGTGTCAGGAGGAGGCTGTCTCTCTGGAGCTGCTGCAGATCCGTGTGAGAGGGGATTGGTGAGGAAATCTATCCCAGCTCTCCTGGCTCCTTTCTGTGGAAGCCATGGAGGCCAGCAGGGCCTCTCCTGCTGGAAGCTCACAGCCATCTCCTGGGCCATCAGGTAACATACCTGCCCCTGTACAACCCATGGTTGGTGATCTCTCTGCCCCTGGTGAAGATGAAGGTTCCGGGGCCATCCGGGAGCGAGTGGTGGCCGGGATTAAGGTCCTGAATAGAGAAAGAGACAAGCTGTACAAGCTCAGAGCGGAGCTGAAGCGCCTGAGAAGGCAACGTGAGGGCTTACATAGCCAGAAACGTGGATCCATGGATCCGGAGATCCAACTGACCAAGGTTCGGGTGGAACACCAGGAGACCATTGTGGCCATGATGGAAGGCAGAGATGGGCCATTTAAAGAAAAGTTTTGTAATGAGAAAAGATTTGCGAGGATGACAAAGATGGAGGTGGAGGAGGAGACCCCCAGTTCTGACCCCCTGCCCCCTCAGGGAGAGGTAAGCAGCCCCATGCCTTCCCAGGACTCAGGAGGCATGCTCAGGGCCATCCAGGTAATGGAGTCTCCTATGCGGGGGGATCAGCTGGCATTTAATGATGAGGACATTACAGACAATGTGCCTGACAAGGTAAAGCCTGTCAAGTCCCATATTGTGGATAAAACAATTTTTGTGCCATTCAACACTGTGACTGATACAGACAATGTGCCCAGTGAGAATCAGGCTGCTAGTCCTATCTGTAGTAATGCTGTGCCTGCTGATGCTGCAGTACAGCAAAGTTTGCCTTTAAAAAATGACATTCCTGCAGATGAACTACAAGATTCAGCAGAGCCTATTAACCCCCCTTTGGCTGAAGCTGTTTGCCCCACAGCTGCTGAGGACTCTACAGCACAGCTTCAGGAGACAGCTGATATTGCAGCAGAAACTGTGATTATTCCTGATGGGAATGTGAAGTTTTGTGTGACTGATAAAAATCATCCCAGTACCAGTGTGATGAACAATGGTCCCAGTTCAAGTGTGGACAGTCCTACCAACTCCGTTCAAGCAGTGAATAATAATAGTAATGTACAGACTGCTATGACTTCAGTGTGGGGCCTTGGCCCTGAAAAACTTACCTTTGCTCAGGTGGTACGCTCTGCTCCTGGTAGCTCTGCCCCCAAGCGGGGTTTTCCCCTACAGGCTACCACTTTGAGCACCCCAGGATCTGGTCTTGGGTCTCTGGCTTCTGCTGGGGGTCCCAGACGTAATGTTGTTATTCTGAAATGGGAAGGTGGTGCGATCCCTCCAGCACGGCGTGCAGTGGTGGACATGATTTTAGAGATGGGTTTTGGGGCAAATGATCTGTATGCCTTTATACATGTAGCTGGGACACGGGATTATACAGTTAGCTTCACCAGGCCAGAGGGTCTTGACCTGTTCTGGGAGAGATATGAGGCTCGGTGCAGGTCAAGACCTGAATGGGAAGGTCTGGCCCCAGTTGCAGTTTCTCAGAGGTCTACAGTAAAAAAAATCACAATTATCCTCACTAATGAGAGTGTCCCTGCCCGGGATCTAGAGGTTTGGTTAAGGAACTATGGGGAGGTTTTGACCAAGCCCAATAAAATCCTTGATGAGCGTAACATCTGGACTGGGGGTTGGTCAGTAACAGTCAGGTTGGCCAGGGATGGGAATGTTGTCCGTCACCTGCCCTCCTCAGCTTTTATAGGGAGGGATAGGATGACTGTTTTTTACCCTGGTCAGCCGAAGCTGTGTCACCGCTGTGGAGAAAAGGGGCATTTGAGTTCCTCCTGTTCAGCCTTGATATGTTCAGTGTTTCGGGGTCAGGGTCATATGGCTAAGGACTGCACCGAAATGATCAGGTGCAACCTGTGCCTGCGCCTTGGCCACCCCTACAGCAGATGTCCTGAAGCCTGGCACAATATCGAGAAGGAGGTAATTGATGACATGTCAAGGCTGGACAGGATGGAGGGTGAGGCCCCTGGTGTACCATCCTCCTCTGCGGTGACTGACTCCCCTGGTCCTGCTCAGGATCCCTCTCCAGTTCCTGTGGCCACCCCTCATGTGTCTGTAAGTATTCCTTCTGTATCTGTATCTGTCTCCCCCCAGCCTACTGTATCCCCTCCTCTTGTGTCAGAACCTTCCAAGTCTGTGCCCCCTGAGTCAGTTACCCCCCAGGAGTCTACCCCTCCTAAGTCTGATTCAAAGGGAGCACCCCCCCCACCAGCAGTGGTAGTGGGTACTAAAAAGGTTGCTTCTTCCTCTGTAAAGAAGTCTTCTGTAAAGACTTCACAGAAAAAAGTAAGAGATGAGGGCATCTCTGAAGCTGACCTGCAGTACCTGGAGGAGAGAAGGAAGGTTGGGAAGCGGAAGAAGCAGGTGGTGAGGACAGAACAGGCTCCAGTGCCTGTCTCCAACCGGTATAGGTCCTCTAATTGGGATATCTCTTCATCTGGAGCTTCTTCGGAGCGAAGTTCTGATTCCGAAATGGAGTTTGAGGCGGCCTCAAGAAAGAGAGAGGCTTCTGGTGATGAGCAGCAGAGGGGAGCTAAGAAGCAAACCACCCAATAACCCAAATGGCGGTTCCCCCTCCGTTAAAAGTGGTGACAATAAATGTCGCCAGCATTAAGTCAGTAAGAGCTCGTTCTATAGCCTTCTTTTTGTTCAGCCAATTAGATGCTGAAATTTTATTTTTGCAAGAGACTAGGCTCACCTCCTTGGCAGATATTCATATGGCCAAGAGAGAGTGGAGGTATGGTCCATCTTACTGGTCTCTTGCGGCCGAGCCTTACGGCGGTGTGGCGGTGTTGTTTAAAACCGGCATGGTAACTGTCCGGCGGGTTATTGAGGTGGAGATTGGGAGATGTATGGTCTTAGACGTCCTTGTGGGAGGGCAGGACCTGCGCCTAATTAATGTTTATGGGCCGCACACAAAGTGGGACAGGAAATGCCTTTTTACAAGGATCAAGCCATTTCTTTTTACATCCCGGCAAGTGGTCTTTGGAGGTGACTTTAATACAGTAACTAGGCCCAAGGACAGGAAGGACTTCAAGGACAGGCTGGGATATGATAGCGTTTTTTTTTAAATAGTATGGTTAGGGATGCTGGTCTTGTGGATGTGCACATTAAGCACCTCCCGGATGACACTGGGTTCACCAGTAATAGTCAGAGTAGAATAGATAGGTTTTTTTTGAAGGAGACCTCTGCTTTCTCACCCCCAGTGGTGCAGGCAGTAGAGTTCTCTGATCACTGTATGCTATCTGTGGTCCTGAATGCTTCAGACGCCCCTCAGAGGGGCAAGGGCATCTGGAGATTGAATTCGACTCTACTCAAGGAAGAACATGTTAGACAATCCTTTGAGGAATTCTTTCAGGCACAGGTGACCATCCTGGACTTTTGTAGCAGCAAGGCTGAGTGGTGGGAGCTGACCAAAAAGAGGATTGCTGGATTCTTCAGGGGCCTAGCCAATAGAAAGCAGTTTAATAAATACATGACCTACCAACGTTTACGGAGGAAGCTGGATATTCTTGTCTCGAGAGGAGGAGATCCTGGGGCAATCTCCGAAGTGAAACTCCTTCTCAGGAAGTGTCAATATGACCGGCATGCCTCTTTGGTTCTGGAGAGGGACTATGGGAAGTACCACTCGCCTGACCCTTACCAGAACTGCAAACAAGGTGTAGCTGTTAAAACGGTCGTTGGCCTTAAGGACAGTACAGGTTCCTTGACAAAGTCCAAGTCAGGGATTCTGGAGGTCGTGAGGTCCTTTTATGCTGACCTTCTTGGGAGGAAAGAGCTTGACCGTGACAAGATGGAAAGCTTTTTGGACTCTACTCCAGGTCTAAATGATGAAGATGTCCCATTGATGAATTTGACAGAGGAGATCACAGTTGAAGAGGTGATAAGGGCAATTGAACAGCTTGCCATCAAAAAGTCACCTGGATCGGATGGCTTGACGGCTGAGTTTTACAAAGCTTTTAAGTCTATTCTGGCCCCACATTTGGTAGAGGTTTTTAACAGTTGCCTTGCTGAGGGGGTACTTCCCTCTTCCATGAGGCACTCAGCTGTGATTCTTCTTTCAAAGGGTAAAGATCCTTCGATGGTTGAGAATTGGCGCCCCATCAGCCTTCTTAATGTCGATAGAAAGATACTGGCAAAGATCATTTTCTGGCGCCTATCGTCAGTAGCAGAGTCTTTGCTTTCTCGCCATCAGCACTGTTCGGTCCAGGGTAGGTGCACCTTCACAGCAGTTTTAGCTGTCCGGGAGGCCTTGGAGCGGTGCAGGGCTGCAGGCTGGGGAAAGTATTTGCTGACATTGGATCAGGCAAAGGCTTTTGATCGTGTTAACCATGAGTACCTGTGGTTGCTCCTTAGTAAGTACGGTCTGCCGGGTGGTTTTGTCGATTGGTTAAAAGTCTTGTATGAGGGGGCAGAGAGCTTTCCTCTTGTTAATGGTTGGGTTGGGCAGTCCTTTGAGGTTGGCTCCGGGGTGCGCCAGGGTTGTCCCCTGAGTCCCCTGCTCTATGTGTTTGCAATCGACCCCTTCATCAGGAGGCTAGAGAGCGGCATGTTGTGTGGGGTGCCAGTGGGGCTTCCGGGTGAGCCGCCTTTGAGGGTTGTTGCCTATGCGGACGATGTGTCGGTGATTGTCACTGGGGCGGATGAAGCAGAGGAGGTGGTCTCTCTGACATCACGGTATTCTGAAGCATCAGGCTCCAAGATCAATCAGGAAAAGAGTGAAGTTTTCTGGATGGGAAAGGAAGGTGAGGGGTTTGATCTCCCGGACACCTTTCCAGTGCCCCAGGAAAGAATTAAGATTTTAGGCATTGAATTTGGACCTGGCGATTATGGCCTCAAAAACTGGGAAGGCAGACTGGAAATTGCCAATACTAAGGTGGTCAGCTGGAAGAGATGGAAGTTATCTATGAGGGAAAGGGTTGATCTGATTAAGACTTACCTGATTCCGATCTTCTTGTATGTCAGCTTTGTCTGCATCTTGCCAGTGTATCTCTATGCTAGGGTCAGTAGTGTGTTCTTCCAGATGTTGTGGGGGAACAGACTGAACCCCATCAAGAGGAATGTCACCTATCTATCCAGGAGGGAGGGTGGCTTAGGTATGGTCAACCCAGTTCTTTTCTTTTCACTGCTTTTTCTCAAGTTTAATATTGGTAATATGCTTGCAGTGGAACCTCCTGGATGGGCAGGCATATTTAGATCTTGGTTTAGGCCTTTTCTACGACTTTGGGAAGAAGGTGGCCAAGTGAAGAATCTCAGGGGTCATCGTGGTCAGCTACCAGCCTATGTCGCTCCGTGCCTGAAGTTACTACGGCAGTGGCGATTGTCGGCTGAAGATCTCAGATCGGTTCCGAGGAAAGTCCTTATGAGTCGAGTCTTGAGCGAAGTCTTTCATGACCCACTGGCCTTAAGGGATTGCCCAGGCCCAGTTTTGAGGGCAGGGTTAAGACTTATTAATTTGGACAGAGTACCCCCTAAATTCAGGGATCTGGCCTGGTTGTGCTTCCATGGGAGACTCTATGTTAGGGGCAATTTGAAATTCCGCAGTGGGGTGGATCGTAGCTGTCCTCGGGAGGAGTGTGCAGGTGAGGAGGAGACTATGGACCATTTTCTGCTTCATTGCCCTTTTAACATAGAGGTGTACAAACAGGTGGGACGGGCCCTCGGTGTCCCTTTCCTCTCCAGGCTGGGTTATGCTGAGTGGGTGTATGGAGCATTCAATACTGGTGGGGTTTTTTGTTTAGATACACTTTTTCTAGTTAGCCTAGTAGTCCGTTATTTCACTTGGAATGCACGGTGTCAGGTCTGCATTCGGCGTAAAATCCTTCCTGTTCAGGTGGTGGTGTATGACATTTTGCATGAGGTGGAGAAGATTCGGGTACTTGAGAGAGACAAGTGGAGTCAGGGGGCTTGGTTGAAGGCGTGGAGGGGTTTCAAGCCTCCCTGACTGCCAGGAGTCTCTTTCCCGGGTGTGGCTGTCTGTCTCTTATCACCCTAGATTATTTTTTTTTTGGATTAATTTTTGATAAATGGCTGCGTACATAGGTGATGGGTTGTGCCTCTTAGGCCCTCTCTGCTGCTTTATGTAAATAATTTTGGTAGTGGATTATGTATATATTGTATATATTCTGAACATGGATGTGTATTCCTTGGATTTCTGTTGAAGTTTTGTACTATGGTTTTGTTTTTTACTTTTGTATAAAATTGGTTGCTTGATTCTTTTAATAAAAGATCAATAGTGTCCATCATTGGTGTCAGTGAGAGGAATAGTGCCCCATCAATGGTGTCAGTGAGAGGAATAGTGAACCATTGGTATCAATGGGAGGAATAATGCCCAATCATTTGTTTCAGTGGGAGGAATAGCATCCTATCATTGGCATCAATGGGAGGAATGACTCCTAATCGTTTGTGTCAGGAATAGTGAGGAATAGTGTCCCATTAATGGGAGAAAGTGTCCCATTGTTGATGTCAGTAGCAGGAACTATGCACCATTGTTGGAGTCAGTGGGAGGAATAGCGTCCCAAAAAGGTGATCAAAGGGCCACATTCGGCCCCCGGGCCACAGTTTGTAGACCACTTATTTCATTAGCACACACATATTTATGGACCACCAATCTTCAGTTCACAAACAAGGCAAATTTTTGGAAGCTAATCTTCTATCACCAAGGTATATCACTGCAACAAAAAGTTACCTATTTGCTTATGCAGGCTTCTGATGACCCTTATTTCCCAAAGCCACATATAGCACTCAGGTCTATGTCGCCTATAATCGCCTATAAGTCAGCATGATGGCCTGAAATGTAGAAAGCGTCTGTTTGTACGCCCAACTGTAAAGTTTAAAAAAAAAAAAAAAAAAGAAAAAGTTTGTTCAGAATTTAAGGTCAACGAGAGAACGCAACTTCCAAATCTCTGGTTATCTTAGCAGCCGGTGTAATTCAAAATCTCTCGTTGACCTGTCATGAACAAATCACGGAAGATTCTCCAGCAGCCGGCTTCATCGCCTAGCAACAGCCTCAAGGACCGGCGTGACGATCCCGCTGTACAGGACATGCAGGAAATTAAAGGGGGTATTATATCAGCTCAGCTCTCTAGCTCGCTGCAAATGAGAGATGGCACATGGATCATTTTGTAGCCAGGATAACGCTTGTGCATAACTGCTCTTGATTAAACACAAGTCGTTTTATTTCTAGAGCAATACACTGAGACGTTATTATGTTTTTGTTTTTTTTTGGCTTTTCAAGTTTCAGTGAGAAGAGTAGAAACAGCTGAGAAAATGAACCCTATCTCAAAGCGTGACTTGCAGGGAATCCATAGTGTTTGTATTTTGTATATTTATGCAATTTTGTCTTTATTATGTTCAGTACTAAAATATTTAAACACAAAGTGTTGCGCTAAAAAAAATAAAAAATGTTGTAGTCAATATATAGTTTTGTTTAGAGATGTTACATAGTTACATAGTAGGTGAGGTTGAAAAAAGACACAAGTCCATCAAGTCCAACCTATGTGTTGTTGGTTGTTTGGATACGTTACTATATAAGGATGTGGATGTGAGGGGTTGCCCCTGGAATTGGTAAACTAATTTTGATATACAGTGTAGTCAATATATATATCATAATCAAATATAAATCCAACGTGAAAACAGTCTACACAGCTGGATGTTATCTCCTTCCCTTTAGCAAAGAGGCCAATCACCAACACCCTAATAAAATGTCCTCCTACCAGAGTTCGTGGACCCCCTAAATACAGGCATGTCAAATGGGCTTTTGGGGACTTGCTCCCTCTAGCAGTATTTGTACCAGAAAGCACAACCTCAAGCATGATGTCTCAGGGTGAGATACAATCATCCTGTATGAAAACTGCTAGAGGGAGCAAGTCCCCAAAAGCCCGTTTGACATGCCTGTATTTAGGGGGTCCACGAACTCTGGTAAGAGGACATTTTATTAGGGTGTTGGTGATTGGCCTCTTTGCTGAAGGGAAGGAGATAACATCCACCTGTGTAGACTGTTTTCACGTTGGATTTATATTTGATTACGATATATATATTGACTACACTGTATATCAAAATTAGTTTACCAATTCCAGGGGCAACCCCGCAACCTCACATACTAGCTCATTATGAAATACTTACCTTAGAACAAAGCTGTTGCAGCGGCACCTGCACACCGCTGAGACCGCTGACTATTTCCCCGGAGTTTCTTCTGGTTTTGTGGGTTCCAGCACTGTGATTGGCCAAAACTGTGATGACGTCACCCCTGCGCCTCCGCGCCGGAGCCGCCATTCACGGCACGGGGTTTGGAAGGAACGGCACCTGTGGCTGTTCCTTCAGTGCGCATGGGATGCGCCAGTGATGTCACCGGCTGCATGTAATGTAAATATCTCCTAAACGGTACACGTTTAGGAGATATTTATACTACCCATAGGTGAGCCTTATTTTTATGTCAGTGTCAGAAACCATGAAATCAGACCGAGACAGAAGTACAGTTAAATCACACTTGTTTAATAATAAAAATAAAAAGAACAAACGTAGTCAAAACATACCCAAAGTTCAGTAACTGGAATGGCTAGTCAGCCAAGCCAGAAGTCAGGGATCAATGTAGTGGAACAGCAAGCAGGATCTGGAGCCAGAAGGGATGTCAGCAAAGCCAGTCTTTAACCAGGAACGCAGGAGATAGTCTCTGTGATGTTGACCAAGGCGAAGGCAGAGCTCCTCTGGACTGGACAGCTTAAGGCTCGGTTCACACTGGGGCGACTTGGGATCTGACTTGTACGCCCTCAAGTCGCCCCAAGTCGCCCCAGAAATAGTTTCGATGGGAGTGAACGCTAGCGTCTTAATAGACGCTACTGAAGTCGCTCCGACTTCAGAGCGTACTCCCTGTACTACTTTGATCCGACTTGGTAGGCGACCTGTACCATAGAAATCAATGGAAGTCGCCTCCAAGTCGGATCTCTCTGTAAAGTCAAGCGACTTTGCAGGGAAAACCCCTCCCTCCCAGAGAGCTGATTGCCCCGTGATTGGCCACAGGCGAAGTCGCCTGTCATGGAGGCGACTTCAAGTCGCCTTGTAATTTGCTGAAGTCGCGCAGAAGTCGCGCTGAGGTTGCGCTGAAGCCGCGTTGAAGTCGCGGTACAAAGTCGCGCTGAAGTAGTGTTGCCCCAGTGTGAACCGACCCTAAGTAGGCAGGACTGACGAGCAGGATCATCAACAGCTGAGTAACTGTGGAGAGAGATAGGAGCTGGCAATTAGCCGACATTCAACAAAATAAGTTTACTTCCTCTTTAAAACAGTCTGCTATTAAACTTAAAAGGTGGTGCTGGGCTTTCTCATTACAAAGCCTAGAAAATTTCAAAACACATTGTCAAAAATACAACCTGAAATAAATACACATTGGAACAAAAAAAACCCCCAGGAATTGAAATTAGGGGAAAACCAAAGAAAAAATTGCTTCATTGTAAATGCTAGTCATAAATTAGTCTTCAAATGTTGTCACAAAGAAAACAAATAATCATGTGAATAATCAGCCCTGACATCCTGTGCACTACAGAGGAGTAAAAGCTTTTAAATTATGGATTTATTGGTACAGGAGTTAAGCAGGATTAGTTGGCTGGATTAAGGCACATTGCAAAGTGTTTTTGAGGTGCATTCTAATGTGCATCATGATGCGTTGATGTGCACCACTATTTCCTTAAAATGCAGATGTGGATGGATTAAAAAAAATTGACCTTAACTTTTTTTGGCCAATGAACACCAACATATATCATTTAACATTACAGGTACTTATATAGCGCTGTCAATTTACACAGGGCTGTACATAACACATTCATTCATACATATAGAACAGGAGCCAATTAACATACCAGCATGTCTTTGAAGTGTGGGAGGAAACTTACAGTAAGTACCTGGAGGAAACCCACGCAGGCACAGGGGGAACATGCAAACTATATGCAGGTAGTGCAGTGGTTGGGATACGAACCAATGACCCCAGTGCTGCTAGGTGGAAGTACTAACCACTTATTTACTGTGTATTAGCACATTTAACCACCTCCCATCCATGCTATAGCCGAATGAATGCTACAGCGTGGGCCTTAACTGCCGGGAGGCCGTCAATAGATGTCTTCATGAGCATGCGCTGTCAGCGCCTCCCTGCAGGGTGCACGCAGCTCTGTGATCTCTATGAGACACGGCTGATCACGGATCGGCCCCTTACCATGTGATCAGCTGTCAGCCAATGACAGCTGATCACGTGATGTAAACAAAAGATCGGTAATCGATCACCGGCTTCTGTCAGAGGGACATCGATCCCTTACACAGAGTGCCCTGTCTGTGCCCACCAGTGCCACCTATCAGTACCCACCAGTGCCACCCACCAGGGCCCACCAGTGCCACCTACCAGTGCCCACAGTGCCACCTACCTTTGCCCACCAGTGCCACCTATCAATGCCCACCAGTGCTGCCAATCAATGCCCATCAGTGCTTCATCATCAGTGCCCCCAATCAGTGCTGGCCATCTGCCCATCAGTGCCACCCATCAGTGCCGCCTATCAGTGCCACCTATCAGTGCCCATCAGTGCCACCTCTCAGTGTTCATCAGTGCCACCTCTCAGTGCCCATCAGTGCCGCCTATCAGTGCCACCTATCAGTGCACATCAGTGCCGCCTCTCAGTGCCCATCAGTGCCACATCATCAGTGCCCATCATTACCGCATCATCAGTGCCCATCAGTGCCGCCTTATCTGTGCTTATCAATGAAGGAGAAAAATGACCTGTTTTCAAAATGTTATAACAAACTATGAAACAGTTTTTGTTTTGTTTTTTTCAAAATTTTCTGTCTTTTTTCTTTTTTTTTTTTTGCAAAAAATAAAAATCCCAGAGGTGAATAAATACCACAAAAAGGAAGCTTAAAATTGGCCTGGGCAGGAAGGGGGTTTAAGTGTCCAGTAGGCAAGTGGTTAAACACTGGCAAACCTTGACCTATGACAAACACAGAAGGTTTAAATAGGCCCTTAATATTTGATAGAGTAGGTAATGAATATAAATGTTGTTTGGTCTTTACCCATTGGGAAGCTATTCCTTCACTTCCTCTGTGACTACAACAGGTAGTGAGTAAAATCCCTTCTATGGGAGCATAGGCAGGAACAAAGCATTTTAGTTGGATAAGATACAAATCTCTGTCAAGTGTTTATTGCTCTTTATGTCCCTTCTAAAGTCCCACTTCATGTTCAGTCAACTGGACAGGAAATAAGATGAAATCTCTCCAGCAGTTCATAACAATGAAACCCCTATAGAGGTATTCCACTGTATCCTAACCAAAAAATGTTTTGCCTAGAATTGGGTTTTAAGTAGTACATGGTGAAATTGATACAGGAAGTTAAGCTAAATTTGAACAGGGGCCGTGTTAATTAGAATAGGAGACAATGTTAACTGGCACATTAGGAAATGCTCATGACTATAGGATATTATTGGTGCCACAGGCAGGGATAAATACGAACTATGGCCAAGCAAATACATATGTGGCTGAAATGTACAGGACTGAAATATCTGACCTGCCAAAGGCTGTGAATTGTTTCAGCTAGTTCTTGAGATTTAAACAGCCCTGCCACACTGTACATTCAGGTACCTGGTACCCCCTCTTATGTTGTAGCAATGCAGTTTGGGAGTTACTCACCCCCCAACCTTCTCAGCTGTGATTGGGTTTCAAAGAATCAGCATACTGAGGAGGTCATAACTGTGCTCTCTCCTTCTATCAGAAAACTCTGTATGTGATGTTGATGGTACTGGGCAATGCTGCAGAGACAGACTGGCTAACAAGGTTGGCCCTTCCGCTCCTATCCTTGCTGTACAAGGGATTTATATAGGGCCAAAATAAAGACAAAGGTACTACTTACTACATTAAAAGTGCCTCAACAGTTTTGGATTGTATAGAGAATGACTGGGGCCTGCATCAAGTATATGTTGCTGTTGCCTTGTAGGAACTGTTGCCCTGTATGTGAGTTGGGGGTGCCATACTGAGCACGGACAAGGACAGAAAGAACTCAAACATATTATTGTCTGAAAACACTCTGTATCCATCAGTCTATGTCATTAAACATTTGACAAGTCTTGATGAAGGGAGACGCTCTGAACTCCCAAAATGTGTGGGTTGTTACTAAAGGCAGCTTCACATCAAGTCATTTTCTTGACTTTACAAATACCTGTCTTGAGCTTATAAATCAGTTTGTACCTGGAATATAGGCCAAAATAGGGTTGCCACTCCTCAGAAAGCTGCCCATTGCATTGGTTCTCAAACCTAATGAGACCAGGGCCCGGTATGTTCTTTCAAAACCTTCCATGCCGTAACATTAAAAAATCTAGCTTATGTCAACACAAGTATGAGAATGCAAAATATATATTAAAATCCTAGAAGGCTCTGGAAAGGGCTGGGTGTAACTGTTGGGGAATGGTGGTTCTGAAGGGGGTTTGGTGGCTCTGTAGGGGATTCTGGAGGTAGCTGGAGGCAACTGTGGGAAATTGGGTCTTTGGAGGGCACTGTGGATTTCTCCAAGAGGCTGGAGGCTTTCCAGGGGCTATATTATGCTAGACTGGAGTGCAGACTGTGCACCTGTCAGAGAGGATCTCAGTTCAGGACACTTGCTGGGCACTCTGGAGCTGGTTGCCCTATTTAGGTTGCTGGGATGCTGTGCTCGGTGCTGTCCGATCATCAGCTTCCTGTTCCCGTGCTTCCTGTTTCCTGTGTACTGTCTGATCTCTCTGTGACCCAGCTTGTTTACTGGAACCTGCTCTGCTATCCGCCTGCATCTGACCCCTGGCCTGCCTCCGACTTTGAACCTGCCTGACCCCTCTGTACCGTGCCGACCGCCTGCTGCCAAACCTGCTTGTGACCTGGACTTTGTATCTGCCTGCTCCTTTTGTACCGTGCTGACTGCCTGTTGCCAACCTTGCTTGTGTTCGGATCTGCCTGCTCCTGCTCTGCACCTGTAGCTGACCTACACCCTACCTATCATCTCCTGCCAGCTTGCATCAGGACTTTGGGCCTCATCCCTGCTAACCACCCGCCAGGCTCTCATACCATTCTGTGCTCCCGTGCCTTCTGTGTGCTCTATCAGGGGCCGGGAACCAGATACGTACGGGAGGCCATCCTCTGCAATATCGGGTTCGTCAGTCTGATACGGGTAAGTCTGACAGTATCGGACAGCCATGTCCGAGCCCGAGCAGGGGACCTCTCCCATGGAGGAGCTATGCAGACACCTGGCGGGTCTCACGCAGGCTGTGAAGAGCCTTCAAGAAGGTTATACCAGACTGGAGGAACGAGTTCAGGTGCTATCCTCACCTGCTAACCCGCAAGGTGCTTCTGCTACCGGGTTCTCACCTGCACCCTCAGTGGTTATGCTACCTCCCGAACCCAGGGTCCCTACACCCGAAAGGTTTACCGGAGAGCGCAACAAGTATCGAGCGTTTCGTAACGCTTGCGAACTGTA
The DNA here is from genome assembly GCA_037952835.1 of Lithobates septentrionalis. Classification (NCBI taxonomy): domain Eukaryota; kingdom Metazoa; phylum Chordata; class Amphibia; order Anura; family Ranidae; genus Lithobates; species Lithobates septentrionalis. Next base: position 542,886 of record JBBDGP010001626.1, read on the forward strand.
CTTCGCCTTGCAACCACGCACCTTCTCCTTGGAAGCAACCAGGGTGGGTTTTGTCATCTCTCTTCTATCTGGAGAACCACAGGCGTGGGCCCACCATCTCCTGGAGCAAAAGTCAGTCTGCTTGGATAATCTGGATACCTTCTTTACTGCCATGTCTCAATTGTATGAGGACCCTCAGTTAAAAGCCACGGCTGAATCCGCCTTACACGCCCTACAACAGGGGCGCAGGCCTGCAGAAGACTATGTTCTGGAATTTAGGCGTTGGTGTTCAGACACTGAATGGAATGATGCGGCCCTGCGATACCAATTCCGCTTAGGATTATCCGATTCGCTCAAAGACGAGCTGGCACGGGTAGGCGTACCCCAAACTCTTGAAGACCTTATTAACCTGTTGGTGCAGATTGATCGGCGCTTGAGAGAGCGTTGTTCCGAGAGGTCAGTCAACCAGTTCCGCCCCACTTGGGTCCTCCCCAAGGTCCCTAGTGCTACCAGCTCCATAGGCCAAAGCCTTCAGGTACCGGCTGCCTCAGCCCTTGACACTTCTGAACCGATGCAACTGGGGCTTCTCCGCCCATCCCTCACTCCCGAAGAACGACAACGTCGACGGGTCAACAACTTATGCATGTACTGCGGGGAATCAGGTCACTATGTGAGATCCTGCCCAAATAAAACACGTAAGTCTCTTTCAGCTACTTCTAAAATCGCACCTGCCTTGCCTAACCTTGCTAACCATCTGGCTCTCTCCATTACCCTCCAGCTTCCAGGACAGGATCTGCTTACCCCAGTCATAATTGACTCAGGAGCATGCAGTTGCTTCATTGATCTCACCTTTGCGACTCAACACCGTATCCCTCTCCGGACAAAATCGCAGGGACTTGCTGTCTATCTCGCGGATGGTTCCACCCTCAGCTCTGGTCCGGTCACCTTGGAAACCACCCCACTGCTAGCCACCATGAACACCTGTCATCAGGAATTTCTCCGGCTGGACGCCATTTCTTCACCACTCTTCCCTATTATTCTAGGAATGCCTTGGTTGCAGGCGCATAACCCCAGTATCGATTGGGTTTCTGGGGAAGTCAAGTTCTCTTCCAGTTACTGCCAACAGCACTGTTTGCACGGAACTCCTGCAAAACCCAGTCAACTCTTGTGTCTGAACACCGACACGAAATCGCAGCAGGCGATTCCCATCCCTTACCAGGACTTCTCCGATGTCTTTAGCAAAAAAGGGGCTGAGACCCTTCCGCCTCATAGACCCTACGACTGTCCTATTGAGTTGTTGCCCGGATCTGAAGTTCCTTTTGGGAGAATATTCCCCTTAACAGAGCAGGAGCTGGGTACTCTCAAGGTGTATATCGATGAAAATCTTAAGAGAGGCTTTATCCGTACTTCGACATCAACAGCCGGGGCAGGCATCTTTTTTGTCGAGAAAAAGGACCACTCGCTACGTCCCTGCATCGATTATAGAGAACTCAACAAGGTGACCATCAAAAATCGCTATCCCTTACCTCTTGTGCCAGAGCTGTTCCAAAGATTGGGTTCAGCAAAAATATTTACCAAACTCGACCTCCGTGGGGCCTATAACTTGATTCGCATCAGAGAGGGGGACGAGTGGAAAACAGCCTTCCGTACCAGGTTCGGACATTTTGAATACCTCGTCATGCCCTTCGGCCTGTGGAACGCACGGCAACTTTTCAACATTTCGTAAATTACATTTTTCGTGACCTCCTGGATTTATATGTTATCGTATACCTGGACGACATTCTGATCTTCTCCTCATCTGTTACCGAACATCGCAGGCATGTCAGGAATGTGTTAACCCGGCTCAGGCAGCATGGACTCTATGCTAAATTGGACAAATGCGATTTTGAGCTCCAGTGCATTCAGTTCCTTGGCCTAATCATCTCTACCGATGGTGTTAAAATGGACCCGCAAAAGGTTGCAGCTATTCTGGACTGGCCCGCTCCCTCCGATAAAAAAGGGGTCCAACGCTTTGTCGGTTTCGCCAATTTTTATCGGAAATTTATAAGGAGCTTTTCTACTATAATCGCACCCATCACAGAACTGACGAAACAGGGAAATCGATTCTGTTGGTCTCCCCAGGCGCAAGCAGCCTTTGATAAACTCAGGGAACTTTTTACTTCCGCTTCTATCCTGAAGCACCCAGACCCTGCCTTACCGTTTGTCCTTGAAGTGGACGCATCGGAGGTTGCGGTAGGGGCAGTACTGTCTCAGCGGCAAGGTGCCAAGGCTCTCCTTCATCCCGTAGCCTTCTTCTCACGAAAACTTTCTGATGCAGAAAAAAATTACAATGTAGGAGATCGTGAGTTGCTGGCCATTAAAGCCGCACTTGAAGAGTGGCGCTACCTATTGGAGGGGGCCGCTCACCCCATTCTGATTTACACGGACCATAAAAATCTCGAGTATTTGAGAACGGCCAAGAGATTGAGACCACGACAGGCAAGATGGGCTCTGTTCTTCTCGAGATTTCAATTCCACATTACGTATAGGCCAGGTACCAAGAACACCAAACCAGATGCATTATCCCGTATGTTTCATGACTCCAGGGAATCTCTGCCTCCAGACACCATTCTCCCTGCTGGAAGTTTTCTGCTTTTTCAGGGAGATCTTATATCCCGGATCAAAGAGGCCTCAAGAAATTGGTCCCCTTCTGTGGAAGGCGAGGTAAGCTTGCAAGACGGCTTATTCCGATACAAGGATAAAATCTTGGTCCCAGAGGATCTGAGGATTGCTGTACTGGAACTCTGCCACGACCACAAATTGGCTGGGCATTTTGGTGTGTTGAAAACAACAGAACTTGTACAGCGTACTTTTTGGTGGCCCCAGCTGGTAAGCGACTGCAAGAGTTTTGTGGAGTCCTGTATTACCTGCGCTCGGAACAAGAGCAGCCGAATGAAGGCCTGGGGGCTTTTAAGGCCCTTACCCGTGCCAGAAAGGCCATGGAAAATGATTGCGATGGACTTCATCGTTGAGCTCCCGTTGGCAGAAGGCTACTCCACCATCTTCGTCATTGTAGACAGACTGTCCAAGATGGCCCACTTCAAGTATAGTATCCGATCGTGGGGTTCAGTTTACCTCCAGATTCTGGAAAGCTCTCTGTAGGTCTCTGGAGATAGAATTGGCATTCTCTTCGGCCTACCACCCCCAGACGAATGGGCAGACGGAGAGAACTAATCAGTCACTGGAACAGTACCTTTGTTGCTTTTCTGCCTTCTCACAAGACGACTGGGTCTCTCTCCTGCCTATTGCCGAGTTTGCCTACAACAACTCTGTGCATTCGGCCATCAAACAGACACCGTTTTTTGCGAACTACGGGTTTCACCCATCCTTTTTAAGCAGTTCCTTACCTGAATGTGCGATTCCCGCGGTTTCTGAAACTATGAACTTCTTCATCAACAATAACAAACTATTGCAAGAAACAATGGCTAGAACCCAGGAATACAACAAAAAAATGTATGACAGGAAGAAACGAGGACAACTATTGCTAGAACCTGGCAATCAGGTCTGGCTGTCTACCAGTAACTTAAGGATGGCTTGTCCTTCGAGAAAGTTAGGTCCCAGGTTCATGGGTCCCTTTTCAGTCAAGAGAAAAATCAATGATGTGGCCTATGAGCTGGACTTACCTAATTCATTGAAAATCCATCCGGTTTTTCACGTATCCCTACTTAAACCCGTTATCCCCAACTCTTTCTCGGGTCGCAATACTGGCCCGCCTGAACCCGTAATTATTGACAATGAGGAGGAGTTTGAGGTGGAGGCAATTTTGGATTGTAGGAAGAGACGCAACCAAATCCAGTACTTGATCAAGTGGAGGGGGTATGGTCCAGAAGACAATTCTTGGGAACCGGAGGCCAACTTGCACGCTGAAGAACTCTTAAGGAATTTTCAGAGTACCCATGCGGATAGGTTAGCCCGGCTGGGCATCCGGAGGCTGCCCTTAAGGAGGGGGCACTGTCAGAGAGGATCTCAGTTCAGGACACTTGCTGGGCACTCTGGAGCTGGTTGCCCTATTTAGGTTGCTGGGATGCTGTGCTCGGTGCTGTCCGATCATCAGCTTCCTGTTCCCGTGCTTCCTGTTTCCTGTGTACTGTCTGATCTCTCTGTGACCCAGCTTGTTTACTGGAACCTGCTCTGCTATCCGTCTGCATCTGACCCCTGGCCTGCCTCCGACTTTGAACCTGCCTGACCCCTCTGTACCGTGCCGACCGCCTGCTGCCAAACCTGCTTGTGACCTGGACTTTGTATCTGCCTGCACCTTTTGTACTGTGCTGACTGCCTGTTGCCAACCTTGCTTGTGTTCGGATCTGCCTGCTCCTGCTCTGCACCTGTAGCTGACCTACAGCCTACCTATCATCTCCTGCCAGCTTGCATCAGGACTTTGGGCCTCATCCCTGCTAACCACCCGCCAGGCTCTCATACCATTCTGTGCTCCCGTGCCTTCTGTGTGCTCTATCAGGGGCCGGGAACCAGATACGTACGGGAGGCCATCCTCTGCTATATCGGGTTCATCAGTCTGATACGGGTAAGTCTGACAGCACCACTGTTGGAGGTAGGAAGCACTGTTGGGAGCTGGAGGCTCTGTAGCAAGCTAGGGGGCACTGTGGGAGGTTGGGGGGGCACTGTAGGAGCTGAAGTCTCTCACGGGGGCCTGGGGGCACTTTGGGGTGGTTGAGGGGAATGTTGGAGCTCTGTGGGAGGTTGAGTGGCACCGTAGGAGCTGAAAGCTCTCAGGGGGGCCTGGGGGCACTGTGGAAGGTTGAGGGGAATGTTGGAGCACTGTGGAAGGTTGAGGGGAATGTTGGAGCACTGTGGAAGGTTGAGGGGAATGTTGGAGCACTGTGGAAGGTTGAGGAGAATGTTGGAGCACTGTGGAAGGTTGAGGGGAATGTTGGAGCACTGTGGAAGGTTGAGGGGAATGTTGGAGCACTGTGGAAGGTTGAGGAGAATGTTGGAGCACTGTGGAAGGTTGTGTGGCAGTATGGTTGTTGGGAGGCATTGTGGGAAGTTAGGGAATCTGCAGGTGGCTGGAGGAAGGCCACAGTCCATAACTGGGCCACTGCCTGGTGGTTGAGATCCACTGGCCTAATAAACTCCTCTCGTTTAGCACCTACACTTCTTCTGGACCTCCAGGTTTTATTGCTAGTTGTTTCCCCACTAACTAGAATCAACTCCTCCATTGTTACCTGAGTGATAGGAAATCCACAATATTATGGTTGTCACTTGAAGCGATAATGAGGGGAATTCACACCTGCTCCATTGACAGCTATGAAGTGATCTCCCTTCCCATTCAATAGATTCCACTCACTTCCTGTTGTGTCTCCAAGACAGGAAATCAGGATAAATCTGCCCAATTAGGCACAATCTTTTTTTAACAGAAGTCATTTGCCTTTCACTGTGTCTAAAACTAGAACTAAAGTTTGGGCTAAAGATACACTATAAGGATTTTGAAATGAAAACATAGCTGGAATAAATGTGTCTTTCATATCTGCTTATTGTTCTGATTTAATTAGTACAGTGGGTAGAGTTAATTGGTACAAGGGGCAGAGCTAATTGGCACAAGGGGCACAGCTAATTGGCACAAGAGCTACAGTTAATTGGTGGAGGGGCAGAGGTAACTAGTACAGGAGCAGAGTTAATTGGTAGACGAAGTAGATTTAATTGGCAAAGGAGGAAGACTTAATTAGTACAGGAGGCAGGGCTTAACATCAGACTTCTGATCACAATAAATCTTTTGTTTCAAAAACTAAAAAAAAAAAAAAAAGTAATTTAAAAACTTGGGGTGTTGTTTAATTTTCACGAATTCTCCCTTGCAGCATTTTGATTTTCCCGAAACCACAGGTACTCTTTAATCCACAAACAATAAAGTGGTATCCAAAATCATAAAACAACAGAGCCTTTTCTCTTTATTAAACATCCAAAAGATTTGCAACATTCACTGCCTTTAACGGCTAGATTTTAATAAAAATCATTCGAGATTTGTAGACTGGAAGCGGGAAAAGCTAATTGAAAGTTCTGGCACCTCGCTGCGACGATTCCGAAAAAGATTTCTTTTCTTGCAAAGCCGAGTTTGTTTCATTTTTTCCGATCATCGACAGAACCATTGTTCCCTTTAACGTTCGGCTCTCACTTGTATTTATGCGTTGGATAATTTGGTAGCAGGCAGCTTCCATAAATTGTTCTATAAGGCAACGCTGCACATTATACAAGTATTGCACAAAATATTCATTACCTGAATTTACTGCCGCTACAGTGCCTTAGCTGGTGTCTTCTAATTGTCGTAAATTACAGGTGGGTAAAGCATTGCTCAATAGATTTTACAGCCAAGCAAAACATAGAAAGGAGATAAAAGTAAGTTGGGATATATTAAATGTTTGTGGTTTATTTTAGAGATGTTCTGACTCACAGTAAAACGGAGAAAAATAAAATTTGCTAGTTTTGGACTGGGGTCTGTGGAACACCCACAAAGAATTATAGGATATGTTGATGCACATTTATAAAGAAAAATTGGATGGGAGGACGGGAGTGAAGGCAAGAAAACTTAACAACGAAGCTCCATGCAAATAATATTAGGACACAATTTTATTTATATAGGATTTGCAAAAACTGGTAAAATATTCAGATATGGCTAATTGGCAGTCCTTTACACTGCTGGTGTACAGAAAGACCTAAAAAAAAAATTAATTATCTCATGTGGGTTTCAGTCACTTCCTACTTTCTGTAGCCACTTTCTGTTTCCCTGAATTCCTAGTGGGAGGGTCTTCCTTTTATAGTCACATGATCTGCCCAGTGTTGTAACAGGAGAATAAAATACTGGGAGGATAAGCATACTAATTTGCATGCAATTAGTTTACTTCTGTTCCCAACATTTTTTTCTCTTATTACAACACTGAAAATATCATGTGAGTGTAGAAGGGCGACCCTCCCGCAGAAGGAAGACCCTCCCACTCGGAACGCCGAGAGTAGAACATAGCTGCAGAAAATAGGAAGTGACTAAAATTCATATGAGATAAGGTATGGCTGAGATAATTGTTGTTTCCTCAGTTATACTTAAATGTTTTTGTTTTTTTTTCACAGCTTAATACAGCTAGTATGTGTACCTTAATATGTCTTTATATTGGCTTGCACAGCAGGACTAAGACTAGAAGAAGCAAGAGGAGCACCATGAGGCTCTACTGCATTGCAGAAGGCAGCTGATATAATACATGGATCTTGCTGAGATGGAGAAGAGAACAGGGGGAGAAGCGTGAAGTGAAGCAGGGAAGAACTGACCGACTGAAGCTTGAAAACACTGCTTCAATTATCAGTACAGCAAGGATGGGGTTGTCAGTTTAAACAAGAAGGTAGGAACTCACTGGATTTATGGCAGAACAACAGACTTTTTTCTTTTCAGTACTTGAAGCATATTTAAAGCAGTAGTAAACTGCAGCAGAAAAGAAATTAAAATTGGGCCCTGGGCAGTTTAAAGGGGTTGTAAAGGTTCATTTTCTTTTTTTTTAATAACAAACATGGTATACTTACCTCCTTTGTGCAAGGGTTTTGAACAGAGTGGCCCTGATCTGCCTCTTCTGGGGGTCCCCCAGCGACGCATTCCAAGGGGAACTGGACTGGCAAAGCATGTCTCCAGACCTAAACCCTATTGAGCATCTGCGGGGCATCCTCAAACGGAAGGTGGATGAGCGCAAGGTCTCTAACATCCGTGATGTCCTCATGGAGGAGTGGAAGAGGACTCCAGTGGCAACCTGTGAAGCTCTGGTGAACTCCATGCCCAAGAGGGTTAAGGCAGTGCTGGAAAACAATGGTGGCCACACAAAATATTGACACTTTGGGCTCAATTTGATCAATTTCACTTAGGGGTGTACTCACTTTTGTTGCCAGCGGATTAGACATTAATGGCTGTGTGTTGCGTTATTTTCAGGGGACAGCAAATTTACACTGTTATACAAGCTGTACACTCACTACTTTACATTGGAGCAAAGTGTCATTTCTTTAGTGTTGTCACATAAAAAGATATAATAAAATATTTACAAAAATGTGAAGGGTGTGCTCACTTTTGTGAGATACTGTATGTGCCATAACTGTGGGATCCCTGAAGAAGCTGGAAATCACTGTTGTATGGCCTGCTACTACAATGATCTTCATTTGCTTCTAGGTCCCTTAAGGGGCACCATTCAGGGAACTCTTTGCATTTTCTCATTCTCTGAATGCAAAGTGTTCTCTCCTTGGACAAGGTGCAGATAATGATATCACCACCCTGCTTCTCCTCTTCATCCAATCAGAGAATGCTCCCTGTATGGCTCCTGTGCCAAGCAAGCAACCCCCTATGTTCACAATACTGCAGGCTAGCCACTCAGCATGGAACCCAGAAGCTAGTGGAGAAGGAGTAGGCACGGCTACTACAGTGATTAACAGGTTCCAAGGGGGATCCCACATGTATGGAACATACATACTTTTTTTTTTTTTTAACAAGAAAATGGAACATACATACTTACTTTGGTTTAAGCTGAAAAAATTGCCATAACTAAACTTTAGCTTACTTAGACAAGGGTGATGGTACTTTGGCCGTTTTTGCTTCTTTCCCTTCCCTGCTTTTCTTTCCTCCCTTTCTTTTTGCCTTTCCTCTATGGCTCCACTCTACACCTGGTCCTTATCTTTTTTTTTTTCTTTCCTCAAGCCCTGTAGTAGGACTGAATTGTCTATCAAGGTTCACCTTCATGGCAACATATATCTTGCATTGCTACATATGGGTTAGACTAGCCATTTCCAATCAGGTTTCCCATAGAGGTAGCTAAGGGTTCATTGAGCTGTAGCTAATTGACCTTGCATCTAATGGTTCCTTCATAGTTCCAGGTCCATCACTAATTGTCAGAGGCAGTAGCATGGAGCCAATGATCTTTTCAGCTGTCTCTAAGGGTGACATTCTAACCACCACTGTAGGGGGGTGTATTCATCCTACTGAGCACCTCTGTTAGATGGGCATTCTTCCCACGGTCCAACAATGTAAGGGGCAAATTTCTAAAAAAAAACCCAATGGACTATTCTTAGCAGGGGGTCTCTGAGACCTGGAGATTATTTAAATGGATCCTCTGGAGTATAAAGGTTGAGAAAGGCTGGGTTAGACTGAAAGTAGAAGTGCTATAGCAGAAGGTGTTTTCTGCATTGCATGGAACTTGGTCTGTGGTTCCTTGTTACATTTTAGCTCTTAGGCAGGCTTATTTTCCGTAAATTGCACAAAAATTGGTATCTCTGATGCCCTGCATTTAATTTTAATGTATACAACTCCTTCAATTAAAAAAAATATATATTGAAACGAAAAAAAAAAAACAACCATAACAGCATCCACCCCATGGATGTACCCGTCCTCTCTGCCATCCTCTGGCAGATTATCTGAGAAGGTTTCCTTATCTTTGACAGACAAGATGGAGCAATTCTCTCTCTTTTACATTTCGTGTAAAGCGTGGACGATATCAATGACCTTAGCTGTAACAGTTTTTTACATGTGTACTGGAGAGAAGGGAGCATTGTCTGTCCTTTGCTTTTAGAGAAATTCGTATTTGTATCTTGATTCAGTGGTGGTCAACTCTCTTCATATAGGGGGTTGTCAAGTACGGCCCCTGACATCGCAAAACAGACACACATAATATTCAGTGATTTTCATGCTACAGAAAACTGTCAAAGACTAAAGATATAAATGGGAGAGGGTCAGATATTGCAAACATGTAATAGGAGTTGCAAACAAACACAGGGGTTGGGGGGGGGGGGGGCACACCCTAAACCTGCATTTCTAAAGCTGGTGTTGCAATAAAGATCAATATACAATTAGAACCACAGAGAATAGCACACACATACAAAAAAAAGTTACTTTCAAATCTTACAATGCTACTTAAAAACACCTGACCTTAATAAGTAAATATTGAGATTTAGTCACACCATATGGCTATACCGTGCTTAAGCCCACCACTGCGTCAAAGTACCCCATTTTCAGTGGGGTATGGGAGTTATAGGAGTTGGAGATTTGGAACATACTTTAGGTGTTATTGAAGACTGGAGACATGCTATAGGAGTTGTTGGAGCCTGGGACATGCAATAGGACAGCAATTCTCAACCAGGGTTCTATGGAACCCTAGGGTTCCTTCAGAGGTTTCTAGGGGTTCCTGATAGACCTCAAATTTGATGGTCCTGCAAATCTCTAGGGCCAAAGCCACTTGGCAGAGTGAGCTGCATGAAACTACTTATCTATTTAGATATCTGTAAGGATGTCATTCAAACCACCACTGTAAAGACTACATCCTTTCCATTAACCACCAATTTAAGAAGCTTTTTTTGCACTAACCCCCCCCCCCCCCCCCCCAAAAATGAACTGGTTTTAGCAAAGTTTCCCAATACCTGAAAACTATTTCAAGGGTTCCTCTGGGGTAAAAAGATTGAGAAAGGCTGCCATGGGTGTTGTTGGAGACTGAGGATTTGCCATAGGAGTTGTTGGAACCCAGAGATTAGCTATAGGTGTTATTGGAGACTGGGGACATGCTATAGGAGTTGTTAAAAACTGGGACATGCTATAGGACAACCATCCCCAACCAGGGCTCTATGGAACACCTCCAGAGGTTTCTAGGGGTTCCTGATAGACCTACCATCTGATGGGTCTACATAGATCTAGGGCCAATTCTTTTTGGCAGAATGAGCTGCATGACACAAATGATCTTATTTAGCTGTCTGTAGGGGTGGCATTCTAACCACCATTGTGAAGAGGGCACTCTTTCCAGTAACCACCAATGTAAGAGGCATTTTTCCCACTGAATCCCACAATAAATTGTTTTTTTGCGAAGATCCCCAAGACCTGAAAACTTTTCATGGGTTCCTCTGGGGTCAAAGGTTTGAGAAAGGATGCCATGAGTGTTGTCGGAGGCTGAGGATATGCTATAGGAGTTGTTGGAACCCAGAGACATGCTATAGGTGTTGTCGGAGACTGGGGACATGCTATAGGAATTCTTGGAGATTTTCAAAGCCTTTTTTTTTCTAGTGATATCAAGAATAATATTATTCTGTTCTTTGTTTTTTTTTATTTGGGCAAGTTACCACAACACCATTATCCCGTAGTTTTTAAGATCAAAGATACAACTATGTTGGTGTCCCTTGTTAATTTTACATTGTATTTTTTAAAATGTAACTGCCAACTCCCAAACTGTCATTTGAAGTAAAACACATAGCCAAGTATTATTCTCCACAATTTTTTTATTGTGCATTAGAAAAAGAAAACAAATAAAATTAGACATGCTATCTGCAAATAGAACTTAACCAAAAAGTGCATTCTCTGCATCCAAAAATATAGAAAATATACCAAATCAAATCATTATTATTCAACCAAAAAATAAAATAAAATCCTCATTCATGTGTCCTGCTTCTTAATATAGGGGGTCAACAATGCCAAGAGTTGGTGAAAGCAGGGGTCCGTCATCCGGAGATAATTCCGAAAATCATCCGGATTATTCTCCTGGAGCTCCCGCAGCAAAGGCATATGACAAAACTGGTCACAATTAATAAAGCAACCAATTTTTGGTCCAAGAACTCCTCCTCCTCCTGTTCCCGGACTCGACTTGGGTCAAAGCAATAACTCCAAGGCCAATAATAAATAACACGTTATCTCCTTCGATTCCGCAACATGTCTGGTTGACCAACGGCCGTTCAGGAAAGAACTGAAAAGCACAAAATGAAAAGTGCAAAATGAAAAGTGCGAAATGAAAAGCACGAATCAACACTCACCAAACTTCTACTAACACGAAATTAGCAGAAGGAGCCCAAAGGGTGGCGCTAAAGGGCTGAAATACCACGTAGGACGTCACTACGGTCGTGATTGTTGGCCAACAATTGTGTGGCCGTGTGCATGCAAGACAAGTTTGGGCCAGCGCCCTTCGGACAAAATTCCATGGTTTTGTTGGCCAACAATCCGATCGTGTGTACGATGCTTAAGAGGGAGATCTTTCCCATGTTCCTGCTGCTACACAGAGCGATAATACTAATGTGCATGGGGTGATTAGCGTGTGCCTGGACACACCCGGCTCACCCTGTGCGCACACCTATGCTTGATCCATATTAGAAACTATTAAAGCCAAAGAACTTACTGTTCTATTATTTTAGAACTAGCAGCACGCACATCTGTACATTGACAGTGCTGACCTTGGCTGGTATGCTCTTCTCTTTCAACTTGAGCCCTTGAGCATCTTTTAAGATGTGTTAAGTTTGCTCTCTAATGCCGCATACACACGATCGGAATTTCCGCCCTCAAAAGACAGATGAGAGCTTTTGGTCAGAAAATGCGACCGTGTGTATGCTCCATCGGACTTTTGCTGGCTGAATTCCAGCCAGCAAAAGATTGAGAGCGTGTTCTCAATTTTTCGGTCGGCAAAAGTTCCTATCCGAAAATGCGATCGTCTGTGGCAATTCCGCAGTTCAAAATTCCTACGCATGCTCTGAAACAATCCGATGCGCGCTGAGAAGCATTGAACTTAATTTTCTCAGCTCGTCGTAGTGTTGTACGTCACCGCGTTCTTGACGGTCGAAAGTTCCGCGAACTTTTGTGTGACCGTGTGTATGCAAGTCAAGCTTGAGCGGAATGCTGTCGGAAAAGCCATCATATCTTTTTCCGACCAAAATCCCGATCGTGTGTACGCGGCATTACTTTACTTTGCTGCGTGCTCGATCCATGTCAGAAACTATTAAAGCCAAAGAACTATCAGTCTGCTATCATGTTCAGAAGGAGGTCAGCAGTGGCAGTCCATGTATTACTTTTGTGACAGGTTTCCTTTAAATCGACCTTATATTTCTCCTCTAGGTCATTATAGTCGCCGCCCATTGTGCTGGATGGCGAAATTTTGTGACGTTAACCCTTTAAGACGAGGGTTCGCGTATGCGATATGACAAACAAGGTGTTTATTTATATCATCATGTAGGTTGTATCTGTGTTGTGTAAGAATGAATCCACTTAAAAGTTCTTTTGACAATATCTAGAGATGTCACGCCGAGCAGCGCGCTACCGAAAGGCATGATGACATTGTTACTAAAAAATCTCCAGTGCGGAATTCCCCCGGCTCACATATAACTAGCTTCTCTGGGAATTCACAAAATATCACTTCTGCTTTGACACATGGATAGCAAAACTGTTATTCGGGACCTTTGACGCTAGTTATTTCCCGCCAACGTTAGCTGAGAGCAAAAAAATAAATAAAAAAATGTTATGTGCCCAAAATATCACATAATAGTACTGTGCAATATACAAGAAAATCTCTTAAAAATCCAATATTCTGGAAGGCAATCGGCTTCTACTCTAAACCCGAACTGGATGACAGGTCTATTTATACAGCCGCGAATATGTCACCAAACATTCTCTGGTGGAGAATCAATCACTGTCATTAAACTGATACTGAAGTCTACTTTTTTTTTCCCGACTTCTCTTATTTACTTATATTTCTGTATTTGTGCTGTGAATAGATCTAAGCACCAAGAGATCAAATGACACGGGCTATTCACAGCACAGCATTAAAATGGCTTGGCAAGGAGTACCTGCAAGCATGCCACCTTTTTATATTAAAGTGATACTAAACACACACTGTTTAATTTACATTGTCCCTTCTACACTATATGACAGAGATAAAGAGGGTTCCCCTAAGTGGACTTTTAAGGCACTTAATTTATATCGTTTGTGAAAAGTGTAGCAAAGTATACAGAAAAATGTAATAATAAACAGATTTTATTTATGGATAAACAACATTTAAAAAATTGTAACGAAACATTGATTTGTCTAAGCAATACGTTTCTATCACCATAAGGAGTATATGCATAAGAAAACCTCCTCACACCCAACGCGTTTCGGTATATAGTCTAGTCCTTCTTCAGGGGTGCAGAAAATAAGAGGGGTTCATCTAACATGTAATTAACGATATATAATCAATAAAAAAAAATTCTGCACCCCTGAAGAAGGACTAGACTATATACCGAAACGCGTTGGGTGTGAGGAGGTTTTCTTATGCATATACTCCTTATGGTGATAGAAACGTATTGTTTAGACAAATCAATGTTTTGTTATAATTTTTTAAATGTTGTTTATCCATAAATAAAATCTGTTTATTATTAAATTTTTCTGTATACTTTGCTACACTTTTCACATACGATATAAATTAAGTGCCTTAAAAGTCCACTTAGGGGAACCCTCTTTATCTCTGTCTTGAATATTGGATGTGGCACTGCTCTTAACATAGGTCAGCCATTCGCCTTTTTCTTCTCTTCTACACTATATTACCAAAAGTATTGGGACGCCTACCTTTACACGCCCATGATCTTGAACCACTTCAGCCTCTGAAGATTTTTACCCCTCTTTCTGACCAGAGCACTCTTTGCGATTTGGCACTAGACACGTGCGATTAGTTTCGTATGAATCCGAAATACGAATTTTTATGCATACGAATTCTGTACAAAATACGAAATTTCGTATACAAACTTCGGATCCAAATTCTGTCCGTTACAACAGAATTGGACAGAATATTCGTTAACTACGAATATTCATTATGATGAAGTTAAAAACCCCAGGAAGTCATTACAGCACAGGGATGGTGGGAGCCCCTCATAATGATAAATTCATCATAATGAACATTCGTAATTGTTACGAAAAGTTTACGAACCTAACGAAAATTCGTATTTCGTACGAATCCGAATTGAATTTCGGACACGAATTACGAAATACGAATTAATTTTAATACGAAACGGAACGGAGGGAAATGAAACAAATTTATTGACGGCGCACCTGTCTATTCGGCACTGTGTTGCTTTAACTGCGCCCAAACCAATTTAAACGTCTTTTTTTTCCCACAAATAGAGCTTTTTGTTTGGTGGCATTTGATCACCTCTGCGTTTTGGGGGTTTTTTTGCGCTATAAACAAAAAAAGAGCGACAAATTTGAAAAAAAAAAAGCAATATTTTTTACTTTTTGTTATATTAAATATCCCCCCAAAATATATTTAAAAAAAACAAATTTTTTCCTCAGTTTAGGCCGATATGTATTCTTCTACATATTTTTGGTAAAAAAACAATCGCAATAAGCGTATATTGATTGGTTTGCGCAAAAGTTATAGCTTCTACAAAATAGGGGATAGTTTTATGGCATTTTTATTATTAATTTTTCTTTTACTAGTAATGGCGGCGATCTGCGATTTTTATCATCGTGACTGCGACATTATGGCGGACACATCGGACACTTTTGACACTATTTTGGTACCATTGTCATTTATACAATGATCAGTACTATAAAAATGCACTGATGACTGTGTAAATGACACTGGCAGGGAAGGGGTTAACCACTGGGGGGCGATCAAGGGGTTAAGTGTGTCCTGGGGAGTTATTCTAACTGTGGGGGGGATGGGCTTCAAGTCATATGACAGCGATCTCTGCTCCCGATGACAGGGAGCGGTGATCTCTGTCATGTCACAAGGCATCTCCCCGTTCTGAGGCTCCATGACACGATCGCCGGGAGACCGGCGGACATCGAGTGTGTCGGGAGACCGGTGGACATAGAATGTGCCGGACCCATGGGCACACTGTACGCGGTGGGCGCACCCGTGTGCCTACTAGCTACGCCAATTAAAGGGGACGTACAGGTACGCCCATTTGCCCACCACTGCCATTGTGCGGACGTATATCGGCGTGCATCGGTTGGCAAGTGGTTAATGGCATCCCAGTCTAAAGCATCGTACACACGATCAGATTTTCGGACGACCATTCGTCTGTTTTTTGTTGCATGCTAGTCTCATGTTGCAAGTGAAGAGGTTACTCACTATATGAAAAATCTCGTACGACACAATTCAACTTCAGTAGTGACGTAATGTGTTGAATAGTTATGTATGTATTCGTTCGTTTCTGAGCATGCGTAGTCTTGCTCTTACGACTTTTTTCGGATGAAAACTGTACTAATTAAACGAAAATCGGACGTTGAGTTCACAAATGACAAAAATTTTATACTCTGCATATATACTCTAACTTTTGTCTGACGAAAAAACAGAATCGGCTGTCGAAAGCTCCTTACTAACGATCCGAAAATTGGCAGATCGTTCGTTATGAAATTTGACTTCCAATTTTCGCATCCTGTGTACAGGCCTTTAGCCTGTAGAGTTCAAGACATGGTCTTGAACTCAAGGTCCATAAAGACATGGATGAGCGAGTTTGGGGTGGAGGAACTTGACTGGCCTGCACAGAGCCCTGACCTCAACCTGATAGATCACCCTTGGGGTGAATTAGAGCGGAGACTGCGAGCCAGGCCTTCTCATCCAACATCAGTGCCTGACCTCACAAATTCTCTTTTGGAAGAATGGTCAAACATTCCCATAGACACACTCCTAAACCTTGTGGACGGCCTTCCCAGAAGAGTTGAAGCTGTTATAGCTGCAAAGGGTGGGCCAACTCAGTATGGAACCCTACGGACTTAGGCCCCCATACACACTATTAGATTTTATGCAGATTTCTGTGTTCAGATTTACCAAAACCATATAATATGAGGTTAAACCTTAAGAGTTTTTAATTTGTATGCAATCAGGCAGGCCCTTGCACTACATGGTTTTGGTAAATCTGAAGACAAAAATCTGCAGAAAATATAATAGTGTGTATGGGGCTTAAGACTGAGATTCCTTTAAAGTTCATGTGCGTGTAAAGGCAGGCGTCCCAATACTTTCGGTAATATAGTGTATTTCTGTATGTGTATGATGGCACTGTAATTATTTTAATAAAAAAAAAAAAATCTAAGTACCTTTTTCCTAATCGATATACAGCTGTCACATGACCCAGCTCTCTCCCAGCCTGTCTGCAGGCAAAAATTTGCAGGAGGAACTTTTAGTCCTCTGCCGCTTGTCACATGACTAAAAAAAAACAAAAAAACAGTCTTTGGAAAAATAGAGTAAAAATAAATAATTATTATCAATAAACTGTTTTAAATTGCCATACAAATATTTATTTGAAATCAAATCTTTATTATTTTTTGACAATAAAATGGTGTTAGCCGATTTCTGCCAGTCACAGGCTGTTTCACGCCCCTCCAGCCTGTGTCTTAGAGGGTGGTGAAGC